>JADLZN010005913.1:0-368806 GCA_018155175.1 Sinocyclocheilus anophthalmus
GTGAATATAGGGGCAAACGTGACTTTATACTGTCAGATTGGTGTAGAACACATTTATTGGGTTTTCCAGAAACTGAAAGATTCTCCGGTGCTGATACTGTGAACTTTAATGGCATATTCTACAGCATCTTTTTTATTTGATGATAGATTAAAAGACAAATATTCATCACTAACTTGGTGTCATTTATTTATTAGTAATGTAACTGTTGATGAACTAGGAATATATTATATTGTAAAAACAGGCAGCACTCTACAGCTCAGCGATGGCACCAGACTTTACATCACTGGTAAGTGTGTATAAAATAATTTTATATGCTATTGTTTTGTGTCCATTTTTGTGCCAATATATAAATTTGTATTATGTCTTTGGTCAAATCTGGTAAAGATATGGGTTTTAGAAAATAAATGTAGCCAAATTTGAGGTGATGTCAATCGATTACTTTCGAATCTTTGATCATCCTGTCAGTCCAGAAGGACAAACTTAACACAAGAAATATTCATTAATTTATATTTGTAATTACATACTTACCAGCATTTTGTATGATTCATACAGTCAAAAGATTCACAGGTCCAAGAAGAATAGGATTCTGAGAAATCAATCTTGCATCACAGCTGACAATGTTTTGCTAACGTTATGAAAACTTTATTTCTTAATTTTCTCTGAACATTCCAAATATTCAGTGTTTTAAAAATGGTTTTTTTTTTCTTGTTCTAAAAATGTGTACGGGATTAATTAAGTTAATGACTTTTTCAAGCTTTGTGTGAAATTAAATTTTTTAATGTTCCCTTAATTCCGAAACAATTAGGCTGCATATATATTATCTATTATATATATATATAGATATAATATCTAAGTACATATGCATCTCAATAAATTAGAATGTCACAGAAAAGTTCGTTTATTTCAGTAATTCAACTCAAACTGTAAAACTTGTGTATTAAATAAATTCATTGCACACAGACTGAAGTAGTTCAAGTCTTTTTTTCTTTTAATTGTGATGATTTTGGCTCAGATTTAACAAAACCCACCAATTCACTATCTCAACACATTAGAATATGGTGACATGCCAATCAACTAAATAATCAACTTAAAACACCTGCAAAGGTTTCCCGAGCCTTCAAAATTGTCTCTCAGTTTAATTCACTAGGCTACACAATCATAGGGAAGACTGCTTATCTGACAGTTGGCCAGAAGACAATCATTGACACCCTTCACAAGAAGGGTAAGCCACAAACGTTCATTGCCAAAGAAGCTGGCTGTTCACAGATTGCTGTATCCAAGAATGTTAACAGATAGTTGAGTGGAAGGAAAAAGTGTGGAGAAAAAGATGCTCAACCAACCGAGAGAACCGCAGCTTTTTGAGGATTGTCAAGCAAAATCGATTTGAGAATTTGAGTGAACTTCACAAGGACTGGACTGAGGCTGGGGTCAAGGCATCAAGAGCCACCATACACAGACATGTCAAGGAATTTTGCTACAGTTGTTGTATTCCTCTTGTTAAGCCACTCGTGAACCACAGACAACGTCAGAGGCGTTTTACCTGGGCTAAGGAGATGAAGAACTGGACTGTTGCCCAGTTGTGCAAAGTCCTCTTTTCAGATGAGAGCTAGTTTTTTATTTCATTTGGAAACCAAGGTCCTAGGAGTCTGGAGGAAGGGTGGAAGTTGCTTGAAGTCCAGTGTTAAGTATCCACAGTCTGTGATGATTTGGGGTTAATGTCCTCTGCTGGTGTTGGTCCATTGTGTTTATTTGAAAACCAAAGTCACTGCACCCGCTTACCAATAAATTTTGGAGCACTTCAATGCTTCCTTCTGCTGACCAGCTTTTAGAAGATGCTGATTTCATTTTCCAGCATGATTTTGCACTTCCCACATTGCCAAAAGCACCAAAATTTGTTTAAATGACCATGGTGTTGGTGTGCTTGGTGTTGGCCAGCAAACTCACCAGACCTGATTCACCATAGATTATCTATGGGGTATTGTCAAGAGGAAATTGTGAAACAAGAGACCAAAAAATGCAGATTAGTTGAAGGCCACTGTCAAAGAAACCTGGTTTTCCATACCACCTCAGCAGTGCCACAAACTGATCACCTCCATGCCACGCCGAATTGAGGCAGTAATTAAAGCAAAAGGAGCCCTTACCAAGTATTGAGTACATGTACAGTAAATGAACATACTTTCCAGAAGGCCAACAATTCACTAAAAATGTTTTTTTTATTGAAGTATTCTAATTTGTTGAGAATTAGTGGGTTTTTGTTAAATGTGAGACAAAACATCACAATTAAAAGAACCAAAAACTTAAACGACTTCCGGGGGGTCTGTGTGCCTTGAATTTATTAATACACCATTTGTCACAATTTGACGTTGAATTACTGTAAATAAATGAACTTTGATTCCACTAGACCAGGATTATAATTTATTGAGATGCACCTGTATATAAAGAAAACCTTAGATGAACCTCCCACTGAGACAACTTTGAATGAACATTCTATTACTGAAAGAATGCTTGTCCATAACTGTAAAAGAACATTGTCAGAATGTTCTCTACTATTTAGGTTGTTTTCAGTAACCATGTTCCAGAGGCCGTATAAAATAGCAATGGTGGCTAAAAAGACTATGGCATACTTGTACAGAACACGTCTAAAACCCACACTTGCTAACGTGAAACTAGGTCAACAAAACCACATGCTGGTGCTGTCAGAAAACACCCAGACATACTAGCTTACAAGTTTGGCCAGAAGATTTGTTTAAAAAAAAATCATCTTCAAAATTCAATATAGTTTAGGTGCCAATATAGCAATTTAATTAATTGAAAATAAAACCTTTTGGCAGCTGAAATTACTTAACCAAAACAAACACTTCATCTCTTTGACCTTCTTAAATGCTTTAATAACAGTAAACAGTCAGGTCAGAGCAAGTTCAACGTCTACATCCTCTTTTCAAGGGTGTCTGGTGGTTTCCTTCTAATTTTTTTCTGCGCATCTGTGTAGCACTTCCTCACAGATTCGTAGTTAAGTTAACCATCTTACTGCATATGAGCAAAACAACCACAGAATGAGGACGCCGCCGCTTTTACTCTTCTGTAAGTTACTCAGTGTAATTTCTGTGTGATCTTCACATGACTGAATAGGAAACTAAGAATTTTTCAAGGTGTGCAAGAGTTAAAACAAGGTGTGTTGTACCATAAAGGCGTTTGTATCTAATGCACAAAAGGTTTAACCTACTGGTGTGTCAAACTACAGAGCGTTTAGCTGATAAACGGGTGAATTTAGGGCAAAACTTGACTTTAGACTGTCAGATTGGTGTAAAAGAAATGTATTGGGTTTTCCAGAAAGGGACAGATTCTCCAGTGCTGATACTGCGAACTTTCACATCAGAATCTACATCATCTCGTCTAAAAGACCAAAGTCTGAAAGACAAATATTCATCACTAACTTTGAGCCGTTTATTTATTAGTAACGTAACTATCAATGAATTAGGAATATATTATTGTGTAAAAACAGGCTCAATTCTACAGCTCAGTGATGGCATCAGACTTTACATCACTGGTAAGTTATTTCTAAATCAACTGCAATTAACACATCAAATTTGCTGTTATATGTATATACTACTTATATTATGAATGATCTAAAAACTAATTATTATCTGTGTTACTGCAATATATACTTTTACCCTTATCAGAGGTGTTTAATCATTTATTGGCAATAAAAATGCTAAACTTATACAATTATACAGAATCTATCCGAGATGAAAATCAAACAGAATACAACAATCAATCACAAGGTGAAACAACTCTCAAGATTCACAAGATTCTGACTGTTACATCCTTCCTATTCAACATTTTGCTGATCATTGCAATAGGTGAGATTTCTGAGATACAATCAAGTTGAAAAAAGACTTCAAAAAGTTGAAAATACATAAAATAATAATAAATTAATTAACATGATCACATGTTCAAATGAATCTCCTCTGTGTCATTTACATGTAAAAGTTTAGTGTATTCCTTTATGAAGAGTTTCTTTGAAATGCACTAATGCATTGTTTCATTATGCATGTGTATTATATTCATTCCATGATGATAACTTAACCAAAAAATTATGTGCTACTTTAGGTCTGTTAATGCTCAAACTTAAGAAGCCAAGAAAAAGTCAACATCAACCCCAGAATGTCGAAACAGTACCACTTGAGGACTTAAACACTGCACAGGTAAGACTTAAATTGCTATACGATTCAGTTGCCATTTAAGTTCATAGTACAAAATGTTTCCAAAATTTCCAGGCAACAGCTAAAATGTCTCAACAAGTTATTCTAGTGTTAGCGGAAGGTGTTTAGAAACTCATTACTTATGAAATGATGATGATGGAGATCATTCTTCAGATTTCACAACTCGTGACGATTTGTGAAACATCTTAAGCAACTAAAACACAGTTAGCTGAAATAACTCTACTAGATGTTCTAAAAATTCCCAAATGTTTTATAAAATTAACCAAACGTGTTCACATGTGTGGTGAAGATGTTTATAAAGTGGCTAACTTCGTTGTTATTGTTCTCGTAGTATTCTGAAATCGAGTTGCGCACATGTTCCAGAAGAGAAAATCCCATTCAGATAAACGGCACTTATGTACTTCTTCAGAAGCCAAAGCCGCATCTTAGATCAACACAAGCGGAAATCATCACATCTTGCAACCTACAAAGTTATAATGAGGCAGTCTGACACCTTCTGTGGGTGTACCCTTTTCGGCAGGATCAAGTTTTATAAAGGTCAATGTGTTTCCGTCACTGTTTGAATGAAATCATGTTATTTACTTATTTATAAAATATGTAATTTGGATGTGTGTTGCTACCAAGTACCTCAGACATGTTAACAGATCAATCTTGAATGATTAATGTGGTTACAGTTTACAGTAAGGTTCAATGCATTAACATTAAATTACAATGGACAATACTTATTAATCCTGGTTAATGTTCATTCATGTTAACAAACATTAATATGAAGTATATTATTTACGTTTGATTGTATTGACTTTATTTTATGTGGTTAACCATGCTGGTTTAGGATGATTTATTTGGTCCCCAGACTGGCCAAGCTGGTGTTTAGCTGGTCTCCCAAATCTGACCAGCTGACAAGTACCCAAAACACCATCAAAAACCATCAAACTAGGTCAGAAACCCACTTTTCCCTAGTGGACGTTCTTGAATCAAAGTGCAAAAACATTCATTATGATACAACGTCGAACAAAAAGTACAAGATGGCAAGAAAAAAACATGGTCTAGAGATATGTTGTGCAACACTGACTGAAGTTTTGCCATGCTTCATGTGAACAGATTGGTGAAAGTGCTACTACCTGACCGTTTTCTGTAAAAAAAAAAAAAAAAAAACACAACAACAGCGACAATTCTACATGACACCATTAGCTCAAAAACTAAAAGGTCTAGGGTTCAATATGGTTTCAGAAAAAACATCAGGCAAGTGTTTTAAACTTTCTGAACATTGTTTTCCTCAGTAAAGTGTTGTAGCATGCACGTGTGACTCATAAAGACATTAAAACTTGTTTTAAGAGATGGATGGAGTTTTTTCCTTATTTGGGTTACACTTACATTTGTACATTTTGTATGATAACACAATGTTTCATAGGAATTAACAACATCTATACACAACCAGGGCCGTAACCACCATAGACACTGAGGAAAACAAGTCCGTTAGGATGTTGCATATATGCATCCATGAAAACATTTTTAGGTTAGTTTTTTTACTGCTCAGCGTCTCGTCAAAATTATTGATATGACTCTTGACCAATCAAATTAAAGTAGGCGGGGTTTACTACTCTTCACAGAAGCACTGCGCGGTATTTCGGTTTTTATCGGTGAAAGAGAGCAAGGTAAGATGGAAATAGCAAAACATTCAATATTTCACAACTGTTTATGATAGAAATGTTAAATGAACGACAGTAATATCCAGCACTGCAAACTACTCGACATTTCCCCCAAATATGACTGTTTTGATTTCTAAATGAACGTGAAGAGACAAGAAACGATTTGCGTTTTCGCCGTATTAGGCATACAAATGAATGTATATATTTTAAAATGTTATTTGTAATTAGTTCAAAATTATTACTTCTCTACTAGAATTAGATTTATTAGATCCATTTCCTTAACTGTTCTATTTCTACATCTACTTTATTAAAAACAGTCTCCCCAATGCTTAATAAATGGTTACGGCCTTGTACACAACAAACAGTCACACTTAAAATGTCTCATTTTCTACTATATAGTTATCTACTGTATAGTTCAATGAAAATGACATTTATTTAATTAAACAAATTTACATGAGAATGGAGCAATTACACCATATCCAGTATTCGGGAAGGAAAACAGCACAATGAAGTGAACAACAAACAATAAATAGAGTTAAATCTCAATTCTTTACATCCTAACATCAGATTTTCCTCTTCACATTATGCAAATCTACAAGATACAGCAATTAAGAAACGTCACAAACAATTGTATTTGTCCATCGATCAACCGGCATCAATAAATAATCTTTATATCTGTGTTTGATTGCGTCATAAAGATGAAGCATTTATACAAGCAATTCTGTGGTACACACATCAAAAATAAAACACATTCAAATGCACTCAAATACAAAACACAAAATGGAATGGGGCGTGGTGGACGTCATCAGTCCAATCGGATCTTCTGATTGGTCATCCTGTAGATGATGCTGTCATATCCGGGATCCATGTTCCAGAGGTTGTACGAGATCACGATGACGGCTAAAGCTAACACGATCATCAGCCACAGGACAATGTTAAAGACCACGGCGTAATCATAGTCGTACTTGTAGGCCAGGTTGTAGAGGCTGCCTTGGTTACTCTGAAACAACCACACGCTAGCGTTACATGAAGTTCAACGTTCAAAAGTAGGTCAGTGAAGGGGGTTTCTACTGTACTGTAACAGTCTTTTTGTTTTAGAACAAAACAAACAGGTTATGGGTTGGAAAGGTGAGGGTCGCTAAGATAAATCTATACGCTACTATTTGCTAACCAGCTACTACAGCTTACACAATTTATGTTAAATGTCTTACAGAAGTGGTCTTGAAACGATTCTTTCTTCTCGTACCCTGACGAATAAGAATAACGCTGAAAATGTGGTCCTGATCCAATATTACGTTTTTTTTCTATGTAGAAATGTTTGCTTTTAGAAAAGCTTATTGCAGTTAACTTACGATCTGAAGGATGGAGCGTGACTTCCTGGTCAGAGGGGCTTCAAATGTCTTCACCGTCACCACTTCTACAACCGCGTTGTTTGCATAGACATTGGCGACATCGTCTGCGAACTTCGTGCATGTACAAACAAACAGATTTTAATGTAAAAAGTACTAAAAACAGCAGTACTATTGTATTATTTGTTACTATAATAATAGTAGTACTGTATTCGTACTAAATAATAATAGTACTGTATTATTTAGTACTAATAATATTATTATTTTTGTAATGTATTATTTAGTACTACAAGGTCAAAAAAAAACAAACACATTTTATATCTGGAACCAAGCAGAGAAATATATATGGAAATGTAATTAATGAATAATTAAATTTAATGAACAATAATGATCTTATGTTCATGACAAAACAATAAAAGAGAAATTTGCAGATATCTAAATAACCTAAAAGTTGTCTTATTAGGGGCTAAAAGTCAAGCTTTTAAATGTTTTGTCTTAATTTATTTTAACTTGTTATATTAACAGTTTTACACAGTAAAAGTGTCCCTTTTTTCATCTTAAAACAATTAAAGAAAATAAAGCATAATTCCTTTTTTTTGTCTAAAAATGCCTTAATGCAAAAATAAATATAGAAATCTTAATTGTCCTTGTCCTAAGGCTTAATTAAAACAACAACAACGACAAAAAGCTACTAGTCTTCCTCATTTCTAGCAGAACATTTTAGCAACTTGTTCCATGTTCCATTTAAAAAATTATAAATTTTTCTTGCGATTTCTTCTGTATTAATGTCATCTTTATGTGATACTTTACAATACACTACTATCTTTCTACAATATGAAGCATAGTTAAACTGTATTTACATTAGGGAAACACTGTAATGTATTAAAAAAATTAGAAACTACGTAAAATTAAATGTCACTATTTGCAAATAAGACCATTGTGTCGTAAACAAGAAAGAGGCCAGCACGCAGTTTTATTTATATACTATTATAGTATTTTGAATTAGTTTTCATTTTTATATTTCCAGTTTGGTTTTAATTTTAGTTTAGTTTAGTAACTACCATTTTTATTAGTTCTTAGTTTTTATTTAAGTTTTAGTTATTTTAGTTCACAAGTAAAAGTTTTTAGTTTATTTTTTATTTCAGTTCAAATTTATTTCAAATAATAGAAAAGTTAATGTTTTAGTAAACTATAATAATGCAGCACAGTCTCCATACCTTCTGTAGAGTGGACGTCAGGATCCTGGTAGCGTCAGCGAACTGAGGAGAGTCTGTGCCATAACGACGGACGATTTCCTCCAACCCCGCCAGCTCTAAAGAGTACAGGTCAGGAGCCGGGTCTTTAGCCAGATGCTTGTGTTTCTGCAACTGCAGTAAACAGAAAGAAATACTTCAATAACACAGAATCAATAGAGTAAATTATCAGTGAAAAAGGACAATTCACTTTGTTTTAAAAAGTTGCCACAGTAATTTAATCTGATTACACAGATTTTTTTTTCATTAAAAAAAAAACAAACATTAAGAAAAAACAAATTTTATATATATTTATATATTGACGTCCAGATAAAACTAAAATGATTTTAAACTAGAAAACAAAAATCAACCTATAAAATCTCGCACGGCTGATTTATACGGGACAAACTGTCATACATAAAGTGTATGGGCTCAGAGCAGACAGAGAAACTCACCAGAGCTGAGATGTCATACAGCACCTGAACCTCAGACAGGAACAGAAGATCAGCCTGAAAAACACAGACCACCACATAAACACATTAAAACCGGTATATTTAGATCAACGCCTAGTTTAGGGTGGGAAACAAAAACCAACATGCATCTACTGAACAATGGTTTCTATCTGTAACAACTACTTTCACAAGTTGATATTTTCAGCAAGGCAGAAGCCATTTCCTACTATGACCGAAAAACTGCTTCAGAAACTTACAAGTCCATGTTTGTACAAAGTGTGTGAATACTGTAAACACTAATAAATGATAGATAGGCAGATAGATACAGACAGACAGATAGATAGATAGATAGATGGATAGATAGATAGAGGGGTGCAGGATCTCGAGATGGGATTCGAACTTTGGGACAACTCCCTTGCGCAATGATGCTATATGTCAACACGCTGCCCACAAGGCTATCAGTGCCGACAGATAAATACATTTTTAATTAGTTATTTGACATCTATGGACAAAGTAGATCTCAACACCACGAGTCTTCACCTCATTATTACGGCTGAGAGAGATGAGAGGAAGGGACGTGAGGACAGATCCGTCCTGGGACAGACGTCCACGGATTTGTTGCAGGGTCACGGGCAGGTCCTCAAACACAGTGTTGGCCATTCCCATCATATACAGCCTCTGAAACACACAATCAAGACATATCTTAATATTAGACACATATTAAATGAACGTTCTGGGTTCAATACACGTTCCATTAACATCATCTATGACTTTGTGAGAATTTCACCAAAAAAAACTAACGATTTAGACTTGTCTCTCAGTTTGTTAAAGAAAACATTTATTTACTTTACTAATTATAAAGAACATAATTGAAACTTTCTGAATTACCATAATAACAGCAAGTCTTTTATTTTTAGTGCTGTATCAGCACATACAACAATTTAAAAAAGACACATAAGACAAATAATAAGAAAAGAACAATAATTTAAAACATAATTAGACAACTTTTTTTTTTTACATAAAAACTTTTTTTATACAAACTTTTAACTTAACACTGGATAAAAATGCTAATTTTCCAGTATTAAAAAAAACAAGTCAGTCCAATTAAATATTCTTTACAGTAGGTCTCATTTTACCTTTGCATTTTATTGCATCAGATTTTAAGCATCTCACGTGCATCTTTATCTGCAGAGCACTTTGTGTGTTTGCAGGCATCACTTATGTGGTTAGTGAGTCATAATGTGCCAGAGATTCGCTGAGGTCATACCTCCTCACTGGGGGCCAGCTGCAAGACCACAGGGGTGCTGCCGGCAAACAGAGTGTGCACCGTGTTTGCCACACTGTCCAGAGTGAACGGAACTGGCTGAAACCAGACAGACAGAGACAGATATATAGACAAAGTTGTGCCTTCAGTCTCATGATACAAAATAAGGGAAGTCTAGCAGGGAAACTACACGGCTACTCAATCCTGAAATATCCTTCTTTCCTGGAACTTACAAATTAGCTGTTGAAACTTTTTTTTCAGGGTCTACAGGGACTTATTTAACTTTACTCATTCATTTAAAGGTTAAAGTGACAACCTACACGTTGAATCAAAGACATAAAAGCAAGAAAGAGCAAGAGACAAAGAATAGCTTTTGCATTCATGCACCACAGAAAATAAAATAACTCATGCACGTGAGAATGCATCACTCACATTTTCGAGAGGGTAGGAGGAAATGTTTTTTGGAAAGTCGAGGCTGTCCAAGCCGCGCACGACGATCAGAGCGTTTGCACGCGGGCGTTGGAAGAGCGAGCCGGCAGCCAGACCTGGCCAATCAAGATCCTGCAAACAAAACCACAAACTTACTACAGCGTTTACATGAAGACATTACAAGTGCAGTTACACGATTAAACAGACGGTATACCTCACGGATGGAGAAGCCCATGGTCAGGGCGACTAAATCAGGGACCTTTTCTCCTGATATGGGCCATTGTCCATCCTGGAATGTCACGTATGGCGGGCTGCGCAGAACAGTCAAACTGTCGCCCAAAACACCTAATGGAAAATAGTACAGAAAACAATTCTGATATATTCCCTAACTTTCTTTGCAATAAATGCACTTGCTTTGTACATTTTGAAGTCTGATGCCATGACATTCAACCTTTTGGAGGTCTTCGAAAGGTTTTTCAAAAAAAAAACACAGTATAAAACATGTAAATTAAATAATAATAAAGTTAGGATTTAACTAAATAAATACAAATTAGATTAAAATAAATAAATAGGAAAATACATATATTCATACAAATAAATAAACACATCTATCAGTACCATCTTATCTATCTATCCTATAGTACATCTTATAGCAGTAAAAAAAAAGCGAAATAATGTAACGTAACAGAAACTAAATAGTTTCCAAATAATATCGCATATTTACAATATGATTTCTTCTACTGTATAAATTGGGAATTTCTAAGTGCATAAAAATATATAAGTGCCTTTCCTACGAAAATGATCACATTTTGGCATCTAAAAAACCCTGAAAAGCCCTTTCCGAACACAATGACCAGTTTAAAATAACCATATTTTAAAATAAAATAACCATATTACTGATCAACAACGTAGGATTTTTTTAATGAACCAAGACTGTCACATGACTTGCTAGGGCTTCCTCGTTCACTATCAATATTTAACAGCAAACCCGTTTGTATTTTACAGCATAAAGCAACATAAACACAATATCGTAGCAAATTCACATATATTAATTGGATTGGATTAATGTAATTGTATAAACGAGAGAAATTGGATCGATTAACATGACTGCGGATTATGGCATCTCACTGCAGTCGCCATTATTTCATTAAACAAACGCTAAAAACACACCGACCAGGCAAAATAAAAAGACGTACATCTAAAAGATAAAGTATAACGTCAATTTACCTGATAAAAGGCCTAAAAGCGCAAACACCGTCTTGATAATTGTTCGCTTCATCTCGGCAGGATTTTTCTGATGGACTGGCTTCCTTGCTACACCGGTCACGTGACACGGACCTACCGCGTGACGTCGTGCGTCGTGCGTCATGACGTGACTTCTGCAGTGCCGTTCCTGTAGCGCTTCGGCTTTCACTGCGGGACTTTTAAACCTCATTTGATCAATCTTAATTAAAATGAATGTTCGATACTGTAAATTTGCTAGCTAAAATAGGTTTATCATGCTATTAAGTGAAATCATTAACACCAAAAGAGACCTTCTGAGAAAGTAATCAGTAAAGTGAACCATTTATCTATCTTCTTATCACTAATCTAGCTATCTATCTATCTATCTCTCTATTAAGTCTCTCTCCATCTATCATCTGTCTATCGATCTATCTATCTATCTATCTATCTATCTATCTATCTATCTACTACATCTGTGTATCTATCTATCTCTCTCATCTATCTATCTCTCTATCTATCTCTCTATCTATCTATCTATCTATCTATCTATCATCTGTCGTTCTATCTATCTATCTATCATCTATCTCTCTATCTATCTATCTATCTATCTATTTGTCTATCTATCTATCTGTCTGTCTGATTATCGATCTATCTATCTATCTATCTAGCTATCTATCATCTGCTATCTATCTATCTTCTATCTATCTATCTATCTATCTATTTGTCTGTCATCTGTGTATCTATCTATCTATTTGTCTGTCATCTGTGTATCTATCTATCTATCTATCTATCTCATCTATCTATCTATCTATCTATATACTATCATCTGTCTATCTATCTATCTATCTATCTATCTATCATTCTATCTATCTATCCAGCTGTCTATCTATCTATCTATCTATCTATCCTATCTACTAGCGTATCTATCTATCTATCATCATCTTATCTATATCTGTTCTCTATCTATCGAACCTATGTTCTACTTCTATCTATCTATCATATGTGTAGCTATCTATCTACTATCTATCTACTATCTATCTATCTATCTATCTATCTATCATTCTATCATCTATCTATCTCTCTCTATCTATCTATCTATCTATCTATCTATATTTCTATCTATCTATCTATCTATTATCTTACTATTTCTATCTATCTATCTATCTTATCTATCTATCATCTGACTATCTACTATCTATCTATCTATCTACTATCTATCTATCTATCTGTCTGTCTGTCTATCTGTCTATTTATATCTATCTATCTATCTATCTTCTATCATCTATCTATCTATCTATCAATATATCTATCTATCTATCTATCTATTATCTATCTATCTATCTATCTGTCTCTTTTCTTTCTTTCTATCTATCTAGCTATCTATCTATCTATCTACTAGCTATCTATCTATCATTCGATATATCTAAATCTCTGTGTAATCTATCTATCTATCTATCTATCTATCTATCTATCTAGCTATCTATCATCTGTCCTATCTTTCTATCTAGCTATCTATCTATCTATCATCTATCTATCTATCATCCATCTGTATACTACGTATCTCTGTGTATCTATCTATCTATCTATCTCTTTTCTTTCTATCTATCTATCTTTCTATCATCTGTGTATCTATCTATCTATCATCTGTGTATCTATATATCATCTGTGTATCTATCTATCTATCATCTGTATATCTATCTACTAGTCTATCTATCTATCTATCTATCTATCTATCTATCTAGCTATCAACCTCTGTATATCTATCTATCATCTGTGTATCTAGCTATCTATCTATCTATCTATCATCTGTGTATCTATCTATCTATCATCTGTATAGCTCTCTATCTATCTATCTATCTATCTATCTATCATTCTCTCATTCTACTATCTATCTATCTATCTACTATCTTTCTATCTATCTATCTATCATCTATCTATCTTCTATCTATCTATCTATCTACTATCTATCTATCTATCTATCTTCTATCGCTGTCCTATCTATCGAATCTATCTATCTATCTATCTATCTATTATCTATCATCTGTATATCTATCTATCTCGTGTATCTATCTAGCTATCTATCTATCTACAATCTATCTATCATCTATCTATCTATCTATCATCTTTCTGTCTGTCTGTGTATCTATCTATCTATCTGTCTTATATATCTATCTTTCTATCATCTGTATATCTATCTATCATCTGTGTATCTATCTATCTATCATCTGTGTATCTATCTATCTATCTATATATCTATCTATCTATCTATCTATCTAGCTATAGATCTATCTATCTATTTCTCCTCATCTTTGTATCTTCTATCTATCATCTGTGGATCTATCTATCTATCTATCTATATTTCTATCTATCTATCTATCTATATATACTTTTGTGTGACTTCATTTTTACCCTTCTTTTAACTTTAAACATAATATCCCTTTTATAGCCTACGTTTTTATTATTTAGATTTTTGTAGCACGTATAGGAATAGAGGTAGCTTATGTTCAATGGATTGTACTGTTGATTAGCAACATACTAATAGTTCAGCTGAAACAAAAGTAGACAAAAACTTCATAAAAGTTGTGACTTGTGAAATTATACAAGACCGTCTATCCCTCATAGCCTCGTTTTCATCCTAACTTGACTACGGTCTACTTTCTGATGAAATACTTTAATAACAGGATAGTGTACAATAATTCTGTATAATTAGAGCTATATAGGCTACACTTTGATTTGATTCCATCTACTGCTACAACTCAAAAGCCTGGATAAAAAAACACTACTGAAGTTAAACTAGCAATTTGTAGGTCACAGAATTTATATGCATACATTTCTTGTTTTTATTAGCAATTTAAATACAATCTGAGGAACATGATCTTGCATTTCCAAGCCTCATATCGTTGATCGTTCTCTCCAACCTTGCTAATTTTCTTGTAATATCATCGTTATCCACCTGGAGGAGCTCTTGTTCCGTCACTAACTGCTCGTATCGAGCGCGTTTATCTCCGCGAGCCAGCGATCATTTATTTCCCTGGGCCTGCGAGATTATTTTCACGTGTCTTCTAACGCAGACCAGCGCCATATGTTCGGCCGAGAAGCCTTATATGACTCATGATATTTCAAAATAAGCCAACCAGTAATACATTGAAAATAAAGTCTGAGCTGAAAAAGAAGTAAAAAGGCTGCATGCATGATAGTTATTTATATAAAAATATACATATCTCGGTGAGTTGTATAGGCTGATCATCAGATTGATGATGAATCAGACGTTGAGAATATGTTTAGTAATTAAATTATATACAATACTGCTATATAGTATAGTACTGCTGCATATGACAAAATCATGGTATCTTTTCAAAAATGGGCAATAGTGTTGATGCACAATTTTTTTTATTTACATCAAAAACATTGACATTGGCATTGAGTACAATAATTAGCAAAGTGCTATTGTAAGATAGAGTTTAGCTTGTTACACTGCAATTATTCTTCTAATATACGTTCAAAACGCACATAGGCTACACACATCATTTGCTTTGGTCTTTTAGTCAATAACAAACATTTAAAAAAACACCCACAACATAATCCATTTAACACGATCGTTTCAAAAGCACTGTTTCCCGTCTCTTGCCCGCGGAGGAGATTTTGTCCCGCACAGTGTCTTCTTGTTTGAGGTCCGTTCTCGCCCTGAGCAGCGGGACTGGTGCGCGCTGAGCACCACCCCGTGACACGCCTCCTCTGATTTTCACATTCCATTAGGTAATTCAATAGCAGACAATTAGACTGACCCAGCCATCGGCCCACCCAACGTGACGCTGCCGACACAATGACCCTGATAGGGCAACGCTTCAGAAGTCTGCCTGGCGTCCCGTGTCATCCATCTGAGCATGTAAATGATTAATTACAGTTATAGAGAAGTGTAAGATATTAATAAGAGTTTATTTTTCCAGTCATTTTTGTATTTTTAAATGTTTTTTATTTATTCAATGTGTTTTGAATAACTTAAAGCAATGTATAGCTTTTTATCTTTATTTTAAAATATTTTATTTTATATTTTTACTATTTTATTTTATTTATTTAGCCATGTAAATAAAGCTATGAATCTGACGGAACGATATATATATATATATATATAGATAGATAGATAGATAGATAGATAGATAGATAGATAGAAGCACATATGAAGTATTTCTGGAGCAATTCTACCGTTTTCACAAGTGCAGATGGTAACTCGGCCCGTGGTCTGAAAGGTTTGAATGACAGATCACGCCTGCAAGTGACAATGTCTCGATGAGCGGACATTAACACCGGCGCTGATGGCCACTCACTCGTCTCTTCCCCTTCCTCTGTCTCTTTATTCCGCGAGAAAACGCGAAGCGCAGCGCCTCGGGCACTGAACACAATGGAGGGCTGAAGAGGGTGGGACGGGGGGAGAGAGATACCCCATGCATGTATAAATGAAGACTGCATGGGGGAAGGTAGGGGCGGCCTTGAAGAGATCAGATTAAAGCCCACCACACTCGCCTCTTATTTATTTAGATTTTAATGAATGGGGAGCGTTTGTGTCAGCTGAAGAATTCTAATATCCTGTAAGGCCCTCGCCGTGTTAAATTAGGCCTAATGGCCGGTTTATTTCGAGATTCATTTTTGGAGATTCGGGAGTGCCCGTTGTTTAAATATGTATGTCCAACCCAGTCTCTGAAAACATCAACTCAATACATTCATGCTCCCATACATTCTCACATATTTGAGCGTTGCTCTCAGAGACGCATAGTCTCTTTCTTATCAGTAGATAACATTATCGTTGTCTTTTATTATCTCTTCAGAATTGTACATTTTATAGTCTTCAAATAGGCTAGTGTCTGTTTTGATTGAATTTGGGTCTCATTTGCTACTGGTTAATTCTAGTTGGATGCTAGTTGGGCAGGATTTCATACTACAATATTTAGCCTATAGATAAATGACTTGAGAGACCCAGATCAATAAGACTGTGAAGAACTTATTAACGTATTTTATTTCGATTTTCTAAAGTAAGAATTCTAAATGGCCATCCAAAACATGCCACAGTATAACTGGCACTTGGCACTTTATTACGTTTATTTGACAAAAACACCAACGCTGTGTGACCAAAATATTAGACAAAATCATAAAACTTTTAAATGCCATCTCTCTAGATACAGAATTGATGAATATGTTAATTTTGAATTATGTTATAATGTTATGCATAAATTAAAGTCTGTTTTTACAATTTATACTGGACTTCTACATTGCACTATATCTCCATTCCCGAATTTCGTTCAAACACCAATCGTTCGCCTGTGAATATAGGACTCTTTAAGCGCGTTCCCCAGCGCTGTGACCTCCAGGTCGCCTCCCCCGGGGATGATGCTTGCGTGTGGGGGAAGGGTTTGCCCGTCAGGCGGTGGCCAATACATCCTCCGTCAAAGCCCCGAGCAATCCTGTTACACACGCAGCTCGCGCGATTATCCTGCTCCTCTTCTAAGCGCGACAAAAACAGCCTCTCGCGCAGAGCGGCCACAAACACCAGTCATATTTACGAATATTCTACTTAAATGAGTTCTTATTTAAATGTAAACATACGTCATCCTAGCTAACATATTATTGTTCTAAAACGTTCTAAATGCTCTAAAAATGGAATGTTTTTTCAAACATTCAAACTTAGGTTCTGGGAACTCGGAACATTGATTTTTAGACAAATCAATGAATAGGATGAATCGTTTTTGAACGTTCAGATTAACTTTGTTCCCAAGTTTACACAAATGTTCTTAGCACTTAAAACGTCCTGAGAATTGCATCATCTTTAAACAATGCTGCACTTAGAACGTTTCCTTGTGAAAACTTTCATTAAACATTTGAAGAAAGTTTATCCATGTCATTACCACCATTCATTTGTCCTTTTAGCCTAAAAGTTTACATAACAGGGTCATTTTAAATAAAACTTTGGCTTCAGCTTCATATTTCTAGGCCCCAGCGAAGTCGGTCTTTTTTATTTTTGCATGTTTTTTTATGCAAGTGCATTTCTGATCACATTCCAGTTAACTAATTAATGAGCTTTTAACCACAATTAGGCTATACCCGCTATACAAAAAAGTAAAGAACTGCATCCATTTTATTTTGAGAACGTTTTCATGTGCTCAATTTTTTTTAAAGCGTTCTGTTGGATAGGATTTTAATGCTTGATCAATCTTATATTGAAAATTTAAAATACAAGTTTGTTCTGCTTTAAAAAGTCACATTTATATCTATATAAGCCATCTATAAGGTTTAAAACACCCTATAAATCCACCTACCACCTCCTTCTCTCTTTATAATATAATCCAAAAATAACGTTTTGTGGTTTTCCAGAAGCCTCTCAGCGGCACTGCCGATTAATTTTGTTTACGGAGCCCGTACGCTGTGCGAAACACCCCCCTCTCGCTGTATTCTACACGGGCGCATCGAGTCGCACAGAGGGAGCGCAGCCTACTGGGTTTATGGTAATTGCGGTTGCTCCCCCGACTGGCCTTCTGGGTAAGAGAGAGAGCGAGAGAGAGAGCGAAAGAGAGAGAGAGACGTCTCGCGCTCAGCTTTCATTCCCCGCTGCACGCGCTTACGGAGAGACACGAACACACAAGCAGCAGTCGCGCAAAGCACTCAGCGCGCCAGGGATATCGCGTATCGGAACCGGGACAAAGAGACGGAAAACGGTCCGTTAGATTAAAGAGAGAGAGCGGGGGGAGTTCGTGTGGCGGTTTTGTTGACCAGTGGTCCGTAAATGTGCGTGCGAGGACCGGCCCGTGCACACACGAGCAAACACACTGCTGCCGTTCTCGCGGCGTGGCTCTCGGTCGCTCGTTGTCTCGCCTGAGCCCAACATGGCGCTGCGAGGCGTCATTTAGCAGACTTGAGTTCAGTTCAACCAGAGCCCCGGGGATTTTTCGCCACCTGTGCATTCACGCGATTCGTGTCGAAGCCGTCCTCCTCTTGCGAATCAAAGGAATTACGTTGGACTGCTTGTGCATGGATGTATATGGAGCTCCTATTCGAGTTTTTCCAGGAGTGGATATTCGTATTCGGCAAGTCCGGAGATACTTTAAACTTCTGAAGGACTTCCTTTGAAAACAACGAGAAAACGAGGGTTAGTAGATTGACCTGAGTTATATATAGGCTACATAGTAATGTAGCTTTCAATAGGAGCATCTGATCCTCTTCGTTTTAACGGGAATCTTTGCATATCTTAAAAACTAAAAGAGTGAAAACGTGCATTTAAAGAGGAAAGCCCATACTTTCCGTGCGACTCGATGAACAACAAGCATCGCTACATTCAGGTAAGAACGTTTTAAGCTTTATTATTGGTGTTTTCCATGTCTTATCTGCTTATGTTTGTTCCGTTAACATTGTCCAGTCTATGCAAATTCGTCCGATCAGTTTCGTGCGGACCTTTGGCACGAAACCTTTGGTTTGTTTTTGATACCTAGAACTATTTTAAACCACGAACCTTCGCATATAGACTCCTGTTTTGACATTTGTGACATTTCGGTACGTTACAAGTTGTCAACATTTGGTCTTCTGGGCTGACTGGTGTCGCGCTCGCGGCGATGTTGTTGACATTTCTTTGTGTTTGTATATGAATATCAGACATTGCTTGCCATTTTATAAATCTATATAATCAAGTTTCTCTGTCAGTCCGAGGACTGTCTTCACGAGCTAACGAACCATTTCCCATGTTACGGGACTTTCCTTTTTAGTAGCTGACCTTTTTACTGTGCATCACAGCCTATTCATAGCGAAATCAAATCGTAGATTTGTGGAAAATCGTAGATTTGTGGAACTGTTGGTTTCTGTGAAATTCACGTGTGTTAATTTTTTTCGTGTTGAGTAATGAGACGGCAGCTCGTGGTGGCGCGTGGACTTTCATATTCGATCGGGATATACACCGCGCACGCTATTGATTTCTCCAGCCTCGCCCTTTAATATGACGGTTGCTAACCTTATGAAAATTGCAATAAATGATCCCTTTCGGTCCCTTACAAAGCTCCTAGAAAACAAGAATTGGATGTGACCTCCAAACAAGTATATATACACTTTTGGAGGTCACCTCCATTTCTTTTTTCAGTGAGCTTTGTGAGAGGACTGAAAGGAAACGTTATGGACACAAGAAGCTTATGAATTCATATAAAATGAATGACACGTTTCTTGTGGAGCCTGTGCTAGACATTGAAGCGAGATAGTAAGTCCTCCTTTTGTTAATAGACACGAATGTTGACGAGACAATTCGCGAGTCGCGACCTTTTTGCGCTCAAAGTTTTTCGCTGTCGGGTTGTGTCCGGGACGGGGGAAATGTCTTGGCCGGTTCCTACCGAGTGAAGACACGGACAGTTTTGTATATAATCTATCATAGAGCTTTGAAGTTTGAGAAACCTCTTTGTCCTCGACAGGCGCGCCCGTTTGGACGTATTGACGCTATTTTCCTCCACTTCAGATATTTCACTCGCTATGTCACGCAGACTGTCGTGCGATTTTCTAATAACAGACAATGCTGGGTTGTCGCACCCTGATGCTTGCTTTGTAGGAAAACCTCGGTTTGAATCCAAGCCGTTAAAGAGCTGCGATGGTATCCGAAAGTTTGTATGTTTAATTCCCACAAGGGAACCATTATCACTGTGCCTTGAATAAGACGCCTAATCCCAGGTTTATCTAGGTTGACTTGATGGGTGTTATTTAAATCACCCGTGATAAAAAAAAAGAAAAACGGTTAAATTAGCATTTGTAAAGAGTTTAGACAAAACAGAAATACAATTGTTTTGCTAAAGTGAAGAAACGTTGTTGTTGGTTATGCTGAGGCAAACTTAGGCCCCTAGTTACTGGCCTGCTTTTTGTAGTCAAACCCGTGGGTTAATTTTTCACAGGAGTCTCCTTTCTAAACGCTTGCGACCTGCTATTCTGCATAATTAAAGCGCTGTGGACGCTATTAATCAAACATGTCAGAGCGTATCCGTATGAATCCTGGTGGAAAGAAAGCCCTGGATCCATCCATATTTTCTTAGGCTTGCCTAAACGGCTACCGCAGATTTTTTTGGCATCCAGTGTTTTAGCCTGACTCAATCACACTGTCAATTTTAAAAGTGCATTTCAATCTGACGGGTATTGCTGCATGCACTCTTAACGTGTGTTCTTAAGTTGTTCCACAACAGCTCTTGTTACGGATTCCCAAGGAGACCCATTTGCCTGTAGAAGTTTTTGAGGTGGCCCATTGGATCTTTGTAGATTAAAAAAGTGCTTGATATTATATTTATAGGTTCTTTTAGATCAATGTAGGCTATAACTTTTGGGGTTATTTCGTGTAGGCCTAGATATTCTTCTGAAGAACTAGACAGTGAGAAGTTCTTTGTTGCCCTTAAATGTGAAAAATATGAAATCACGAAACCCTTTTTGCTTCTAATTGGAACCTTAATTCGTGTGAGTGCATAATCACACACACACACACACACTGAAGCTTTCAACTGAATAAGACTTTACTTTGTAGCAAATCAAACATTGCAAACTTTATAGAGTGGAACTAATGACAGATTTAGTGTTATATAAAAGCCGACAATCTGCTCATTATTTGTTCCAATCTGTTCAATACAACCTAATCGAAGCTTCCATATAGCAGTTCAGTTTTTTTTATTTTCTTAAATGGTCCAAACTTTTTAGACTTTTTTTTGACCCGCACTATATTTCTACGCATGCATTTGTTTTGTTCTTAATCTCTGTTTTTGTTGATGCAATTAAAGATTACAGTGTCTGTATACGAACTGGCATGAATACCGATTGTTTCCCAGAGTTTATTTCGTCCACTCCCCCGACTCGCCCTGCTGAGAACCCCAGCTCTCCGGGGTTTGTTTATTTATAGTCCGTCAGCTTAGTGTGAGCTCACGCCTGCATGGTCTCCTCACCCACGGAGCCTGTCTGCTGGAGACAGACCAGCCTATATTCCGATGTCAGCGTCAGATTTGCAAGAGGGAATGTGTGACATGTCTGTCCCGTATTGTAATGCTCTATACATATACCCACTGGTGGAATTTAGACCGACGACAAGTCATGGCCTGAGTTAAACCGGTGCCACAGTTCACAGAATATTTTAAGTGATTGATGTTAGCCTTGAATCGTGCGGAAATCAAAATGAGCCACATAACAGAGTTTGGCTGCATTAGAGGTTACGGCGATATCCTATGATAGAACGTTAGAGGCCAGCCCATTGCGGTCAATAGGCTATTTTAGATTATTTTTTTGTGTGTTTAACAAAATATGTGACGTTATATGAGGAATTAGCCTAATATTTTAGTCTGTTTAGATATGTGCTTGAAATGTGCTCTGGCTCCGAAGTGTAGGCCTATTACGGTAGAAAAGAAATACATAAAAAGGAAAAGTAAAGTTTTTTGGGACAAAAGGCTTATTTTCTGTTTATTTTAGATGCTTTATAATATATATTGTGTATTTATAACAACTTTTGCTATTGTTTAGAATTTTAGTTTGCGTCTCAGGAATGAATCTGGAGCAGTCGATAGACCCTTTGCACATCCGTCAAAACAAATCAATTCATCGTCTCACAAAAAAACAATTTGCGAAACATTTGGACTAAATATTAAATATTTTGTGTTTAACTCCAAAGCACCCGCGAGCAGACATCCCCAGTTGATTTCTTTACTAAATCGTATTGCCAGAGTTTGCTTTTGTCTTGGCAGCCCGTTTGGCTTTATTCGCCAGCGTTTTAGTTCGTGTGAGGGTGGAGAGATGCACGCGGATCGGATTTCGGAGTTTGGCTCCTGCTGGAGACGTCACGGTTTGATTGAAGTTTCTTCTCGGTCCGAGCGGTCCCGCGGGACGGCGCGCGCTGAAACGGGAGAGCTCTTCTCTTCGCTTCACCAAGCTTTTGTGCCGCAGCAGGAGCCCCGGCGTGCACAGATCGCTGCGCGCTCCCGGAGCGACGCCTACCCATGGATACATTGTTTTCTTTTCTTTGAGATGTGCTGCTTTTTTTCTCACACCTTAAAACCTTTTTTATATATACAAATACACTGTATTGGAGATAATAGATTATAAAGACATGGTTTGAAAATGCCAGTCACTTTAGGTTCTACTTAGAACCGAAAATGAGAAGCGCAACTTCCACAAGGATGTTTTTTCTTTCATAGCAAACCATAGGTAACCTGCTTGTGCTTTAATAAACAGCTACTAGTCGGTGTCTCTCCTTATTATGGTGGAGAATGGTATATTAGTTAAACGATTAACAGCACGAAATGAGCTGCAAAGTCATCATACGTAGACACCGCTCTCAATTAAAACAGAACCACACACCCTGAAGACTTTTAACACACTTTATTAAAACATCTAAAAACAAACTCTACATTATACCCCACACATATCACATTGCAATGTGTTCAGGAGGCATATATCTTTTTTTATATATATAAAAACCTCCTAATCAAAATGACAACCATATATCACCAATTAAACATTATTTCCCCATCCTCACAAAGTGTCAGTAAAGCTCCGTTTGCACACCATTTGAACTCCAACTCAAGCAAGTTATTTGTCAATTGAAAGAATCCATGTTCCACTCTTATTCTGGATTCCACCAAAGCAGTAAAAAGCTGAAGAATATTTATATTTCATCCTTCAGCAGCCAGTCTACATGACTTCCAAATGGCTAGTTTGGCTTGTCCGATTATGAAGTTTGCAACACTACACTGCTGTCTGTGCACTCTTGAATACTTACATCCATAGATAAAAAGTGTCTTGTTAAAAACAAAACCCAAGTTCCCAAGTAAACCTATCAATGCAAATAATGGAGCCAATCTAAAACACTCAGTGAAAACATGAAAAACAGATTCTGGTAATGAACAGAAAATACTAGATGGCGAAACATTCAAGTTAAATTTAGAAATGTGAGAATTAATTGGCAATGCACAATGTAGTAGCCTCCACTGCAAATCACCCTGAAGAGGTAATGCTTTAGAAGCAATAGAAGATATATGAAATCCGTTGTGGCTTCATCCACACATTTAGCTATCCATATTAGACGTTTAAATAGTATCATTAACACGTGGCCTCTTTTAATAACAGAACAAAATGTGTCACCTAACACGGCTGATAGCAAGATATATATTAATGAGTAAAGTGGGGACGAGGTGCGTATTATCTTGTGCACGAGCTAAAAACGGCCTTAGTTAGGGTGTCTGGAATTAAATAGGGTACGGGAATCGTAAGAAATGTGCCTGTTTTGTGTCCTTAACTCTTCATGAAAGGTTCTTTTAGGATTTTTTTAAACGTTTGTGGAGAAAAAAAAGAGCCTTATGAACAACATTTCTTGGTTCATTTCAAATGGAAGTTGGAACATGACTAATTGTAACCGAATCAGACTAATTCAGTCCAACTGAATCACAAGTGCATTTGACTCACTAAAAAGATCCGGCTCAAAGTAATTCGTTCGGAGAACAGGTTGTGGAAAGTCATTCGATCGTGAATCGTACTATAACGTGTCGCACTGTAAATTCATTAGTGAGGTGCTGAATATTAGCGCAATAAACACCTTTAAAGTGCGCAGGGTTCGATCTACATCGGTGGAAGGATGCAAGTTCAAGAACCCTTAACAGAATCGAATGCCACTCGGGTTTAAATACGGAACCAGTTCCGAATAGCAGCTCTCGGGTCCCAAGTCTCAGAGAACCCAATTCATATCGATTTGTATTCGCAAGCAAGAAGAGAAAAGACAGACAGAGAGAGAGGGGGTTGGCTAGAGCCAGCGCTGTAGTCTCTAGAGTACACGCACGCAACCCACCATTTCAGAGCAGCGCAGAGCGCTCACGCGGCAGACGGGGAGGTGAGCGAGCGAGAGAAAAGAATGGCTGCGGGGGCCGCACGCGGAATTTGTGCGCTGCCAGCGCGTGGGGCTCGCAGCAATTCCTATCGCTTCTCGCAGCTGAATGTCTGCAGGCAAATAATCACTTTTGTACACGTTGCGTCTTAAATATCCGAGCCCTGCCCGCGGAATGTTTTGTTTTTGTTTTTTTATATATATAATGGGCCAGCCAATGCATGTGCGCATAGAAAAATGAAAAAGTTTTGTCTTGTTGCAATGGGATGCGAAACATGCATGTTGACTGACCCTTTGACTAAAAGATGCAGATAACATTTTTTTGTTTGTTTGACAAACTATAGATTTCTAAATATTTTTTTTTCTCGAAAAATTGTGTTTTATAGCAGGCAATTATGTCCCATGGGACTGATTTTTTTATATTGGCAGTTTATGTTAACTAATGAATTAACTACACTCTAAAAAATGCTGGGTTGTTTCAACCCAACTTTGGGTCAAATATGGACGAACCCAACTTTTCGTGAAAATTTGACATGAAAAGTAACCCAAAGCTGGGTGTTTAGTCCATATGGTTGACCCACAAGCTGGGTGGAAAACAACCGCATTTGTTTAGAGGTACACGACCTTCATTGTTTATTTTGAACTTATCAATCAATAATTTTATATATAAAATATTATAATGTGAATATTCCTTCCAGACCTATATTTTTTTAAACTGAAAGTTAAATGAAATTAGGCTAACCCGCACAGTCATATATCAATATTTAGCCTACTGTGGTGAAATGTTTAAATTTTTAGTCAGGTGAGTCAAGCATGAAAATAGTATTTAAATGTGTGCATTTTAGCCAGTTCTAAGATACATAATATGCAGTTTATGAAATTAACAACAAAGGACTTCAAAAATATTTAACGTAATTTCCATCACAGAATGCTAAACGCAAAAGTAATTTGAGATGCTGCATAACTGACGTTGCGGTGGAAGTCTTTATAAAAGTATTTTCTCCTAATAATATATGTTTGTATTTTAAAAGTAAACTGCTGCAAAAGTGCATTTTCGCTCAGAGTTTAATTTAAAAAGGAAAATAATAAATATGCTGCTTTATTTATAATTACCGTAGAAAGTGTAAAAGGGTTCACATACCACGTCTGGGTTTGGCCTTTGCTAATATGTGATAATCTAGGATAATTTATGTACGAGTGTCAGTAACATGGATGGATATTTTACCCAGAGCACCTTGTAGCCTATGACATGGTTATTTTCAGTTAGACATTGGACGCTTTGCGTTTAAGGTAATAAAGATAAGCTCATACCTTTCACAGCAAAGCAGTTCTCTTTGAAATGGCGTGCTTTAATGAACATATCTTATTCATATAAGGGCTGTATTTCATACCTTTTCATAAGTTACGGAGGCATGCGATGCATTTTAGTAGGCTATAGGCCTACATTTCATGTGCCTTGAAAAGCTTTTGTCCTTGTATTCCCCCTTTCATTCGGCTTTGTTTTTATCTCTTGCTTACGGATATTATAAAACATTTTACTGCCACTTTAAGAGCAGTAGAGAGTGTCGGCTCGACGGATGATAGACTTGGCGATCTGCTACAGTTGGAGAGCTGATGGCGGGGCCTCTGGGGCTCCTATAGGTGGAGATCTCAGCGGCCTTCCTTTCTCTGCACTTGAGGCCTTACTGCAAAAACTCACACCTCAGGAGCTAAACTTTTAACACTCTCTCTCATGCTCCGCACACTTTATAACATAATCTCGTGTTCTTCTATCAACAACCTGATGCAACGGCTTTCACGCCTGGTAGTGCCTTTGGCTTATCCGTGCCACACTGTCACGCAAACGTCTTTGGGTAGGCATCGAAAATAATTATTTTTACTTGTAAAATATACTAAGCATTAGTTGTTTTGGTCTTTTTTAATTCTTGCATACAAAATGGGGAATTCAAAGATAAAAATATCTTTCTTTGTTAATGTGCATATTTTTAAACGTTATTTTCTTTTGTTAGTAATTCATTCTTTTAGTTTTTATATAGGCTATATATCATCATTTGAATGTATATATGTGGGTACTTTTTATTTGCTTTATAATTTTGCGCATTACCTGCAGGGTCTATTAGCTTTAAAGTGAGCCGAACATTACGCGCTGCAAAATTACAGCATTATTTTCTTGAGCAGAGCAGCGCGCAACGACACGAAACTACAAACCAATTCCTTTTCTGCTCCAAGCATTTAATAATGGCGGGGCTAAAGAACGTAAAATACGTAGCAAAGTTTAACCTTTGTATAGTCTTTTATTTAGTTTGAAAGCCAAGGTGATTAGAAACAAAGTTAAAACAGCCCATGCAGCTCGATTCAGTGTTGGCTCACCTGCATTAAATGGCAGACAAAGCGCCCGGCAAGCTTGGCTTGTGATTGATGTCTTTGAGAGCGGAGGTTTCTTTCCTCCGTGGGGGGTGAATACCCCTCTTACCGAAGCGCCCCTCAAATGCATAATGTCCTCGCCCCCGCTGGCGCAATGAAAGAGCGGGTCACAGAGGGGACGGAAAATGAGAGCAAGAGTGAGGCGCAGAGAACGTGACCCACTCGGAATGGCCAGAGGCGACTGTGGGTGCATCTGCTGCGCTCCCCACGGCAGGGTCGGATTAGGCTTTGCGATCAGAGGGAGAAATGGGGAAGGGAGGGCAGCACCCTATAACGCTCCACGGATACAGTGGGTGTAAAATGTACGTTTAGTAAGTAGATGGCGGTTAATGCTGGTTGTAGTTATATTTAGAAACAATAATCAACTTCCCCCCCCCCCCCCCCCCCCCCCCCCCCCCCACGTGTAAATGCAAGAGGGCTACTCAAGTGCATATGCTTAGCCTGAATAGCAATGCATCTTTTACTGTTTTGCATAAATGCAACCGCTTTTAGTGATAGATTGTAATTGTATTAATACATTCGTTAGGCATTAAGCTGGTGTGCCGCAAGGTTGTATGGTAGAGTGTACTGAACATGCACATTCTGTTGTGAGTATTGTTGTGTAGGTTGTGTTAGGTTGGGTTGAGTTGGTGATCAGAGGGCAAGAGACTGTCTCACTCCTTCAATAGCAGCGCCTGTGGCCATGTCTCTAGATAAGCTCTGGGTCTGCGTTATTGAAATCTGGGGTCTGTAGAGCCATCAATAACAAGGCGTGAATTTTAAAGGCAACGGGTAAAAGCACCATGGACCCCGCCCTCACGAACGCTCGCTATACTCAACAGAAGCCCGCTACACGCTAAGGTCTTGCCAAGCCGTGGGGTCCGGGGCGTAACCCCCCTTCCCACCCACCCTGGCAGTATCTTTGGGGGGCAGGCGGCCCAGTAAGGGTATTGAAGGACAATTAGCAGCTTTCTCCGCTGGTAATGATGAAACCCCCCCCCCCCCCCCCCCTTGCGTTGGTGGCTCTGGTGGTACAATAAAACGTAGAGGGATTATATTATCAGTAGCACTTGCTCTGAGACAAGGCAAGTGCCGCGGGGTGGATAAGACAGCTACCAAAGAGTAAAAGGAAGAAGAGCGACACAAGAGCCCATAAACATGGTGCGATGGAAAAAGCAGGGCAGAGGGCCTCATGAAGATGTAGTTATTCATTTTCCCTCGTTCGATCCTATACTATGCTAGCGGTAGTATGCCAATTTCTCCACTCAGTGCTTAAAGCGTTCAGATGGTTCACTGTGGGTTCATTGCTGTTACCCTGAACTGAAAACAGTAATTAGAAATAAATAATAGAATGTGGGTAACAATATTCGAATCTTCAAGAGGCTTGCCATATGAATCGACACCTATAACTATCGGTCATTTTTTTTCTCAACAGAAAGTATCCTTATGGAATGGTTTTTGAAGATAGTCAGGGGGAATCTGTTGCGAACTACAGAGAAATAGGCAAGTACTAATTCAAAGACATGGTAGACAACATTTAATTTAATACCGACTCATGTAAATTGGAATAAGGCAGATATGCTAGGTTTAAGGTAGTCGGTGTGTTGAGAAAAGCTGTTGGGCAGTCATAGTTCATTTATTTCGCTAGAGACGAAGATTAACTATCCCCTCAACATGAGAAATCTATTCTACCTGTCATGCTGTGCAAAGATGCGTATCATCAACCTGAAGATTGTCTGTTGCTTAGAATTTTCCCATTGTTGACAATGATACTCAGATATGAACGGAAGCCAGTAATGGCGTAATTTGACTCCAGGGTGGCGACTAGAAGAGGTGCCAGGTATGAACACAGGGAAAGACGTTCGATCTTGCACGGATGACTGACCAGGGAAATCTATGCCCAGAAGAAAGCATACATCAAGGCTGCTGCGTTTCTCGCACTATAACCTCGCTGCAGCTGACATTTAAAAACATTTTCTGCATTCGCCTGTTCTGACCTTGACTAGTGCAATGACTAATGTGTTGTGACGTCCTTGTAATTTCCTATTAGCTTTTTTTAAGGTGGTGGGAAAATCATCAGATTACTTTGTATGAATCAGTTTGCGATTAGAAAGAGATGCTTCGAGATGCTTTTCTCTCTGACCTTTTAATAAGAACGTCTGATGTTTATATAAAATGACCACTTGTGGTGTCTGTCATGTGCTGTGATTCATTTTTGTGGTTCTTATCACATGCAGTCTCTTATTTCAGTGATAAATCTGCCCTCTCATTTAGTGAAGGGCGATAAAGATAGGATGGATTGAACCTGCTGTTAATCTGTATTGGCCTTTTGTTCACTTGTCTGTTCATTGTCTGAATCGTATTGCTCTTTGTTTGTTGTCTTCTTCTGCACTCACTCTCCTCCCACCCTTACCACTCTCTGCTCTTTTGTCCCAGGTGGATGCGAGTACAACCTGCAGAATGAACCCTCTCAGTGCACTTGGCATCGATCGGGCCAGCCTGATGCGGGAGAGCCTCCATGTTCACGGAGGGATGATTTATCCACCAGGAATTCGGACCCTGCCGACTGAAAAGGGCTATGTTGGTGACAGGATCCCCGACTTGCTCTACAAACCAGATGTGTCTCTCGACAGCAGAAAGACCGCAAACAGTTACGTTGGACTTTATAAAAGTTCCCCTTCTGGGATTCAAAAGCAGCTGATTTTGCCTGGAACTGGTGCAGATGCTTTAGGGTTGGACAGACGGGTCATACCAACAGATAAGCCCCCAGAATTGAGTCTCAATGGTGGTTGCAGCTATCTGCGGGTTCCCTGGATGAATCCCTACCATGAAGCTGGAATGTACTCCTTCTTAGACTCCAGTAAATATACTACTTTGAACATGTATAAAGCATCAATCCTGTCACAACCACCACCTTACCTTCCCCAGCATCTGGCCTACCAATCTCTATGTGCAGGAGGCAGTGCAGCTGGTACAGAGCGCTTGTTTTACATGCCCCCCTATCCCCCTGCACCTATATCTTCACCCCTTGCTCCTCCTCTCAGGATCCCCACTGCGACTGTTGCCCCTACTGCACTGTCACCTATGATGCACCACCAGGACAAAACGATACAGAGTATTGGTCCAAGGATTCACCATGAGCCCTCAGCATTTGGTCAGCAGACCATACATCAGCAGACCCAGCACCACCACCAGTCACCCGGTGATAGGCAGCACAGCAGTAGTGGAAACAGTGCCAGCAACAGCAAGTCCATCCGGACCCCATCCAGCAAAAACACAAGCAGTACTAGCAGTAATGTTAGCAACAGTAGCAGCATTGGTGTTAGCAGCAGCTCCAGTTCCATAGTCTCAGTAGACTCATGTCCTTCACTTGTAATGCAGCCACCCCGCCCTACACCACGGCCCTCTCAGCCGCCTGCAGCACCACCACCCCCTCCCCCACCTCTTGTGGATAGCACTATGGATTTCCAAAAGCCTCTGTACAGAAGTCCTTCCTCATCCTCGTCATCTTCACCATCGGTTGCTCACCATGGCTACATTAGCAGCATGTCCAAAGAGCTTCGCTCTCCAATTAGGCCTTCTAGCCAAAAGCCTAAAGCCAAAGAGGCAACCATGGAGTCCAACAGAGGTATGGGGAATGAAAGAAAGAGCAGCAGCTCTCCTGTTAAGACCTCTTCTGAGAAAACACCTCAACAGGGGCCTATTACCAAAGACCCAGCAGACAAGCCTTTAGACCTGTCTGCCAAAATCATGGACTTTGAAGGACCTACCAATGGGTACCCCCCAAAATTAGAGGCCTTAGCCAAGCTTGGCTATTCCCCTACTGCCCGTTATGGACTTTCCCAAAACAGGGAACTTTTAAAAGAAACTCTTTCTCCATCATCCTCTACAGTAAGCACTTCTTCTAAAACTCCAGAAAGGCCTGAGATAATTAGCACTTTACCATCTTCCTGGGTGGTGCCAAGTCCTGCCCAGACAATCAGCTCTGAGGCAAGTCAAAACAAAGGCTCTAGCATCATCAAGAATAAGAATCTTGAACATGTGGTGCCACAGTCAAGAAGTTCCTCTTGTCCCAGAATTGACAACCAAAACAATGGCTCAATCCCAAGTTCTGCCCCTACTGTCATGACTACAGCATCTCGGCCATCATCTGTCTCACCTTCTCCCAAGATTAATGGAGAATGGCCAAAGTCGGTTTCCAACCCACCAGAAAAGACCCCAACAGCTACAAAGCCCTCAAAGACACTCAAAAAACCCGAAACCCCTGAAATTGGCTTTAAGCCTCAGCAATCACATTTGGAGAATGGACATGCTCCAAGCCACCTCTACATGCCTCAGGGTGAAACTTATCTTCCTCCCAGCTTAGCATATTCTAACAGATATCTCTCATACCCAGTACCCGAGAGTCTTTCCCTTTCCCACTTGCAGTTGTCAGGAAAAGGGCCAGTGTACCCTCATCCAGTTCTGCTTAGCACTAACAATCTGTATTCAGCATGTTTACCACCCAAACCCGGCATCCCATATGGAATCCCACCCAGTCATGGAGAATATCTGACCTACCACGACTCACAAGAAATGATCCATCCACTAATGTCTCCCCACCTGCCCCTGGACCACAAAGTCACTGAACGTCTGGAACTGAGGCACAGACCCCTGGACAAGCCTTGGCATCACGATGAGGCTCCGTACAAGCGCCAAAGCATCACTGACACAGACCCACGCTACAAATCTGAGAGGGAGTCAGAGAGGCAAGTAATTTTGGGCTCAAAGTCTCAGAGCAAGTCTCACACAGTGAATAAAGAGGAGATTGTCTGTATCGACCTGGTCCAAGATGACACAGATGGCAGTCCAGAGCCAGACAAACATAGTGCTGTCAATGCCAAATGCAAAGAGCCAGCTAAGCCAGTCGGCAGTGGGACAGGGATGGGGAATGAGAGTGGCAGTAATTCTGGGGGGAAAGAGCCAGAGCTCATGCAGATTTTGCGCTCCGGCCAACCTGCCGTATCCTGGCCAACTGCTTCAGAGTGGCGGGCAGAGGTATGCAGTCCGCCTCGGCCACAGAAGCAGTCTGACTCTCCTGTGTACAGCCAGAGTGAGGAAAGCTCCTCTGAGCATAGCCCACTACCTGACATGTTGGAAGAGCAGACACTGCGCTGTGCCAGAACCTCCGGCGAAAGGGCTCGAGCTGATGGTGCTGAATTCAAAGTTGATCGGCACCACGCTAATCGACAATATGCGGACCTGGGCAAGGATGTGCCAGAAGATGCAGATTCCCATGAGGATGAGGAGGAAGGACACGGCTTGTCTAAAAGCAAGAGATCCAGCTTGGCCAAGAGAATAGCCAACTCCTCAGGCTATGTTGGCGACCGCTTCAAGTGCGTCACCACTGAGCTGTATGCGGACTCCAGCAAACTAAGCCGGGAACAGCGAGCCTTGCAGGTGAGTTCTGCAATTCATGTATGTCGGTTGGGATGAATAGAGAAGTTTGTGCAGTTTTTGAGCATGTCACATGTCATTGTCACACTTTCAGTTTGAGAAGCATTCAGATCCCTTAAGGTCAAGTAAGAGTGATATAATGTAAGAACACCTCATATATTTTTTGTTCCCTGGTCAACCCTTCATGTACCAGTAGCTGTCATTGAATTAGATAAAGTTCCCAGCCATCCTGAGATTTACAGCTTCTCTTTAAAAATAGCTCAATGACCTTAGTTCCGGCTTTGAACGGGCACCCGTATCTAACTTCTACACTCGGTTATATTGGACGCCTTGCTAATTACAGATCTCCGTAACCCACACTCCCTCTCCTGCTCTCTCTTTCTAGCAGTTTTTGGGCCCCTGCTGTGAATCTGTCAAACAGGCTTTAATGGCAGCAGTTCTACAGTTAGCATGAGAGAACTTGGGTGTTTGTACAAGAGCACACGCACTTGAGTTTGTGGTTCAGTCAACGGCTGAAATGGTTAACACAAAGTGCCGTCTGTGGCTGCTTTGCTCAGTCTTGCAGAAGCTCAGCTGCTGAGTGTTTGTGTGTGTGCGTGCATGCCGTGGCCTTGCTAGCACATAATGCTGCAGGCAACTGTTAACCTGCAGGTGAGCCCTGGAGACCGGTGTGTGCTGGGCATACCAAAACATAATCTCACACTCTTTCCTACACGCTTCCGTCTTGCACTCAATTCCTCTCTTTACACATGCACATCCCTAGGCCCCCACTAGCCATGTGCGTGGTGGCAGCCCTCCCAGCTTAAGTGAAATCCGGCCCATTCTTTCCTGATGGGGAAGATTAGAGTTCTTACCAGCAGCAGCGAACAGAGTGCTCGCCGACTGGCAGAGTCATTAGCGTGCACACACACACATAGTCGCGCAACTGAGGGAGAGCAAGGGAGAGGCTGATGGAAGACAATGCCTAGGCCTGTCACGATAACAACTTTTTGTTATGTGATATATTGCCTCAGAAATAATTGCGATAAGCGATTTATTATTGTCATTTTAAAGACCATTTGATGCCACTGAATATATAATCATAATGGAACAGCATAATAATGCAAGAAGGCCAAAACGCTTCCAAATGACAACAAACATTTAATTTTTAAGAATATTTAGATCATGGAAATTAAATATCAAAATATTAGATACCTGAATAAATAGTAAATAAACATTTTCTAACAAAAAGTGCAAAGTAACAAGTAGAAAAAAATATGGGTGAAAAATGCAACAGATCTAGTTTGCAAGATTTTTGCCAGTACTAGACAGATTTTTCCGCTGACCTTCTTTTCTCTGTAAATTAAGGGTGCACACTATTGCTAAAAAATACAATTACTACTTAGCAGTCAGATGTCTGTATGCTCAAAGGCACAGATCCCTAAACAAGACTATATCTGCAGATTAAACTTTTTTTTAGTAGAAGCATTTTTAAAATTTGAACAAGGACCTCATGACTACACCACGTTATGTACGAGAAGCTGCAAAAGACACAGGTGCAAGTGGAATGTACAAAACACGGTGACATACATTTTTAAGTAAATCTAATGGGCGGTATATTGCGTCACCAAAAATAATTGAAGTCATGTACATATATTGCTCGATAAGTCGATATATTGATTATGGACCGGGACCTAACAATGCCTAGATATTCAAGGTTAGCCCACACCTGGTTTGGAAGAGATCCTTTTAAAAGAAGCGCAGGGGCTGTTCTACCCCATGTCCAAATATATGCTTTACCATTGAAGTCTTTACTTATCGATTTAAAGAGGTGCCGTCGCAATCTAAATATATCATAATTGTCCCATAGTTTGATGTGGTATGAGGGTAAGTTAATTTGTTTGCAGAGTGTTAATTGTGTAAATCTTCAATTCAAATCATTGAAAAGACCTGGAGCCCCATTGACTGACTGCGTAGATGGTATTTATAATTGGGAAAGTTATCACAAGCGAGCTGAGGAACAGGTCTACTGGTAAGTCAGATACGCTGCGTTTGGCTGGAGCTCAGGTGTTAATTTTATATTTTAAGATTATAATCAGGTGGAAATGAAAGTAACACACGTGGTTGTTGACTCCCACAGGGCCAGGTGTGAAGTAGACTTTATTTCGCATTCCTTTGCCCCACTTGTCTGCACGTGTCAGGCCTTGCGAAAATGCTTGGAGCCAGTGATGGTAAACGATATTTGAGTAAAATGAATTCCCTGATTTCACCTATATCAGTTAGTTTTTGTTATAAGTTATTGATATGCATTTGCTGAAATTATTCTAATGCGCTTTAGCTCCTGTTCTACTCTCACTGCAGATTTATTTTATGCAAGTTTTATATTCTGTTTTTTTCCTCTATTTTTGTTGTACTGGAGCACACGAGAGACAGGCTTTACAGCTGGTGCTCGTAACACTGGATCTGGTTTCACGATTGTGCTGTGTGTGTGTGTGTCTGTGTAGCGTGCGATGATGCGTTTCTCTGAGCTGGAGCTGAAGGAAAAGGAGGTCTTCGCGTTCTATGCGAATGTGATCGTCTGCAGGCGCCACAGGAGAGAATCGGGGGGAGAGACGGATATGTAAAGGAAGATTGACGAGAGAGAAGAGCTGGCAGAGAGCCAGCGCGGAGAGGCAGGAGAAGGAGGGGAACACGACAGCCACAGCACAAGCTTCCAGGCCGCCGACAGCCCTTTCGTCCCTCTCCGATCACACCGAGCAGCACAACGGTAAGATGCTCGCACACACACACAAAGCGCAATACCTCTCCCGCTCCTGCGCTCCCTTTTATTTTCTTTCTCTTTTCTGGCTATCTTTGTTTCACACTCTCTGTCTTTTGTGAAACGTCTCTAACTTTCGACTTGGTCGCAGGCTGCCTTTTTTCATGCATTTCACCCATCCGCTCTCACTTTGTCCAATCCCCTGTGATCTTCAGTATCCATCCCAAATTCACAGGCGATTGCTCTTTCTTCACTCCCCCCTTGTCACTAGGGACGGTCCCTGTGCTGTGGCGCTCCATGCAACAGCGTTAAACCAGCGGAAACGACGTGGTAAACATGGCTTCCGCCACCGCCACCCTCAAAAGGAAGCGCTCGCATAAACATGCACATGCTCTCACTCTCTCCCTCTCTCTCTCTCTCTCTCTCTCTCTCTCTCTCTCTCTCTCTCTACTCTATCTCTCTCTCTCTCTCTCTCTCTCTCTCTCTCTCCATCTCTCTCTGCTGTTTTGGCTCTTGTTTTTTCCACTTGAGCTTTGATAATGGCCTAATGCCATCAGATTTCCAAATCAACACTTTGCTGCTATGTGACCTCGCTCTCCCTGGTGGCTTTCACAGAGGCGAGGCGTTTCCTGTGCATGTGGGTCAGAGTGTGTGTGTGTGCGTGAACGCTCGCATGTGTGTCAGCCACACGGACAATTAACAGCGCTCTGGATTACATAAACATAGTGCGCTCGGCAGACCGGCAGTTCTTGTGAAGCTTTGAAGGTGAAAATGCTACAGAAAACCTTCTACTCTAGTTTTAAGTTGCCGAACACCATTCTATTTATCAATCAATACAGTTCAAGTAATTGATTATTTTACTTTGTGCGTCCTTTCAGGATGTTTCATGTCCTTCATTCCTCTCTTGATTTTTATGCCCAGTCTGTCCTTCAACATCTCTCTCTCGCTCTCTCAGAATGGCCACATTAACTCTCTCCGGGTGACGCGAATGATGTTACCATGGTGATCTGTTTTGGTTCAGAGTTGCTATGGTGCACACATTGCCATGAATTATGGGATGCATGTGGTGTTAGTCACATGCTTTGTGCGTGTCTGAGAGCCCAGGGCAGGGTGGGCTGCATTCTTACCCAGGCCAGTATAAAAGTAGTTCTGTTCTGCATCGAGGGCGCGTTTAATCGAGTCATTTTGTATGCATGATTCCGCACCATTTTTATTAATTTTGTGGAATGTATATTTTTTGGTAAATTTGATAGATTTGGTTTATGTGTGACTTATAAGTTGTCAGCTAGATGTGTAATGTGTAAGTGCATGATTTTAGGACGTGCATGTGATGCTATATATGGTGCGAATGTGTGTGTGTGAAAGAGAGAAGCGGGCGGTATGGAGCGTGATCCTCAAGCGCCTGTCTTTGATCTGCGCTGCTGCTCTTAGCTGCCGGGAGACATTCTCAAGGAGCGCTTTTCACTGCCACACACAGAATGGGAGAAAGCAGGAGAGGGGGAGGAGAGAGAGAGGAAGGGAGAGGGAGAGGGAGAGGAGACTCGAGTTGGGTTGCCGCTTGCGCTCTTGGCACGGATGTTTCGGGCTAATTTAAGCTCGCAGAGAGAGCGAGCAAGTGTGTCCCTGTTTGCCGTCTAGCTCCCCGTGTGGGATGGGTGTCGTATAGTTAGCACAAACACACAAGTGTCCAGGGTAGGGGTGGACAGGGTTGTTTTTCTGTCTATCTCTCTGTCTACTCTCAGCCTCTACTGATTTGTCGCGCTTCTTTTGAACTTGGAAAAGGTCTTTCTTTGCAAGCCGGTGACGCAGTGTGTCAGACTAACGCAATTGTGTTTGTGTGGCTACGCAGGTGCGACGCCAACATGTGCAAACAACAGAGTTCCCGTGCTCCAGCGGTGCGGCCCACCAGCCGATGTCCCACAGTCCTGCCGAGCAGAGGAGAAGAGAGCGAGGGACGTGAAAGGAGAGGAGGAGGGGTCTGTTGGCACGGCGACGGGCAGGAAACATGCATTGGGTTTGGAACAGAGCCAAGGCCACCCTGATTGCATGCACACCGCAGAAGAGAGAGATGGAGAGAGACGGACGAGAGGAGAGGACGATAATGGCATCGCGGCGAAGAGAGCGAGACTGATTTCAGGTAGACATCCGGGCTGTCTGTCTCTCCAATGTCCTTCAACATGTCTGTCCTCTTTTTCCGTCTCTTCATCCCATTCTTTCCGCCAGGTCCAAGTAGTGGATGGTCTGCTCTGTCTTTCATCTTATCGCCGACCTCCTGACACATCTCACTCTCTCGCTGCTCTTTTCCCTTTTCCTTTGCTTGCTCCAGCTTTGATCCTTTCGCTGGCCTTTTCGATTCATCTTGATTTGTGTTTATTGCCGTCACATGGTCCAAATAAACACAACTGCCGGGCGTTCTCTGCCCTACTCTCTCTTTGTGCTCAGTCTAAAGGGCGTTTTCAGACATCAAAACAGCCTTTGTATAAATCGCATCGCTTAAACTTGTCCCAGAAAGCTTGTTTTTGTCAGCAAAACGTGGGTGTCTGTTCAGCTCTGTACTTTCATTTGAAAAGCTATCAAACTGGTGGGTGTTTGTGTTCTAGAAGGAAACAACTCTGTTAACAATTGGAAAACAATTCGTGCTCTAAGTGCGCAACCCTTTGTTTATACTTTGCACTGACACAAGTGAACATCGCTAAATGCAGCTGTAAATGGGTTGCAGTGCATTGTGGAGATGCATTACGATCCAATTCTGGGATGCATTGTGAACTTTTGGTGGTCAGAGATTAGGGTTGTGATGGTGAGGAAATTTTCTCACCGGTTAATCGACGTGTGACAACACCGGTATCACCGCGGGGGCGTTACCTCTTTTCCTCGCTTTCCTTCGCTTTTAAATAACTTGTAAAAGATGCTGGCATTTTTAAGTTCACTTTAAAAATAGCGGCAAATTCGGCGGTGTTTAAAGCAATGTATTTTTAGTTCGTTGAAATTTCCCTCTTTTCACTGCGTCCTCATTTTAAATAGCTTAAAAGTGCTGTGCACATTTTACTTTCACTTTCGAATTAGCGGCAGTTCGGCATCAATTGCTTGAATGCAAAAACAAAATAAGACGCAACACTCACTTTAGCTTATATATAAAACAGGACATTTATTAACAAAACAAAGATAAAAAACACCATGCTATAGGGAAGGCTATGCTAAGATAAAATAACAAATAACTTACATATAGTTTAAATAGGTATACAAAACTGTAAATAGGCTAAGTAAACATGTATAATGTATAACCAAATAAATAAGAAATGTAGAACATTTATTAGCAAAACGAGTAAGAAAGCACCTTGATGTCAAATAAAATAAATAAATAAATGACACAAAGTTTAAATAACGTAAAAATCAGAAAACAATGTGGAACCAATTAAATAAGAAACAAATATTTTAATAAACTTCCAAAATCACCTTAGATAAAAACGGCAAAAGTCAACAGGCTTTTCAAAAATCCAAAATATTGCCAAACAGGCACTTTTACATTTCGTTTCGAAACTAAATCATCCAACATCGTCTTTTCTGTCTCACCTCACTCTTCAGTCAGTCAGTCGAACCGCTTCCTCATGGAGAAGAAAGGAAAAATCTGATCTGTGATGGGACTGTCGTTCGGCACGCTGCATTGAGCATCCGCGTTCAGTTTTTAATAGTAGTGTATTCTTTTACTGAACTAAATTATTTTTATTACTATAAAAAATCTAAACGACGGTGGGGGTCGGAGCCGCGGTGGGCAAGTGAACATAATCGTCTCACCGTCCCACGTATAATGCAAGCATATCAGAGAGGCGAGGCTGCAGAGCATTTGTAACCTAATGAATCTAAAACTGTGTCAGTAGCAAACAACTTAGATCATATAACCACAAATTATGCCAGAACAAGATTTGGGCCCCCCCCCCAACCAGTTTAGTACGCAAGGTGTGTAGTCACAAAAACAGTGGGGAGTAACTTATATACAGTGGGGAAAAAAAGTTTTTAGTCAGCCACCAATTGTGCAAGTTCCCCCACTTAAAAAGATGAGAGGGCCTGTAATTTTCATCATAGGTATAACCTCAACTATGAGAGACAAAATGAAAAAAAAAAAAAATCCAGAAAATCACATTGTAGGATTTTTAAAGTATTTATTGGTAAATTCCTCGGTAAAAAAAGTATTTGGTCACCTACAAACAAGCAAGAATTCTGGCTCTCACAGACCAGTTAGTTTGTCTTTAAGAAGCCCTCCTATCCTCCACTCGTTACCTGTATTAATGGAATCTGTTTGAACTTGTTATCAGTATAAAAGAAACCTGTCCACAACCTCAAACAGTCACAATCCAAACTCCACCATGGCCAAGTCCAAAGAGCTGTCAAAGGACACCAGAAACAAAAATGTAGACCTGCACCAGGCTGGGAAGAATGAATCTGCAATAGGTAAGCAGCTTGTGTGGTGTGAAGAAATCAACTGTGGGAGCAATTATTAGAAAAATGGAAGACATACAAGACCACTGAAAATCTCCCTCGATCTGGGGCTCCACGAAAGATCTCACCCCGTGGGGTCAAAATGATCAAGAACTGTGAGCAAAAATCCCAGAAACACACGGGGGGACCTAGTGAATGACCTGAAGAGAGCTGGGACCAAAGTAACAAAGGCTTACCATCAGTAACACACTGCACTGCCAGGGACTCAAATCCTGCAGTGCCAGACGTGTCCCCTGCTTAAGCCAGTACATGTCCAGGTCCGTCTGAAGTTTGCTAGAGAGCATTGGATGATCCAGAAGAGGATTGGGAGAATGTCATATGGCCAGATGAAACCAAAATATAACTTTTTAGTAAAAACTCAACTTGTCATGTTTGGAAGAGAAAGAATGCAGAGTTGCATCCAAAGAACACCACACCTACTGTGAAGCATAGGGGTGGAAACATCATGCTTTGGGGCAAAGGGACCAGGACGACTGATCCACGTAAACGAAAGAATGAATGGGGCCATATATATCGTGAGATTTTGAGTGAAAACCTCCTTCCATCAGCAAGGCATTGAAGATGAAACGTGGCTGGGTCTTTCAGCATTGACAATGATCCCAAACACACCGCTGTCACCAGTAAAAACCAATAGGCATGCCGTATTTAAGATCGGACCGGGCAACGAAGGAGTGGCTTTCGTAAGAAGCATTTCAAGGTCCTGAGTGGCCTAGCCAGTCTCCAGATCTCAAACCCATAGAAAATCTTTGGAGGGAGCTGAAAACCCGTGTTGCCCAGCGACAGCCCCAAAAAAATTACTGCTCTAGAGGAGATCTGCATAGAGGAATGGGCCAAAATACCAGCAACAGTGTGTGAAAACCCTTTGAAGACTTACAGAAAACGTTTGACCTCTGTTATTGCCAACAAAGGGTATATAACAAAATATTGTGATGTTTTTTTTTTTTTATTGACCAAATACTTATTTTCCACCGTAATTTGCAAATAAATTCTTGAAAAATCCTACAATGTGATTTTCTTTATTTTTTTTTCTCATTTTGTCTCTCATATTTGAGGGATAACCTATGATGAAAATTACAGGCATCTCTCATATTTTTAAGTGGGAGAACTGGCACAATTGGTGGCTGACTAAATACTTTTTTTTCCCCCACTGTACAGTAATGGATATTACGTAATTTAATTACAAAATAAATGTAACTGTAATCGGTTAGTTACTGAGAAAAAATGTGTAATTAAATCACAGTTACTTATGAAAATGTTAACGAATACAAAGGGGGTTACATCTGAATATTTTCTCACACATACAGATTTGATTGATTTCTTTCCCTAATTGCATTGACTGCTTTAAAATATGAGATACCAATGTTTCAGGATTTTAGGACACAGAATATGACACATGCTGATTTGATAACCATTTTATTTCCTATTTGGGTTTATGTACACGCTTTATTTTCTAAAACAGTTTTTTCCAAAGCAATGTTAGATGCCAGGGTTCATGTCATAGCTTTGCAAAAGATTCATTTTTCAAATTTATTAAACGATTTCTGATTTTTAATTAAATGCTGTATTTAACTCAGAATGATCTCAAAGTAAAAACAGGGGTTAAAGTCTGATTTTGTGGTGGCTGTGTTTTAAAATTAAGCTTCATCATCTTAATTTAAAGTGAAAAGGAATTTTTGAAGCTGACTAATTAGTGTTGATTACTACTGTAATGTTAACCCTGCCTACTTTAAATGTTTCAAAATGATGTAACAATTGAAAACTTTGTAGAAATTTAGAAAAGTAGGATACTCAAAAAGTAATGAAATGTAATCAGTTACATTTCTTTAATAAAGTAATAGAAATAATTACACTATTTATTACATTTTAAATAGGGTAACTTGTAAAGTTTCCAAAGTAACCTTCCCAACACCGTCCACTATATTGCTATATTTGGAGATGCATAGTAAATCCAGGTGTATCCAGCAAATCGTCCCAGCTGACCACTTAAGATCGGATCATCCGAGCTGAATGTTAATACAAGGTATAAACGGATTGCTTCTATCTCTCTCCACAGATGTGTGGCCGCAGCCCTCCGAGCAGGAGGTGAAGAATCTGAAGGTGTGTATCGAGTTGACGGGTCTTCGGCTCAGTAAGCCCCGCCACCTCCATAATCTCCAGGAACTGTGGGATAGACAGGGGCAGCTCAACCATGACAGGCCGCAATTCGGAGCTCCCAACATGGGTTTGTCTCCCACATCCAAAGCCTCTCTTCCACAACTCCAAACTGCCAGGAGGGAAAAGCTTGACTCTTGTCCCTCAGAGGTCACGCGAGTCACCCACGGTGCCCCTGCTGTGGATCGAAAGGTCAAAGCGAATGGATTTGAAGAGAAGGGGGTGAAGAGGAAAGCAGAAGTGGAAAAAGGCTGGACTAAGGACCAGCTGGAATACGCGGAGTCCAACACAGGTACACCTTCCCATTTTGTCTCATTTAAATGCACGGTTGTAAGTGGAGAGTGAAGCATTCTGGGTAGAACAGAGAAGCCTGTCTTTGAAAATCTTTAGAGGACATTTATGTCAAGAGGACCACAGACTTGATGGCAAGGGACAACGGAGTAAATTGGTTTTGTAGTCTGTTATGCTGTTTTATTTGCATTACTAAACAGTTTCCTCATTTAGCCATGCACAAACCATTCAGGTAAAGAATACCGATACACAGAGTGTGGTTTCTTATGCACCACAAACTACATACTACACCCTACAGATGGCTTACATACTACACTTCATGCCCTATACCCTACATTTGCCTTACATATTGCATCTCTACGTCCTATGCATTGCACTCTACACAATACAGTCTTTGTAGTATCTATCGTTGTAGGGTGCAAACTACATCCTACACCCTAATTTATGCTCTGCACACTACCTTTTACGCCCTGTTTCTTGCAAACTATTCCCTACACCCTAAATATTATGGCCTCACATCCAACATAGATTACAGGCCATAGAGTACCGAATACATATTGCGTTTTACACAATACATACTACAATCTGTATCCTTAAAACTACATATTATGGCATACAATCTACACACTACAAGGCTTACACACTACACTTTACATGGTATACACTACACCCTACTTACTAATTAATGCCTCTCCTATATACTACAATCTATACCCTACATATATATATATACTACATCCTACACACTATACCTTTTAATACTATGCAAACTGAGTTCTTTCACACTACATACTATAGTCAACATACTACATCCTACCTCCTATATGTTTTGTCTTACGCAATACATACTACACTCTGTATCCTTTAAACTACATACTATGGCATACAAGCTTCTCATATCTAGTATAGTACACACTACACTTTACATGGTATACTCTACACCCTACTTACTACGTAATGTTCCCTATATATACATGTATACCACATCCTACATACTATATACTATTTCTATACTATACAAACTACGTCCTTTCACATACTAAATTCTGCATACTACGCCCTACATACTACACCCTTTTTCTTTCTATTGGCAGGTCTGTAAATGGTGCTCTAAGCTAAGACTAAGTCTCATTAAGTTATGCAGGTCAGAGAAGGACCCAGAAGGAGAGAACTGAGTGGGGAGACACAAGCAGCGTGAACAAATGAGATGCAAAGAGAAAGGGAACGAACGGCTGTTAAAAAGCAGAGGGACAGGGTGGAAGAGAAGGAATGAAAGAGATGAAAAGAGGATATGGAGCGCTGAGGGGAGAACTGAGGTGAAAGACGAGAGCGAGGCAGTAGGGAGAGGCAGATTAGAGGAAAGCAGAGCACGTCGCCCTGTGTCTGTGACTTTGGGATAGCAATAATGATTCTTGTTGATTGACAAGCTATGCTCGCTCGCACGCACACACACTCTCAGGCACTCGCTTCCTTGTTGGTATAAAAGCATCGCCGAGAAAGCGCATGCCGCAGAGTAATGAGCCATGAGATTCCACAACTGTGCAAATAACAATGTGTGTGTGTGTGTGTGAGGCTGCCCGTCAGTATCTTGGCTGCTGGATATTGTGCTGGCATTCTGTCAGAAGGATTAGAGAGCAGCAAGATGAGAGACGAGACTCTTTATCTCATTCTATCCCTCACTCTGTGCGTGTGAGTAATATGGTCCTATACATATGCATCTTGGTTTTACTCAAGCTGAGAGATGGTTTGCTAGTTAATGCATTATTGTGTGTGTGTGTGTGTGTGTGTGTGTTTGCCCAGTTGCGTGCTAATGGGAGGCTAATATCCCCCAGATGTCCCTGTCAAAATCCGTCTCCCACCGCACACACACATGCTCTCGCTCTTCAGCCGAGGGAATTCGTACACACACGCAGGCTGATTTGTGTCGCCTATGACAAGGTGTGAGAGACAAGACACGCATGCCAGTGATGCACGACTCTCCGCTGTAAGCCCCAGGGTGTGTGTGCGCGTTTTTAGCGCACTGCTTTTGTTCTGTTGATTTTTAAAGACATTAAGGTCTTTGCTCCCCTTTTGCTAATTGAGTGATTCACTTAGGTTGCAGAGCACGCACACTTTTGTGCGTGTATGTGTGTGCGTGTGGGGTAGGTGCAGTGAATCCGGTCTCAAGGGTTCTCAGGGTAGGACTTTAATTAGCCTGTTGAAGGAGAGGAGCACTTTACGCAGGTTTGAACAGTTTGCCCATGAGGATGTGTTCTTGTGCGCAAATGCGCACACACCAAATACGAACAGTTGCACAATTGGTGGTCTGCGTGTTGAAGGTTCTCTAAGGTGCTTTTTTCTCGGGCCGATCTATTAGATCTGCCAGCTTCATCTACCAAACCAAATCACTGCAGAGGCCGCTGATGTGTAATGGATCTGATTTTGTGGTGAGGATATGATTTGCGAATTTACTGTTTGTGTAAACTTGTGCATGTTTGTGAATATTGGTAGTAGTGGTCAATTTTGGGGATTTTTTTTTTTAGTTTAGACAATATCTAGATAGCAGAGTGGGTGACATTTCTGCAGTAGTTTTTGTGGTTGCAAATTGAAACATTGTTACATGTTTTTGGTGGTAGGCAAATTTTATTTTACACTATTTACTCAATTCACCAAGAATGTGAAGATCTTTTTTTTTTTCTTAGTGAATGTAAAAATGTATGCAGTATTTACTCCAATTCATCAGTTAGTAAACAAAACTTGTACATTTTGTATACAAATTATTTTTCTTATTTTACTAAAATTGCAAAAGTTTGACAAAATTAGCAAAAATTCTACCAAATTTGATCAAATGAATGGAAAGTTTTAATATGTACTGTTATGTAAACAATATGTATATGTAAACAAACACTTATCTTGTTTCTATATTTTTATATTATTTATCTGTTAATAAGCCTGTGAGAACGTTTGTTAGCAAAAATCGCCCAAATGTGTTATCGCCCAAACTGATAATGTATGCTAATTGCCTAGCTCCTGGCAGATATATATATATATATATATATGGGTTATTATATTGCTATTTATATTTAATTAGATGTTATATTTATATATATATTGGTATTCTACACCCAAATGTATGTTTGTTTGTTTATTTATTGGTGTTTGGTAGTTGGTAGTGTGTGTTTTTGTTGGCTATGTGGTCTTCTGTCTTTGGCGTCCTCTGTTCTTGCTTGCATGCGTGAGAGAAATTTACTGTGTGGTGGGGCTCTCGCTGGCTTTGTGTGTGTGTGCGCGACTGAATGGGGGATATGATGAATAATGGAACAGATGTGGAGCGTGCTCGGTTTCTCTCTCTCCCTCTCTCGGCCTTGCGCTCACCCTTTCATCGTCTTCTTTCCCCCCCCCCCCCCCCCCCCGTGCTGCATTTCTCTCTATTCTTCCACTTTCACGTCCGTCCGTCATTTCTCCTTTTCTGTTCGCCGCTGCTTCCCTTTTCATTTGATTTCCCTCTCTTATCTTGCTCTTCCTTTCATGTTTTCCCTCTTTTTCCTTCTGTCCTTCTCCGCCGGTTGATGTTATCGCTTAAACGTGCCTCTCTTGCTTGAGCTCTGGTCACGTGATGCAAAATAGAAAGCAGACGAAGGAAAGGATGCATCAGTTTTTGTAAATCTTTTCGTCCTTTGTCCGTCCCTCATAAGGCGGTCAGCCTGCTGCTGTTCATTCTACTGCTGTCAGTCTGATTTACCTAATGAGACTTTAAGGAAGCTTCTGTCGGTTTGATATTTGTGTGTTGCCCGTGATGAAATATCTTGCAAACGCACAAAACGTAAATCCCAAATTTGTGTTCTTGCTATTTATCTTTGTTTTGTTTCCTTCCAGTTATATTTTCTGTGAAATTAGTTATTACAGAATTTACAATTAAAAAGTTGTTAATATGTTCATAGAATCTGCAGCTACAAAATTCTGTAGTATTTATTTTATTATTTTGACAACACATTTGCACTGTAACATTTGCATTTTACGTATCTCCCACCCTTTGAATGTTCATTAAATATTTTGACACTTGTCTCATTCAGCTGAATTTGTTTCATTCTACTGTAATATTTTCAGTAAATTTTAACATATTACATAATTCTTACGTTAGACTTTCCACCAACAAACTTTTAAGATATTTGTTCATCTCTCTCCCACCATTTGAATGTTTGTTAAATATTTTGTTTTTGTTCATTCAACTGATTATTTTTTTTTTACTCTACAGTAGTATTCTCGGATAATTTGAATGCATTTGACCAAATTTTTAATTTTTTTTTAGAACTACAGTACATAGATTACAGTACATAAATACACAAACAAACATGTTCAACTTTCAATTCAACTGATTTTTTTTTCTGTTTTATTGTCCTCCCCACTGTAACATTCTCAGCTAATTTGAATGCATTTTACCAAATTTTTTATAAAAATTGTTCAGCTTTTCTGATTTAAACATGAGCGTAATATTAGCCAACTCTTTTAATCTCTCTCTTTCTCTCTAGCAGTTCCTGTTCTCTCTCACGGCTTTTGTGCCGATACCATGCGGAAGTTTTCCTCCTCGATTCCATCTCACCTCTCAGAAAAACGGCAGCGATTAAAGGAGCACCGCAAGTCACTGGGACCCTCCTTGCCCTCTCTGGACCCCGAAGGCACCTTCCCATCTCGTTTGCGCTGGCACGGTGACCCTGAAAAGCCAAAGGGCAAGCGGCAATGCAAGACCAAGCACCTCGGCCAACAGGAGCGCAGGATGCTGTCGCAGTCGACCAATGAGGAGTGTCCTGAACTCAGCCCTGCCCACCAACACAAGGTAAGTGCGGAGGCACATGTCGGTGCGATCACAGAAGGTCGAGGTGCTCGTTTATCTGCACAAGAACGTCCTTTCTTTGTTTGTGCGAGAGAGGCTAGCGGTGCTCTTTGCTTTGACTCACAACCCAGGCGTTCTCCCCGGGCTCAGTGAGGAACCGTTTAAAAACATGTCTCCAATCACAACAATGTTAATCATCCCAATTAGGGAAGCACCGCGGCTCTCTGGGACGGCTCAACAGACGCGGGAGGGGGTCATAGCGTGTGTGTTTAGAGTGCGGTTGCTTTGACCTCCTCTCGTGCTGAAAGGCAGACTCTCAGTGGAGAGACGTAAGCGAGGGGGAGGGGAGAAGTGAAGGCCGGGTCAGAATCTGTTCTCTTTCTCTCTCCGTCAAGGAAAATGATTCCCCAGTGAACTCTCTGTGCATTCTTTAAATAACACCGCCTGCGTTCTCCCCGCACGCAGATGTAGCGCACAGTCGCACACACACGTAGCCTGCGTTCTGCAGCCGAACACAAAACACACACACCTAGAGTCCACAGCGTTTACAGCAGACAAACGCCCTCCTATGAAAATATAATGTAGGTGTTTACACAATACAGTGTGTGCGGGTTTACTTGGTTTGCAATGTGAACTACTTTTTCCGAAACCTGCCTTTGGGGACATATGGGATGTCCTCAATTGGGAAAAATTACTCATAACAGTTTATGTCAAGTGGTTTGCTGAAATGTGTATATTTTGCCTTGACATTTTGTTTGATCTTTTACTAAAAAAAACAAAAAAAAAAATAAAAAAATAAAATCAAAAAATAGGATTAATTTTATAATAATGCAAATAGTTTATTAGAATCTTCCTAGTAATATGTCTAAGTATAAATATGATCAGGATTACTTATAATTTTTAGTTACATGTGATAAAATAATTGTTTGAAACCGTTTAATAGTGATTACTAAATGTAGTTGTTGTTCAGATATACATTATAGATTCTAACTCTTCTTAAATAGTATATATATATATCTTAACTATGTATAAACTGTATGATTGTTATTATTGTATTATAGAAAGTATTTTTCTTTCTATAATATAGTTTATGATGTTGTGATAAATAATAAAGTATTAGGCATTTATTTATACTATTAATTTGATAAATAAGGAAACAATTAATACTATGAATTTTATTATTTCTATTATTATATATACACATTTTTCGCATTCTTAGTGTTTTATAAAAATAAAGATTATACAAAATATCAAATCTATCTATCCCAATCATCTATATACCTACCGGTATCTATATAAAATATTTTTTATGTAGTCGGATTTTCAATCTTGGTCTGTCTAATCTGTTTTTATGTCCATTCAGACAAACAAGAAAGCAATCGTCTATTTAAAGGACTTGTTTCTTTGTGTGGTACGGACCAAGCAGAGTGTGTATGTTTCGTTGCGATCTCTGTAGTGTGTGATGTGTGTTGTGTCGTGTGTGTGTGTGTTTGTTTGTGTGGTGTGGTGGGTGTGTGGTGTGTGTGGTGTGTGTGTTGTTTACACGCAGCGCCTGTCGTCAGCTGGGAAACCGGTGGAGGTGTGTTGGTGGAGTTCCCGACCCCGATCACCCCCCCCCTTACCGACTTCTTTGCTACATTGAACTCGCGGCCTACACACAGCTCTCATAGCCCCGCAAGCTGCGCTCCCGATAAGAACCGAACACTTGGAAGGCGGGGAGAGAATGCATTGAATTACGTCTGTAGGGGAGAGAGCCAAAGTCTTTCGCGTGTTTCTGTTTACTTTCCCTGCCGGGGAACACGCTCCTTGACGGAATTAGGAGTCTGCAGCTTCATCCGAGAGAAACAGCCCGCAGCTGAACCAGAGACGGCTTTTTTTTTTTTTTTTGAATTTCTTGTGTTTAATATCCGTGTTTCTGGACTGCATGTGTAAATCGTGTTGTTTGTTTGTGGCATATTAACTGAGGCCAAAAATAACCTTGACGACCATGCAGGGGTGTGTGCGAGGAGCCGTTGTTGACAGGCACACTGTTGTTCTTGGTGTTTGGTGGGAAACAGCGTTTCCTGCACTGCTGTTCGGCCTCAGTTTCTTTTAGTGAGTTTTTTTTCTACTGAGATAAAAAAAAGGCTTGAGAACATTTTTGTCTTGCCATTTTCACATTCCAAATTAATGTTCAAATTTTCGGTCTCTCTAATATACTGCAGCGCTGGACTATGTGTTGATCTAATTGTGTAGTGTGTTTGGATACTATTTTGTTTTTTGCTCCTCCCGCCGTCTCTTGGCATCCAAGTGAGTTGTTTTTGAGGGTGTTCTTCACTCTATTTTTTTGTATCCACTCGGCTTTGTTGTTTTGTATTGTTTAAGTAATTCGTCCGCCTTTCCCTGTTTGTGCCACCACGTACTATGACTTGAATATCTGTGTGAAATCCAAAGGCCTTGTAAAGTAACGCATTTTTATTCCCCCCCTTCAGGTGGTGAAACGTTCTGCCCAGAAGCAGCCAGCAACTCTTTCTGATTACGAGATTTCTCCAGTCAAACCCCGACCCCCTTCCCCTGCTTACCAACCCGCGGCACCCCCGACCCCTCCATGTACCGTTCCGGATGTACCTGTACCTCCGGTCGCCCCCGCACCTCCAGTGTCAGCGGAGCCACCAGTCAGCAGGCCCATGCCGCCCGAAGCGCGCCGACTCATCGTCAACAAGAATGCAGGCGAGACTCTACTGCAGCGAGCTGCGCGGCTGGGATATGAGGTAAGCTCGCATTTGCGTGTGTGTGTGCGCGACCGTCTCTCTCTCCAGCTGCCCTCTCCTGCTCTCTTCGCATCTCATTATTTCTGCGTGAGACTGAGTCTGACATGCGAGAGCCCCTGACAGGCACAGAGCGATTGCTTGGCGTGCGCATGCACACACACACACACACAAACAAAAAAAGTACAACACACACACACACACACACACACACACCCGCCGTCTCATCCCTTTCTCCTTTCGGCTTTTTCACTCCCACTCAAACCTTTCTCGCTCTCATTCATTCCCGTGCTTTCTCAGACGCGCTGTTTTTCGCACTTTCTCCGTCGCGTCCTTGCTCTTTCTCTGTCGAACCTGAAAACCTTAACCCTTCGCACACCGTCTCTGATCTTGTATTCAGTCTTTTTTGAGTTTAGTTTTTGGTGTTTTTGCAACACTGCAGTGTTCCTGAAGACAACTTGAAATGGCATTTGCAGCACATTTATCTTTCGCAATATTGCATGATTTATCAATGAAACTGAATATTTATAGTAAATATTGCTGCATTTACCCATCAAAATTTGATTGGGTTACTCTGTTAATTGGATTTTGTGAAGGAGTGCAGTAATGCTTTAGCAACCTTCTAGGAATGTTCTAGCAACGTTATAGCACTCTACGGTTCAGGTTTTCTCCACGTCTTTTTTAGAAGCAAAGAATGCTATTATTATTTCGCTTAAGTTTATTAGTAGAATAATGTGCATTGATGAATTATTGGTAATAAGACTAGCGACTTTTATTATTTATTAAAATACCAATTTCATATTGTCTTTAAATATCGTAGAATATCTCTCCGGTGTTCAGTATTTTTGTAATGCAACAAAACCTGCACTGATCTCATTGTTTAGTAGATTCCGTGCTGTTCTGGAATTTGACAGTATTCCACAGTTCTAGAATACGGTGGTTCTGCGGGTTCTGGAATGGCGCGGCGTTCCGTGCCCAATTTGGGCAGATTAATGGGGAGCTGGATTAGTTCCGGCAGTGAGTCTGAAAGGACTGGCACGGAGAACAGGAAATGAGCGATTACTGCTGCGAGCGCATGATTTCTCTCCTTCCCCAGCCCCCCCTTCTCTCTCGCTCCGCAGCGGTGGCTTGAATTCCACTAAAAGGGAAAGTTTCTTATTGCATTTTACGGAGCATTTTTTAGCATTGAGGCAGTGGTGCTGTTCCAGAATAGAACACACTTTTGTGGTGTCGGAATCAAGCTAGTTTTACGCTTAGATCCCCCCCCCTGTTTTTCCCATCTGCTATTTTCCGCTTTTCTCTCGTTCTGCCTATAACGTGCATCCACATGTGTCTGTGGGTTTGTTTTCTCGCAACTAGGGATGTCACGTTCCATTGTGCTCCATTCCTTGCTGTGTGTTTGTGTATTTTGTAAGTTTTGTGCTTGAAGTGGCCAGGCGGTTCCATCACCACTGCATGCTTTGACACAAACGTTTGAGTGTCCCTTCCCCCAATGTCTCTTGTTCACTTGTTTGCATTTTTCACCTCCCTTTGGCTCTCAAGCCGAGTTTTACTGCAACACACACACACACATTTTCATTACATTCAGCCAGCGCTGACGTCTCTCTTGCGTTACGATGCTGCTTATTTACACTTGTGTTTGGTGTTTGCCTTCCCTCGTATGTTCGGACTCAGACCCAAAAATGGCTTTGTGTGCTGATTGAAACCTATCGTTATGTGTGTGTGTGTGGGTGTGTGTGAGACGAACCTAATCCTCTCTTGCTTGCGCTCTCTCTCTCTCTCTCTCTCTCTCTCTCTCTCTACTCGTCTCTATCGATTTCGATGCTGCAAGTTGTCCTAGACTATTCGGTAATTCGGCTCTCAGGCAGAATGGCTCTTTGCCATTAAGGTCCAATCAGCGATCTGACAAGTGCTCTCCGTAATCTCCACGTTAATTAATCATTCGGCTGAAGGTGCTAAACACGCGCTGTTTTAAGCCATTAGCCGCCCGTTTCACGCACCTCCCGATCTCTCGTTGCCCAAACCAACGCCCGCCATTAACGGCCCACAGAAATGGAGGGTGATTTTTCTTCATATCTAACCACAAAAAAAGGCTGACAGTTCTCACAGAAAATAAAGAATTTGCATTTTGTACATTTTGCATTTTGTTGTTTAAGTTGACATTTAGATTTTAACCCAGTTTTTTCTTTAAATATTTCTAGTAGCTAATAGCTAAACTGTTTATGAATAGCTAAACTATCATTTTTATGAATAACTAAACCTTATTTAAGAAAATATAAACTGTTTATGAATATGAATAACTAAATGCCGTTTACGAAGAGCTATATTGTTACTAGTAGCTAAACACTTTGACAATTTATATTTAGCTAAACTGTTTATAAATAGCTAAACCTTGTTTAAAAATAGCTAAACTGTGTGTGCAAATAGCTAAACTGTTTTTTTTTATTCAAGGAACAATAACATACAATATGAGCTAAACTGTTCTTCACTGACAGATAAACTATGAACTGTGTACTATATGAGAACTATGAACTATATGTAAAAAATACTGATATCTAAATTGTTTACAAATAGCTAAAGTGTATATGAATAGATTACCCTTGCTTATGCATAGCTAAATGTTTACGAATAGCTCAATATTTCACTAATAGCAAAACTGTGACACATTTGTAAATTGTATATGTAATTGCTAAACAATTTAAAAATAGCTAAACTGTGTGTACAAGAATAGCTAAACGGTTGTTTACTAATAGATAAACGAATCGTAAGCGAATATCTAAACTATTTTTACAAATATCTAAATTTTCTGAACAGAGATGTTTTTATGAATAGCTGAACAGTTTATATTTAACTTCGTTTCATTATTCATTAGGGCTGCCCCCTAATAGTCGACTAACCATTAGAGAAGAGGCTTGGTCGACCAAAATTTAATTAGTGGCAGAAAAAAAATTCCACACGAAATCACGCAGTCCGTGACGGACAAATCGTTAACGGCTGGTCTGTGTGGTAATATAGTACATCGGGCAGGACATCCATATGCTCACCTAACATTCATCGACCTCAAATATGGCTTATTTGAAATATGTATGTAGTAGCAACTTAACATGGCAGCTCAATCTAATGTTAGCATAGAAAAAAGTGCGCAGTTCACGTGTTTGTGCGTAGTGTGGAAGCTGAAGCCTGCGCTGTGAGGCTATGCATGACCGTTGAGGCGACCGTCGTCGATGCACTTGCTTTGAATCTTACGTCTTAATTTTTGGTCATACAGATAAGAGTAATCACGCTTTTGTATCTGATACACAACTCTACAGTTTTTATCTCGTGTGCCCTCAGAATAACAATGAAACGTTGCGCTTTTGTTAAATAGCCTACACCCTTAAAGCAAACAGGATGCTCTTCTGCCGTCTCGGTCTGCGAATTATCGCGTCAGTTCGAAACTGCGTGTATGCTTGCCTTATTACAGACATGAAAAATATATCTATTGAGAGTGAACTTTTAAATGAACCTCATTCATCATAGAAAACTAATATTCTTAGATTATGTAATCTGTATGAAACATGCATACAGGTGCATCACCACTGTGGAGATGATGAGTCGGTGTCGCCGACTTCATCTCTTAAAGGGGTCATATGATTTGCTAAAAAGAACATCATTTTGTGTAATGAAATGTGTTTTAATTCCTGCTACGTTTTTAAAGTTTAAAAAACATTATTTTCCAGCGACTCGCACTACTGCTTTCATATTGTCTAGGTCTCCTTTCCTATGCCATCGCGCTTTTTCTGGAAACTTGCGTAACATCTCGTTTACAAGAGCCCATTGGCTGAGTCTGATAACCGCGCGCGTGTGTCTCTCGCTTGCTGCCAGCGCGCCAGTGCATTGTGATTGGCCGAATACCTGGAAATGTGTGATGGAAATGTTACGTCCCTTACCATACTGTGATGCAGTGTCCCAGCCGGAGCGACGAGACAAAAACATGAAACCCATTATAAACGAGGCATTCGTTGCATCCAGTGGTAACATAATTATGGATTATAATGACTTGTACTGTCTTTTTACCAATTGCGTTGCATCGCGCCGCGTAAACACAAAACCCTGTCTGCATTTGTGATCGGAGAAATTAAAAACTACAAGTGCTACTCTACACTGCTCCAAACTCGCGTTTGAATCGTCAGTGGCAAATTCTTTATATAAAATACGTACTTACAGTCTGTGCGTCAGAACAGCCGGCATTGTAGTCCACTCCCCCAGGATCAGGAAACGGTCCTCCATAAAATTCGCTGCACACAATTGAATATTTGGGTTAAAGTGTTCTGGAACAGTATTGTAAATACAACTTAAACACTGATTTCTAATCGTGTCCATTTTTGAAAGACCAAACAAAGTAGTTTTCAGCTTTCACAACAAAACACCGCGTTCACACACGGCAGCCTTGAGTGATCGGAGGCAGGCGGGATATAGGATGAACGCCCGCCGGCGGATTTGACTAAAGCGCGCCTGTTTGGGCTTGCTGCAACCGCATGTGACGACCCCGGGCTAGACTCCGATTCGTCCATGGTGAAAGCCGATCTGACGATCCACAGCGCGAAGTTGATGTATTCCCTCAGCGCCCAGCACGGATCAGCTCTAGGCATGACTAAGCGGATATTGTCCTCTTTTGGAAGGCCAAACAAAGTAGTTTCGCTTTCACACCGAAACACAGCGTCTTCACGACATGGAGGCATCAACAATACTACAGCGAGAATAAATTTACAAATTATGCAATCATCCCACATTGTTGCGTATACATGTGGGGGGTGTTTTAACGAGGCGTTTTAGGAGGGCGTGGACGTGAACTTTTATAAAGAATATCTCTTTGGATTTGAGACTTTAGTCTTTGCAACTTTACAGATCTTCTTTATGCACCAAGAGCTTGTAACACTCCAAAGAGAAAGGAAAAATTTAAATGGCATCATATGACCCCTTTAAACCGAAAACAGAAAGCACAAGTGTAACAATAAATTATTAAAACGTTAATGCAGTGTACTTGCTGTTTTTCCCTAACACATTCATAATTATATTTGCCGGTGCGATGTGGCAAGCCTTTTTTGCGTGCTCTTGAGCGCTTATTAGGCTATGTAGGCAATTAAATGCTCATTATTATGATTTATATGTTTTATTAATAAAAGTGCGACTAATAGTCGACTAATGCTTAAAATGAACGACTACTAGTCGACCAGAAAAATCTTTAGTCAATTCATATAGTTTAGTTTTTGTTTACTAGCTACTAGCTAACATTTTTACGAATTGCTACATTGTTTTGGTTATAGCAAATCGGTCTGTGTATAAACACCAACTATTTACGAATAGCTAAAGAGTTTAGCTAAACTGTGTAAGAATAGCCAAACGGTTTAAAAATAGGCCTAGCTAAACTGTGTATGAATGTTAAACTGTTCTTCGCTAATAGATAAACTAACAAACTAATACCAAAAATATTTTTTACTATAGCTAAACTGTTTACGGATAGCTGAACTGTATTTTAATAACATCCAAACTATTTTTTTTTTTACTAATAGCTAAACAGCTTTTTTGCCTAATGAGCTTTTCTCCCAGATTGCAGAGAGCAAGAGTGTTCCGCTCGCGGTGGATTTTCTCGAACGCTTGTCGAGAGCGTGGGCTCTCGTTACCGCTGAGTCTCAGGGCTTTGTGATTTTCCCCGCTGGCGCTTGGGGTCTAATTCTGCTCTAATGGCTTTATAAATGCGCTTGGTGACATCGGTTAAAGGAGGCTGTTCTCGCGGGGCTGTGCGTGCGCCACAGATACGGTGGGGGAGCGGCGGAGCGCGCAGCGGAGGGCACTCGGCGCCGATCCGTGCGGTGTCATGTTGTCTAGGTGGGTGTTTGTCAAGAAGCTGAGATAAAATTATCCTTCCCACCCTGTATTCCTCATTTTTCTCTCTCTCTCTCTCTCGCTCTCTCTTTCTCTCGATCGTTCGTTCTCCTCCCTCTCTACACCCTCACGAGGGCCCTTAGCAGGTGAGGACAGACCTTCCGTCCGCGTGTGTTTTTTTCTGTCAGTCGACAGCGGCTTGTTTTTCTAGTCTTAGTTCGTTCCGTCCCCCTCCTTTCCCCTCCTGCGCTCCTGCCTCAGACAGGAAGCCGCTCTCTCTGTGTGTGTGTGTGTGTTGTGTTCGGTGTGGTGTGTGTCGAGAGAGAGAAGATCCCGCAACAACGTGCGCCACTGAGCGCCAGCTCTCGCTCTCGCTCTTCTCTCGCTCTCGCCTCCAATCGCTCTTCGTCGCTCGTCTCTCTCTCTCCTCTCTCTATCTCTCCCCCCCCCCCCCCCCCCCACTGTTGTTGTGTGTTTTGTCTTGTGTTTGTTAAGCACGAGCGCGTCCGCGGCGCGGCTGCCAAGCTCGGAAGTATGACATGCTGCGCGCTGTCCGCGCCTTTCGAAACCACCAGACCGGGGCGCGCGCCGTTTGTGTGTTTGTGTGTGTGTGTGTGTGTGTGTGTGTGTGTGTTTCCAGAGCGCTAGGACGACAGTTCAACACTTTAAACGTGGCACTCCAATCTCGGGCCCAGCGCACTGCATTAAACATGCATCTGCACGTAGTTTTTGCGCGCCTGCGTCTCGTTTCCATTTTTCTCAGGGGCTCAGCCCTTCAAACAACCTGTTCTGACTTGATGGAAACTCCCGGGGCTGGCCTTTGCAGCGGTTCTCCTCTCTCTCTCTCTCTCTGTGTGTGTGTGTGTGTGTGTGTGTGCGCGCGCGCGTGCGCGCGCGTGATTGAGTCATTTTGGCTTGCATTTCAGGCATTAACCGAAAGCAAGTGGAAAAACCTGCGTGTTTTCCACAGTTGACTGCATGAGCGTGTCCGCTGGTCAGGCTGTCCGTTCAAGGCCGCGTACTAAGGATTCAGTGCAAGAGGAAATTTTGATCTAGATGACGACCGCAAAACAGTCTGTGACCTGAAATAACCCTGTCGCATGCATTGACTGCAACCTAATCCGATCTAAATTCCCTCTCAGATTATTTGCAGTCTGCATATTTTTGGGGGAAAAAAATAAGGAAAGTTTGAGGTTGAGTTTATTTAAAGGCATAGTTCAACCCAAAATGAAAGCCCCCCCCCCCCCCCATAACATGAAAGTAAATAGAGGTCATCAATGTTGTTATAGACCCTATTGACTGGTCAAAAAGAAACGTACGCACTCATCGGGAATACAAAAGAAGTCATAGTTTGGAACGACTTGAGGTTCCATAAGTTAGGACGCAGTCTTTTTGGGTGAACTATCCCTTTAAAAGCAATAGTGTTCACTTGTGAATGTTTGCAGTTTAGTAACCAGCAGAAAATGTGTGTGTGTGTGTGTGTATACAGAGGGTCAGTGAGGCGTGTGTCGCACCCTGTTTTGTCACTGTCTGCCAAGCCTGAGCAAATAGCAGGACCTACGCTATCCCTTCAACTCTCACGCCCGCTCAACGGTGTGCAGTAACTATTGCTGCGGCAGTCTCTAGTGGCCACAGACGCCCTCCGCCACCGGCCAAAGTCAACCGCTCGTTGCCTGACTGTTCTGTCGATGTCTCATAGTTTTCACATAAACTGACTCCCAATCATTTTCCCCTGACTTCGGCTCAAGCACAAAACTGGATTGTGGCTGACTTCATGCAACTTCCGTCAAAAGGGTCGCACGCATCCCGCGCCTGGGCGTTCCGTGGTATCATCCGGTTCATACCGCTGCATTAGCCCGTTTTTCTTGTTATCATATGAATTTGTGTGGGACGTCACACACACGTGGGGGTCTCCATTAGGGTATACCCCCGAAAGACCCGTATATGGTCCACCCCCATTACACAACGTTCGGCCAACCTCGACACTGTCTTTGAAAGGATGTTGTTCACCTGTGGTGTGGAACCATCCTTGCTCATTGTGGCTGACAATTCACCGTGATGAAAGGTCGGACAAGCCATGACCGCTGTAGAACGCTATAACTAGTACTATGAAGCGAGACGCATCCACCATATCCACATTGATCCGCCACATAGTACCCGCTACCCACCGCCCCCGAGGCCGGAACATCGCGGTCGCCCCCCCGTCCGCCCGAGCCGCCGCAAGCGCCGCGGTATCACATACCAGATCGCGACTTAGCACGAATTAGCACTGTCAGAGCCCCCCCCTGCCCCGGCTCCCTTTTAGGCGTGGGCTATGCTTTTCTCAAATATAGGGGCAGACGGCCAAACCTAGGCGACTTGTTTTGGATAAACCTTCTATGGCTTCAGTTGGAAGGTTTTGCCATTGCTGTCCCCGAATCACTGATGTCTGAAGCTTTCCCGGAGAAGTGGCACTCCTCTCGGCGTCTGGTCTGTGCATTTAGCGTCAGGAACAGCGCATTCAGTTGAGCTCAGAACCGGGGGGCAGCCGACTCGTCAATAAATTTGTACAAAACAGCGTTTCCTAGCACCTTTTGCTTACTGATTGTTTGGAATTATAAATATGAGCGTAGTTCGTGTTAATATCACATGCACCTTTTTTTTTTTTTTTAGTCACTCGACGCAGGGAGTGCGCTGCGATAGAACAAAAAAGTAATTATCCAAAACACTGCATAGCCCCTCTTTAGTGTAGAGCTGCATGGATTTTATGCACGAGCGATGTCCGCAATTATACCATGAAGTGACTCCGGGTTTAAATATATTTAAGGGTCTGTGTTTCGTCCACACTTTAGTTTTTGTGTTATTTATTGTACATATTCACTCATCATCGATCATTAAAATAGGGCATTCTAAGTCAATATATTCTGCACTATTTCCTCTCTCAGTCAGTAGAAATTATGGTTAACACCCGGTCATGCATAAGAAAAAAAATACCATCTTGTACCGTGAAACCGGTATAATTTCGAAAAATACCTTGATATAAATTTTTGGTCATACCGCCCAGCACTAAAAGGGTGCATAGTTTTTTTTTTTTCAGGTACTGGGTTAATGCAATGCTTGCTTTTTGTGGAAGAACTAATAACTGGATTTGCCAAAGTTATTTGACAGATTTTTAGAATTTTGTTGCCTGTTATTTAGATCTTATAATCTATTTAAGATCAGATAAACCCACCCTTAATCGGCATGTAAAAACAAACTGCATATTAATGCACGCCAAACACATGCTTATCATATGCACGCCAAAGTCAATTTTTGTGTATCAATACCACAAGTTTTTGTTTTTATTTGGCGTACTATTTATACGCATTTTCATGAGACCGGGCTCGCCGTTCTGTCAAAGGTCTGGCTGAGCAAGACATGTCACGTTTGCGCATGTACGCGTTCACACTCATCCGCACGCTCAGTACCGTCCTGGCCGGCTGTCAGGGAAATTCCTGATCCGTTAATGATGCACTTCTTCTGTAGAGACCACCTCAACCCTTTTCCCTCTGTTATCAGAACTCCCACTCCAGCCATGGCTCTCTCAATAAAAACCACGCTGAGGGAGTTTCGGCGATCCTTCTTCCCCCTCCGCATATCCTGCTCTTTCTTTCTTGTCGTTTTTTATATGGGCGCAACGTTAACTATTGTGCGCTCCGACTCCAATCTTACGTCCCCCTGTGCGCCTCCTGAAGATGTCCTGCTGAACCTCGCTCCTGCCTGGTGTGCTCCTCGGTTGCATCTCTGCTCACACACCTCCTCGGAGAACAGTCGTCAGCACTGTGCGTAGCCAGAGGATCCATTAAGCAACCGCTACACATTAGACTTGAAAAAAAATTCACACAAAACTGCTTCAATTCTATAGCAGTTTTTGAACTGTCTTTAGAATTAATCTCAGAATTAACTAATAGAGGTCTTATAATTCTGGATCTCTTCAGAGTTCCAGAACTCTTGGAATTCTGCGACTCTTTATAATCTGCTTGAGAATTCCAGAACTCTTCATTAGCAGTTTTAGAATGCTGGAACTCTTTATTAAACCCATTCTAGAATGGTCCATCAGAATTAAAACTGCATTGAAGTTCTAAAATTCTTTGATAACTGCCTATTTTAGAACAGTTATCATTTGCTTTCAAATTCAAGAATTTTTTGAACTTTTTTTTCTACTTCAGAATTCTATAACAGAACTGCATGTGAACTAAAACCATTTATCAGCCTTAGAATTCTGTGACTTAATGAAGATTTACAGAATTCCACAAATATTGTGCAACTGCCTGTGAATTCTAGAACTCTTAGTTAGCTGTCTTAGAATTCTGGAATTCTAATAAAAACACATTCTGGAAAGCTTTCTCAACTACTTCTGAATTTGAAAATTTGTCATATACTGCATCAAAAGCCCCTTTTCAACTATCTGACTTTTAGAATTTATCAGAAACTGCTTTAGAGCTCCAGATTTTTTTCAGAACTACCTGAGAATTCTGTAACTGCCTCTGAATTCTATAATGTTTTATCAGATGTCTTAGAGTTTTAGAACCTCAGAGTCTTAGTTTTTTTTTTAAGCTTTGAAATTCTAGACTTAAGTTTAACTTGAATCACAGGTTTTAATGAGGGCTGCCAGCATCCAAATTTGACTCCAGACTAGTAGTGACCCAGACTGGTTTCAGTTCAGGTCTGCCTTGTAAAGCTTCTTCCCCTTCTTTTTCCTGTCTGAGTGTTTTTCTCCCTAAGCCAGCTGTAGTTCTTGCTCTTTTATTTTTTATGATGTGGGTTGGTTTGACTAGGCTTTGAGGTTGTGGTAAAATGGTTGCACGTCGGGTTCAGTCTTGAGCCAGCCTGTGTCTTGTTTTGTGGGATTGCTGTTGTGAAGGGGTTAAGTGTCTTGAATGATACATTGATTGCAGTTGGTAGCTGGGAGTCGTTTTAGCAGGGGACAGCGGGGGAGGAAACGTTACAGCAAAGAGCAGTTCTGAGGAGAAAATCACGACAAATCTTTTTCTCGCTAGGCTGTGTAACACGGCTTTATTGTCTGTTTAATGTAACACTCAGCTCTCCTGCCTGCAAACATCCCCACTGAGGAACTCCCTGAGGCAGGAGAGAAAGAGAGAGACCTCGATGGAAAGGGAATGAGGCGATGGAAACATAAACGGAAATAGAGAAATTCTCCCTTGAACTTCGGCTCGCTTTCGGTAATTGAGCGTGGTAGGTGTGTGTGTATGTTTTACCTTCCGTGTGTTTTGGTCCACCTCTCCAGGCAGACGGGAGCGAACATCCGCACTGGAGCGAGAGTTTCCCGTTTGGGCTCGTTAACGGCTCGGCGCCCCTGCTTAACGGCGTAGGTTTTTTTCAGTCATGCCGGCGGCATGCCGTATCCTGGATACGGAGCCAGCGGGAAGCGCGAGGCAGAGCTGCTGGCAGCAGCGTGAGGCAGGTCGTACCACTGTGTGACTCCGTCGGGGGAGGGGTTGAATGCGTTCTCTGAGACGCTGCCAGGGTTGAAGTGCGAGTGCTACGCCTCCTGAATCCTAATGCCCTCATTCGTCTGAGCGCTGAGCGGACACCGGCCCTCCCCTCTCCAGCCCATCTGTGTGTGTGCGCGCGCTTGTTTTTGTTGCCGCCGTGCATGAGGAATCGGCTCGCGGTGATGGATGTGGGAGTTCCTTTAAACCCGAGCTTGCAGAAGAACTCTCCAATTAATTCTGCGAGGGCTCTCTGTAATTCCAGCCTCTTCCAGACATTGTTCTTAACCAGCAGACGGGAATGGGAAAATACATATTGATAACTTTCTATGCGTTTCAACTACTATAATGCTAAATCGCAGAAATCTGAGTAAACCTATGGTATTGACAGACTTGCACAGTTTGCCTGATGGATGATAAAAATTGGCGAAATTGAAGGATGTTCTCAAATGATAGAATTCTTGGGTCTTTTGAATTGTTCCAGCACAGAACATTCTAGCGACCACAAAGCAACATTCTGAGCAATTGCTGACATGTTCCTTTGTGGTTGCTAGGGTGTTCTGAGCAGTTGTTTGGATGTTCCTTTGTGGTTGCTAGGGTGTTCTAGATTGGCACAATTTAAAAACAACCTCGAATTCTATCATTTGAGATCCTCCTTCAAGCAACCACAAAGCAAAGTTCTAACGACTGTCTAACAACCGTATAACAACATCCTTCGCATTTTACTGGGTTCTTTTGGCTTGGGTTGATGTAGATAGGCTTCTCTGGTGAGACATATCTAAGCACCAAAATATCTGAAAATATGCAAAAATTGTGGCAGCCGGTTTCGCACGAGCAAACATCGTTCACATTTTCGCTGCCTTTAAAGTCACTCCTACTCTGCTGCTTCTTGCAGACTCACACACACACACACACAGTGCCGTCTCAGGCGTCTCATATAGAAAGTGAACAGCAGGCTTGGGACAGGATTCGTCTGTAAAGACCCTGATACCTCACACATCAATAATCAGCTCTGGGCGGAACTGTCTTGTCTGCTCTCTGCCTGTCTCTCTCTTTCTCTGCGCTCTTTAATGGTGTTTAATGAATTTCATTCCTCGCTGCACCATAGTAACCGCTCGTCTTCTGTCTCTCTCCCGCTCGCTGTAGGAGGTGGTTTTGTACTGTCTGGAGAATAAAGTGTGTGACGTGAATCATCGGGATAATGCGGGTTACTGCGCGCTCCACGAGGCCTGTTCCCGCGGCTGGCTCTCCATCGTACAGCACTTACTGGAGCACGGGGCCGACATCAACTGCAGTGCACAGGACGGCACCAGGTAAGCACACATGCATTCATAATGTCACCTAAATAGCAAAGCCTTACATGCAAGACTAGTTTCTTTGACTTCCTGTGCTTTTGTCACACTGCGTTCGAGAGCATGTGCGTACCACCGCGGCATGGATAATTACACGTGCGCACACGTGTTGACGCGCGCACACTCAATGTCAGTAATTATATGTTTGGTAATAATGGCTTTACAACAACAGAAGAGGCCGAGAATCTTAGCTTGGATAATTACCGCAAGAAGAGCAGATTAGGCGTGTAAGATCTCTGTCTTCGCTATACACTTAAAAATCCAATTTCGTTTAGCGTTCCGATTCCTGTCGGAAAGATGAATGACAGTGACAGGTTTTAATGACTGTTTTATTGGGCAATGCCAACAGATAAAATTAAGGTAATTATGGACAAGTGAAGTAATTGAACTGTTTAAGCAAAAAGAAAATCTCGCAATTGCCAAAGAAAGTTAAATTAAAAAAATTAAGTTTTTGGTATTTAAAACCATCAGCAGGTGGATTATGATCACAAGACAAATAATCTTTCTTAATGAAACTTTCTGGTATTATTGTGAACCATTTGTCAGTGCACATTATTCTAATGATTGATTGATTTATAATTAATGATAATAATGTTTGTTTGTTTTTTATTATTTTTTATTATTTTATAGTAAAAATTGACTACTTTCTCCAAGGTTAGGGTAATTTTGTTGCATTGTGAAGGTCAGAGGTGAACTCCGAGATTGAAAATTATGGGAAAATAAAATAAGTAATACTTTTCATGATCTAATCAAAATCTGATGGATAAAATAAATATAAGCTACAGTATAAATGTTTTTTTTGGGTTTTTTTGAGAAGTAAGTACTCTTCTCTTTTTTCCAACAGGCCTCTCCATGATGCTGTGGAAAATGATCATCTAGATGTGGTCCGACTCTTGCTGTCATACGGCGCCGATCCAACTTTAGCTACCTATTCAGGCCGCAGTTTGCTGAAGATGACCCACAGCGACATAATGGAGTCTTTTCTGTCTGGTAAGAGCGCGCTGTTCCTCTCTTCCACCTCTATTCCCAGAATTTCCCTCCTGTAGCAGTGGAAGGTTGTGCTCCGCTTGGCTATCTGGTTACTAAGCAACAGCTGGAGCGGAGGAGAAGCCTTTAGTACCAACAAATCAGCTTTCCCTGAAAGGAGATTATGTGTGTGTTCGTCCGTGTGCATGTCTTTATTGTGCAGGTGTTGTGCGGTGTGTCTGTTTTGAAGGGTGTGCAGGAAGGGTGTGCAGGTTTGTCGCACGCAACAATATTTGGAAAAGCTGGGTTGTATTATTGAAATGGTAATCTGGGTCTAATCTGGAGCCATCTAAGCTAAAATGGGGTATTGTTTTTATGATTTTAGAAGCTTTTGGCATCATTCTGACCCTTTGAATTTAAACAGCTTGCTGTGTTTTTTTCCGCTATTGTAAGATGTGACTTTTCATTGTGCATGTGTGTGATTTTTGGGGGAAAGTTTTCCTGTTACGCCTCAAGAACAGCATCTGAATGATTTCAAGGATTTAAATTGGGTTTTAGAAATCTAGATTTAGCTTAAACGACTTTTAAAGCTACAGCATGTGTTTTCTGCCCCACTAGCAGCACCAAACAGAACTGAAACTTATTCGAAAACAGTCATTATTATGGCAAACTCTTTCGCCATTTGTCATTGGTTCGGAGAATTGGACAAATCCCGCCCCCAATTTATGCTAATGGTTACAACACTGTTGCAATGTCAGTGCACTCAAACAAAAAGAAACTGCAAATCCATCTGGTGCCACTAGTGGTCTAAAAATTACACGCTGAATATTTAAAGCAGCTGTATAGTTTTGTGTGTTTTTGCGGGCTTTGGAGCCCACTACAGTCGTAAATATATCACTGTTGTATTTACAGTGATTAGCGATGCACACGCATTTATGGTTTTGATAAATCGGTCCACACTTTTTGTGGCAGTTCGTACACACTTGCATACTGCCAGAACAGACATTTGGGTGACGCTTGGGAAAGAAACAGAAGCCATTCTCCTTATTAAGCTTCAGTGTTCCATCAGAATTATTTTGAAACTTAAATTTCAGGAAAAAATTACACATTCAGTTGCTTCAAATGCTGTTTTTTTTTAACTGTGCAATGTAATGCTCAACCTGTTGAATGTTTGCCAGACCAAAGACATTTGCCATAAAATGTTTGTAATTTTTCTCGACAGTTCATTTTAGTGCACATTTTTATGTTGAAAATAACCCAGAATATTATTCTTTCAAGAGTTGTTTATACCATTACCGTTTATCGTTAGCGGAGCATTGACCTTGTCATTGTGCTGTTCGCCACCCATTGTGTGCAGAAGTAAAGTTTTAATGCTCAAGGTTAGATGTTCGCATAGAAAAAGGCAAGCTGTGCTCCGGGTGCATGTGAAGATGGCATTGAAGGAGACGTGGCATTTACCGAGACGGCCTTTCCTGTGTTTGTGTTAACAGTGACCCCTCTCACCCGAGCACAGCCTTACCATGACTGTCCGAAGGAGATTCTCTCTCTCTCTCTCTCCCTCCGTCCCTCTTTTTTCAGCGACGAGTCCGTGCTTTATACCCCCACGAGTCACGGCTTTATTTAATGGTCTGACAGTTGTGAGCTGAAGAACTAAGCAGAAGGGCCAAAACAACAAATCGCAACAATTTGTAGCACACTGGCGTTTTGTTCTTGCATGGCAGTCCGACAGTTCTTCACTCCAAAGCCATCTTAAATACGTGTGTGTGTGTGTGTGGATTAGCTTCAGGGCTGCCAGTTAAAGGGCAGCTCAGTCACATGATGGAGGTTCACACTGACTGGCTGCGTGTTTGTTTGATTATGCATGAGTTCGTGAGGCAGGAAAGAGCTCGGCCTGGAAGCGCAGGGGACAGCATATTGTGTTGTGTGTGTGGTGTGGTGTGTGTGTGGTGTGAGAATCAGCAGGCATGTCCCGTTCTGCTGTCTGCTGCGCTGATTTAAAGACCCTCCCCAAATTTGTTTTCCCTCTCTAGGAGCCTTCTAATCAACCGCCCTCTCTCTCTCTCTCTCTCTGGGTGGAATTGTTAATGGCTGTGCTGGCGAACGCGGCTCCCGTCGCCGCTGGCTGTGCTTCGCAGCACCAAGTGGCATCTGAGTGCGCGACCACATAATGCTATCAGAGCCTCTGCTGTCTGTAGAAGACTATTTTCTTATTGTCGCTTGGAGAATGTGGTCTGTGTTTAGCATTTGCACAATATATCGGTCATCATATCTGCCAAACATTAGCACTTCATTCCCTTTTATTGATTATCTATCTCATCTTGATTATGTATTTATTTATTTTATTTATTTATTACTTTTTTATTTATCGGATTCTAGATTTGGAGCAATATCCTTTAATTAACACTTTTTGTTTATTAATATTAGTTTATTGATTTATTATTATTATTTTATTATGTGTATTTTCTTGAAATGACGAGCATGATCTTATGCTAATATTAGCTTGAAGTTTAGATTTCTTTTGCCGATTTATCTGCAAACATAATGGATTTTGGCTATTATAGAGGGGGAAAAAATTAGCTATCAGTATCTGCCAAAAATTCTGTCAGTGCATTTCTAGTTGCTTCCTGTTTACATCACTCATGGTCTCATCTCTCTTTCTCACTCTAGATTATTTTGCCGACCTGCAGGGCAGAGAGGACGATGACCCCGGCCTGTACTGGGAGTTTTACGGCAGCGCAGTGTGCGGTGAGTACCACTTTCACACTTGAACACACACACACACATATATTCTCAGAAATGCACAAAACACCCACAGTAACAGACGTAAGAAACAATGGAAAAGAGAAAAGAATCACGCAAACAGACAGACAGATGGGTAAACACCTGAAGGTAAATCTTTGTGTGAATCATCAATGTTTGTAGACGGTCATTGATCTAGAATTGGAAAAAAATAGCTTCCATGTGTGTTTCTACCTCTGATGTTTGCTTGAAAGTATTTATATAAAAATTCCCCGTCCGCTGGGTGGTGGGGTCGGCACCATGGGAGCAAAAATAGATGGCAGTATTTTTTTTATTGCTCTTTTTTTTAAAACAAATTCTAGCTGCGTAGCGAGAGTTCCCCTGGCTGCCATATATCAGCAGATCGCTCGTTGTGTGTGTGTGTGTGTGTGTGTGTGAGCGGGCCTCACTGCTACTGCACATTTTCCCTTGGATTCCTGGAATAACAAAGCCGGGAGAGAAGGGGAGGTGTGGAAGGGAGCCGCGCAGCTATTTTTGGGAGCTTTGCGCCGCCTTGGAAAAACCCAAAGCGTAACAGAAAGAGGTAGAGCCGCCTGTTTCGCTCCGAGGCATACGCTGTGCCGCTAGCACGCACGAATGAGTGAAGTGGCTTCACACGCAGCTCTTCCTGCAGTGCCGCTTGGAAGAGAGTGCAAATTGGAGAGCGCGTTCAGAGAGCGACGTGAGAGCAGCGCCTCGAAAGCATGTCTCTGCATGAATCCGACAGGGAGAGGGAGGGTAGGAGGGATTTTTGAAGGGATATAATTTGTGCGGAATCCATTGCTAGCTCTCAGAGAGTGTGTGTGAGATTCCATAATTCACACTTTGTCTCTCATTTCTAATCGATATCTTTCTGTCTGACTAACAGAGCCTGCCGACGACTCGTCTGGTTATGACATCCTAGCTAACCCACCTGGCCCCGACGAGGACGAACAGAGAGAAGTTTTCGAGTTCGAATTTTCTGACCGGCCGCTGCTGCCGTGCTACAACATCCAGGTGTCTCTCTCGCAAGGGTAAGAATCTAAATATTTAGTCTTGACTGGCATTTGTCTGTAACTACTTTTTAGAACGAAACCAGTTATTTTATTGGTAGAAATAGTGGGAATGTAGACATCGTTTTCAGGTAAAAGATGTTGAGAATCGGTCCAAATTGACCAAGGTACTAGTCTGAAAAATGATGCTCATAATCATTTGTTGACGTTTGATAGCCATCATTAACATGTTGCTTACTAGCAGGATATTCACTTTCATGTGTCACTTAAAGTAATTTTTATTAGAGTTATTTATTAGACTTCTAAATCTTTGCATTAAAGTTTTTGATCCTAGTGGAATTTTTGTAATTGAAAATTTTCAAAATTAAAGTGCCGAATGTTCCCAGGACTTGCTAATTGTTCACCAGTAAGTTTAGTCATTATTTGATTAATGTTGATTGTACAAAGGCAATTTATGCTGAAATTAACTTCAAGAAAGGTGTTGGTAATTATTATCAAAAAAAGTTTGATTGTCATTGTAGTATCATAGATGGTGCAAAAGATGTTTTGTTTGTATGTCAACTTATTGTCGCAATTGCCAAATGTAGCCATAGAGCTATTATTAGAGAATTGCACATTACAAAGTATTGCGTAGAATTGTGCATTATGAAGTATTGCACAGTTCAAAGTATTGTGCAGAATTCTTGTAATTAGGAAATTCTGATGTACAGTTGTCAGTTGTTGGCTACCAGGACATTGCTAGTTGTATGTGATGTTTCTAGATGATCGTTGAATGAGCAAAGCCATTTTAACTGATTCTTAGAATTCATCAGTAGAGATTAAAGGGACAGTTCAGCCAAAAATAAATTCTGTCCTTAATTCTCACCTTCTTGTCATGTCCAAACCCTTAAACCTTTGTTCATCTTCGGAACACAAACTTATTTTTGATAAATCCGAGAGCTTTCTGACCAAGCAACAGAACCTTGTTCAAGGCCCAGAAAGGTAGTAAGGACATTGTTAAAATAGCGCATGTGACTCAGGGGTGCAACCTCAATTTTGTGAAGCTACGAGAATACTTTCTGTGTGCAAAGAAATAAAAAATAACGACTTTCAATTATTCTGCTCTCGGTCAGTCCCCACCGCCATTCATGAGAGTACCACGATGCATGCATGTGCATTCCTCTTCTTGTAACAAGGCCAGCGCCTCTGTTCTATGTCAGAAAGCCGGCTCCTGCGTCAGCAGCACCACACGCAAGCGTGGTACTCTTGTGAACATGCAGTAGAGAATGAGACTGAAGAGAAGAATGGTTGAATAATGTTTTCTTTGCCACACCAAAGATTTCCTCGCAGCTTCATAAAATTAAGGTTGAACCACTGATGTCACATGGACTATTTTAATGATGTCCTTCCTTGAACGTGTTAGTTCCGTTGCTGTCTATGCAGGATCAGAAAGCGCTCCGATTTCATCAAAAATAAGTTAATTTGTGTTCCGAAGATGAACGAAGATCTTACAGGTTTGGAACCACATGAAGGCGAATAATTAATGACAGAATTTTCATTTTTGGCTGAACTATCCCTTTAAGTCAAGTCAAAATTTGATCGTGACTAGACTAATGGTTGGTTTACATAATAGCTGAACTGACGTGAGTTAGCTTTGACCTACATGACAGGTGTTTCCCTTAAGAACCGCACGACAGCGGAGCGTGTCGACTGACAGACAGGGACGACGTTAGTTTAGCGTTAGCGAAGACGTGAGGCCCGTTGCACTTAAACAGAGCGAGGACAGCGAAAGCGTGCTCGCGAGAGAGACAGTCTAGTGACACGCTGCTAAACAGACACAGCTAATTACCTCCCACACAGGCTCTCGCTCTGCTGTTACCGCACTCCGCTCTCTCGCCACCCCTCCCTCACCGCCCGCTCGCTCGCTGTCTCGCTCCCAGGCTCAGCTGCCGCGCTCACTGTTGTGTATAATCTTCAGTCTGCGCTTGTCTCTGGCCTTCCCCTCCCCCGTTCTCATTCGCCCTCGTTCGCTCGCTCTCCCTCTCGCTCTCTTTCGCTCGGCGCGGCTGGCTGATGCAGTATTAATGGCTTTCTGCTCTCCTCACATTTCCTCCCCCCTCTCGCTCGCCCTCTCTCCTTCGCTCTCTCTCTCTTTTTCCCTCTCCCACTCCATTCAGCGTTCCGCGCTCCGCAAGAGCCACAGACCGCCTCAAGTGCCATCGATTGAGCGCTGCCTGTTACTGCTTTCCCCGCTGTGTATGTGTGTGCGCGAGTCTGACAGGCTCAGTCTACGGTCTTATTGAAGAAACATGTGAAAATTAAATGTGTGTGTGTGTGTGTGGTGTGTGTGTGTGTGTGTGGTGTGTGTGTGTGTGTGTGTGGGTGTGTATCCTATTGTGTCCCTGGGCGAGTGAAGGCCTTGAGAATCTTTGTGTAATTTTGTCTAATTATCTGAATGCTGTTCTGGGGCAAGCTTTTGACACACGGTGTATGTGCACATACATTTTTTGTTTTTGGTGTTTCTCACTTTGTGCACATGTTCTGACATATTTAGCCTTGGCGCTCACGTGGACGCTGCAAATTCGCGCCAACTTTGCACATCTTATTTTTATTATGCCACGAATAATAATTAATTATTGTATTAATTCACGGCATAGTGAAGAAAACTAGCATGAAAACCTTGCTCTCTTTTTCAGCCAATTAATCTCTTTCTCTCATTCTTTTTCTCAGACCTAGAAACTGGTTGCTGCTCTCAGACGTTCTCAAGCGCCTTAAGATGTCTGCCAGAACGTTCCGTGCCACGTTCACTCACATCGAAGTTGTGACTATAGCCGAGGCGGAATTCTACAAGCAGGCATCTCTGAGTCAGCTGTTCTCTTGTCCGGAGGAGCTCGAGGGATTCATGCCCGACAGCAAGGAACTCTTGGATCTGGTGGAAATCAGCACCGAGCTGGTGGTGCTGCTGGGGTCGTCGCTTGAATGCTTGGACGACCGCTGGGAGCCAGTATCCAGACCTCGCTCATAAGCTTCTGAACATGCACGCACACTCATACTGACTCTCAGACAGACTCTTGGAAGACCCATGGACAACTAGAAGCAAAAGAAAAAGGATATTCTGAGGCAGTTCTTGACATTTCAAGGAACTTCTGGACTGGTAGCCAAAGGCGAAATTGGGTCCCAGTGCAGCTGATCTTTCTGTTTGGCTTGGAGAAGGTTTCGGAACATCTCTTGCGCTCTTCTCGCATACTAATTCTCCTGGTGACGATGCAAACCTGTACATAGTGTACATTCTGCAGATATGGAAAGAGAACGTACCTGAGAAATTGGACCACTATCTCTGGCTAACTCTGAGATATGAAGTCATGCTCGCAACGAAGAACTCTTACATTTAAAAGAGATGTTTTCTAAATAGGAATATAAGTATATATACTCCACGTATTTTTTATGTCCTGTGTTTATAAATATATATATATTCTAAATTATGATATATAATATATGTATTATATATAGAATATATATATATATCTATATTATATGAGCTTTTGTTTGTCTTGTTTAGTCGTCGTTATTTTATAATTGGCGTTACGATGTTGTAAATACATAATCGGGTTGAAATGGGGTTTTAATCGTGATGTCAACGTTAGAGGATTTACAGAGGCTGGAAACCCCTTCGGTTCATCAAGAGTTAATTAGCGCACTTCGTCAGCGATTTTCCTCGCCAAGAGTAGACGTTTTTATGGTGTTGACCAGTAACCAGTGTGGGATTTTTCGGTCTCCCGTGTTAAACTCTAATCTACAAAGCTGTTTCGTACCCTGTACGCAAGCTGTTGCTTTGACTAAGTCACTTATTTATGAGTAGAAATTAAGATATTTTAATGTGGCTTTTCTTTGTAAAATATTAAAGTAATTGTAAAATACTAATCTGACGCTTTGTTAGGCAAAGACATGCTTGACCTTGTAAATAATGGGTTGACTATTTCAGTAACTTGTTTCTGACGTGTTATTATTGTTTTATGGAGAAGTGTTCGGACTTTGTAATTACATACGCTATCATTTGTATTTATATTTTACCAAAAAAAAGTTCCTTTAAATAAACAGCAATAAAAGATTGTGTACATATTGTGGTCTTCTTATATTAGTGAAATTTACAACAAAATTGACCATATTTACTCACTGGTCTTATTGTGCTTATTTTATTAAAAAAACATGGATAAAACTTTAGTTTAAAAAAAAATTCACTCTGAAATATGTTACAATACACAAGTAAAAATGGTTTGGGAATATAATTTAATGTTGTTAGACCGAATTGATCATGAGATTATATGGCTGCTCTGATTAATTCATGCACAAACAGATTATTAAACCTCCATGTTTATCACCATAATCGGAGATTAAGGTCTAAATTCCATAGCGACATTTCTGCCATCAGATCAGCCCTATTACAACAGAAGAGAGAGCACATCCTGTGCTGCTGGACAAAACAGGAAATGAAGAGTTAGCCGGAAATTAGAGGCCTTAGGCAGGAGTGAGGGAGGTTTTTGTTGGTCTGATTAGCAATACGGACATTATAGACTTGGTTTACATTCCTTAACTTTAATGTAATTGTCACACTCCTTTCTACTAAGCTCTATAAACTTGAATCCCCTGCTTGTTTGTAAAGGAATGGTTCACCCAAAAGCAGAGGCACATGCATACTCAAAATTACTATAACAAGTAGGCTACATGAATGTGTATGTACACAAGCATTTATAATAGCATAGAGCTCGGTACTAAACTAACTGATCAAAATGGACATTCAAATTACGTAATTTGTTTGCGTCCTAAATGTGGGAGAAAGCCAAAAAGGAGGGTTACACAAAATGTCCTTTCTTCTGCATATATAACCAATCACTATCAAAGATAACCAAATCAAGCCAATTAGCTTTCAGTATCTTAATATGTCATAAAATCCAAATTAATCAAGCTTCTCATCTATGCTGAGGTAAGTAGATATTTGCTGAAATGGGGCACCCCTCTCTATTCATATATAAATGTTTATAAGCCTAATTGTCATGGTAGTACACGATGCCACAAAATTTGTTCTGTTGGTTTAAATTGACAAGTGTTGTGACCTGAGAGACTTTAGGCAACATTGTTTATCAAGATGTCAAGAGATAGGCCTATCGAATATATAAAAAATAGCCTAGATTGGTTTGTTCAGTAATTAATTTACATCAGACACCTTGAAAGGCTATAGGCCAAAAGTAAAAATACTGTCATTATCATGTAGCTATCCTGACCTTTATGCTGTTTCTTCTGTGGGCCACACAATGTTTTCGTCAATACTTCTGTACTAATATGGTTCTTTTTAAATTGGTTTATCTGTCTTTTTTGGATCTTGACAGCCATTCTGACTGATTGTCATTGTATAGCCTAAAAGCGCGCGTAAGGCTGATTAAGAAAAGAAAAAAATCCCCAACGACGTGAGAGTAAGTAGGCTAAACAATGACAATTTTCATGTTTGGGTGAATTATTTTTGTATTTGAGGCATAGTAATGGACTGCTGGTGTCTATTTTCAGATGGGATCGGTTGAACTGAAGAGGTGTATCTTAATTACTGTAGTTAATCACACACAAAGGATTTGATTTTTACTGTCCATATTTCTGAGTGGTCACGATAGTTTTTTTTTGACACAATATGAAGCGATTAAAAAACATGGGCAGCTTGTTTACACTGGACCTGTTCATTTGTTGTGGTTAAGAGCTGGAAAGTAGGCTAATAAATAATAATAATTATCGCAATAAACCACGCAATGCAATGTGTAGTGATTTTACCACAATTGGCAGTGACTTGACAAACAGCTTTATACAAATGTTAAACAGCTAACTGAATGAAGTTTTATAAATGTAGTGATATTTACATATTAACATCCTAATAATACAATTTTATAAAAATATATGAAATATATCAATATAAATATTAAGATCATCACAAAAGAGAAATAAGGCGCTTAAATTAATTTTAAGGGACTCTTATGAGAATTGATTAACGCTGTGCTTGTAAATAAATATGGAAATGAACATGTCACTGACTTATTGGCCATTTCTAGCTCTCTGAGGTGTCAAATGTAACTCAAATGTTGCGTAGCGTAATTGACAACTGCGGACAGAGCTACATACGGCCCAGCGCTGTGGAAGCTGGACTGCAGGGAAGAAATGTGGCCATCTAATTAAAAAACAATTAAATTACATTAGGCTTGGTAATTACACTCTCCCCCTTCCCCGGGTTCCGTGTTACGACGGTTAATCCGCTCTTTATCTATTAGTCAGAGCTGTGACATTGACGGGACTCGACTAGCAGAGCGCGCAGAGAGAGACAGATGCGTCCACCTCACACCTTGTCAACACTGACGCAACGCTTTATTTGCCCTGTTCAGGAGGGGGCCCTTGACTGGTTGTGGAGTAGATTGACTGGAGCGCCGATTGCCAAGCCACCATGGCCACCATGTTATTTTGTTTAGTTTTTTCCGTAAATTCCATGCATTACCATTTGAGATCGAAACATAGTCTGAAATTGGTTTACCAATAAAATTCATTTATTCTATATTTGACTTTTGAACAATATGTGCACGTATCTATCAGGTGATCGCTGCCCAGTGATCTGCATTCACCTCTATTATCAATATACAATATTTAGTGGTAGCTTATCAGTGGTGACTGTCAGTTAATGTACATATGGCAGAAATGTACGGAAAAATCAATTAAAGACGTAATCAAACAGACGATGAACACTATTAACAGCAATTATTATATGATGCAATCAAACTTATAGCAGAATTTGGTAGTTTATGTTGTTTCAGGGTTGGCATCATCTGAGGTCCTCTGAGGGGTGGCATCATCTCTTCTCAGGTGTTCTGGATCCAGACTGAAGCTTGTGTAAATCCTAGTTACCAATCAATCCCGTGGCAAAAACAGAAACAAATAGAGACATAATTAGTGTAGTGTTAGGCTATATGAGATCCTGGATTATATGAGATCTTAAAAGGATAGTTCGCCCAAAAATGAAGATACTGTCATCATACTTACCCTCAAATTGTTCTAAACCTCTATGAATGTATTTTTTCTCCTCAACATAAAAGAAGATATTTTAAAGAATTATCGTAACCAGTTTCTGGTCCCCATAGACTCCAATAGTGTATTTTTTTAATACTATGGAAGTCATGGGGGCCCAGCAACTGTCTGATTACCAGTATTGTTCCAAATATATTGTGTTGTGTTCAACAGCAGAAGGAATCTCATTCAGGTTTAAAACAACAACAGAATTTTCAGTTTTGCTCAGTCATGACAGTAGTTGATCTGAAAGAGAAAACTGTAGAGAGTAAACAGTTTATGCTAATTCTGGTTACAGCGCCTCTTGTGGAAACGCTGAGAATTGAGTGGCTGCGTTATGACACAAAAACGGCGTGAAATCCAATTGTAAAATTGGGCTTCTTTTCTCATAAAACATTAGCAAAATTTATTTCTAATTCAATACGACAATTTATATAAGATTTTTTTTTACATAAAAATTTATTTTGCGGACATTTGCTTGCTATGACTCATTGGTGCATATGACCCATTAGTGGAATTTTTGCACAACATCATGGGTATTGTAGTTTTTCACCACAAAGTCTACTTATTTTTAAAAAATGTTTAAATAATATGAACAAATGGATTCAGGTCTGTCTTTAAATGTTAAAAACGTTAAAAATCATGAAAGTTATCGTTAAAAACCAATTTCCCTAACAGAGAAAAGTGAATGAAGTGTTTACGTCCAGACTTAATTTTGTTGCATTTTCTGCACTCGTTGTCATCAAACACTGCAAATTCTCAATAAAACGGAAAGAATTTACATTGCTTATGCGACCAAAGTCACATTTGTATAACTTTGTGTCCATGAACTACATCCATGTCGCGGATCCCTGGCACTTACAAATATTTTGGCTCCTCTCCCGTGGCCTCATGGAATAGCCTAGTTTATATCATGACTACTTCAGAATCTCAAAAAAAAGTCATCTGAGTAGCTACTTTCACCTCTTATTTATAGGCTACATTAAACTCATTAATGTTCATTTTTGCATACTATACTTTTGAAAAGTAGGCATATTCAGTGCAATGTAAACGGTGTCACCGACAAGCAGAGCGCTGGGTAGGGTGTGTTATATTCAGGGGCAGGCTGGGCATCCACTTTATTGCAGCTGTCGGAAGGGTGTGTGTGTGTGTTCCAAGGGTCAATGCTGTGCCCATCTCTGAGAGGGGTTTGGCGTGGACACGCACATTTCTGGTTTGAGGGCAGGCAGGAAAAACGCTCTCTGGCGGATTAGGTAACCTCTACACTAATTAATTCTGCGAAGGGCCTTTCAGAGCGCCGCATGCAGCTCTCAGAGAGAGAGAGAGAGAGAGAGGGAGGCAGGCTGAAAGGATTGCATTATTCTGCGCTGCGAAAGGAAATCAGAGAGCGCAGGTCTCTCGGGGCCTCGGCGGCGCGCTCTAATAGCTCAGCGCGATCTCTGCTAGGATATTGCTGCCCTCGAGTGTGTGTGCTTGCCGGCAAGTGGGGGCTGGTGAGCATGTATGCCGATATTTTTAGGGAATACACAAAGGATACGCGTATGAGGATAAGAGAATAAGCAAAGAATGAGACACGGTTGACATTTTTGGACGCGTTTGGTCGTGTGGGTAGGGCTGGGAATCGGAATTGGAGAAAATATAGTGGAACCGAATGATTTTCATGACATTCGGTTCTGTTAACGGCTCTTGAACACCTACGTTTTCCCCAGTGGTTATCCACAGCGCTACGGCAAATAAAATGACGTTTTAGCTCTCAGTCTGAATTGAATGTGATAAGAGAAAGATAATAAATAGCAAACACCTTTCTATTGCATTATCCTCGCTGCGCGACCAGCGATGTCCGACTCTTATGAACCGGCTCTTTTTAGTGAATTGGTCCAAAAGACTCAGGTATCCAATCATTTGTTATGTATACATAAGGATGAGATGAGTAATTTAGATTATATATAGGATATATACTGAATAGCATAAATATTGACTTTCATGTAGGCTACACCTGATTGGGCGGACACACAATCGTCCCGCCCTAAACTCACGCCATTGGTTGATTTGATGTTGTTGTGTCAGTCTAGTCTGGATGTCAGTTAACTTTTTTTTTCTTTAACTCAACATTAAGATTTCATAAATGTTACATTTAAGTAAAATTGTATGTTTTACTTTAATTTCATCTATATTTTTCACAATTTTAATTTCCTTGGTCCTTTGCTACAATGGCCTAACATAAACTATGGAAGAAGATAATTTGAGAAACATCTCTTTTGTTCAAACAATGAAAGTTCAAAACAGCTTAGTAACCTGTCTTCTTTTTCAGCTTTTTTTTTTTAATGAAACAATAGCTACTCAAAATAAGAAACTAAAACTGCCAGCAGTTGGAGGTAAATGTCTTTATGAGTCATTCATTCATTCGATTCGGGCAAACTGCTGATTCATTCAGGAATGAAGTAAACGGCTCAGTTTATGAATAGGCTATCCACCTTTTTCTTCAACGCGGAAGTAAGCCTATGGGTGAGACTTCCGGTTCATTAGCAGCTATAGGGAAATAAGAGAAGAATAACAACGTGCAGTAAACGGTAAAACTGTTTGCACTACAAATTAATTTACATTGTTCATTGTTGGGGACTGCCCCACTGAATGCTGGTTAATAATTACTGACCGCTGCAGAACTCTTGTCAGGGAGTCGAGTCATCATATTGGGTTTGACCGTTTATTGCACAAGATTTGACCATATACACATGTTAGTGTATTTGAGGTAGTTTCTGAAATAAATAAAACAACAGATATAAATATTCATTGTTCAAATATAAACAATGACTCAACATATCATATAATAAACAAACAATAAAGTGCACTGATATATAGAATATAAACTGAGAAATATATCAGCAATATCTCTATGAGAATAACAATCTGCATAGTAAGATTACAAACAATGAAATATAAGTTATATATAGAAATGGGACTGTATCATTAATACAGATGGTAGTAATAATGGTCGTTGAAAGGTATTATCACCATAAAAATGTTACCCTTAAATGTAATACAGTTGTAAACATGAACAATGCACACTGCGATGCTAACGGGGCTAAGCCGCTCGTTAAACAGGATCAAATTACACTCAGAAAGCTCGCTAAACTTCAATTACATCATAAACACTGTCGAAGTTAATACAATTGTGGTACACTGTAATAATCTAGGTAATTAACAATATACATCGAAGTAACTCACTTTGTCACGCACTTTCTCTTGCACATAAACGCTGCACCTGTGTAAGAGCACGCAGCATGACTGCCGTGCTGAAGTAACTTAGTGAATAGGCAGTTATGCTAAGACCGTACATGCTGTGAACCCTGCACTACGTTATTTACGCAAGTCATTACTGAAACATCACGCAGATCGCAAGTCTTAAACTTAAAGGGAAGAATTCACAACAGCCGCCCCCACATTGAGCAGCATATGGGTAATAAAGGGAATTCTCTAAATGTCTTTAGTATTACTTTCTAAAGCAGGCAACTCTATCAGGCGGGCAACTGGTCTGATGTAAGCTTTACCATCAACGACAACTTCAGCAGTCCACACACATCCATCACTACTGGGCAATGTCTTTCGAACTCTACCTATGGGCCACTGAGCTCTTGGGAGTTGCGGATCCACAATAAGTATGACAGAGTCAACTTCCAGGTTCTTTGAAGCTTTATGCCCCTTCTGCCGGGTCTGGAGCGTAGGCAAGTAGTTTCTAGTGAAGTGTATCCAGAACTGATCCACCATGCTCTGACAGTGCCGCCATCTCCGTCACCCCATGTCTCCTGGAGCGTATGCCACCTGAGGCAGTGATGCATCCCGCCGCCCCATTAGGAGAATATTAGGAGTAATCGGATCCATGTCAGATCTGTTGAGGAATATCCTAGTGGTTTCGAATTGAGGATCCCTTCCACTTCCACTAGAACTGTGGACAGAACATCTTCTGTGACAGCTTGGGTTCCGACAGCCACCTGGAGAGCATTCTTTATGGAACGGACTTCACACTCCCATATTCCGCCAAAGTGTGGAGCACTGGGTGGATTAAACTTGAAGCTAATTTGATAGTCTGAAAGCTGGGCTTTGAGTTCTGGCTCCATAATTGAGAAAGCTTCCCGCAATTCTCTGTCAGCTCCCCGGAAGTTGTTGCCACAATCCAAACAGATCTCGTGTGGTTTACCTCTTCTGGCTATGAACCAGCAGAGCGCAAGAAGGAAGGCATCTACATACATTGAATTGAGGAGCTCAATGTGTACTGCCCTAGTTGTGAGACATTTGAAAATTAGCCCCCAGCGTTTCTCATTTCGCCTTCGTATTTTGACCAGGTATGGGCCCAAGCGGTCAACACCAGTTGAGTGGAAAGGTGGACAGAGCAGTCGGAGGCGTTCTGGTGGCAAATCTGCCATTGGCGGAACCTTTGGCTGAGCTCTCCATCGCTGACAGGACAGACAGTGAAGTTGATGGTACTTTATGGTCTGACGCCCTCTGAGAATCCAGTACTGTCTACGTAGTTCAGCGTAGACTCTTTCTACTCCTGGGTGTAACAGACGTTCATCAAATTCTTTGATAAGGAGCTTCGTTACTGCATGTCTTGGGTCCAGCACAATGGGGTGGATTTGTTCTGGGTCTGAGTTTGCTAGCCTCCTTAATCGGCCTCCAACTCTTATTATGTTTTTCAGTGGATCCCATTCTGGAGCAAGGCTGACTAATCGGTTGTGTGCAGGAACTGATTTCTGTGCCTTGAGGGCAGCAACTTCTTCGGGAAAGCTCTGGAGTTGGCATGCTCTTAGCAGGGCAGCTTCTGCCTCTTTACTAGTCATAGGCTCACTGGATGCAGAATCCGATGTGGCCGCCCCTTGGCAGGCCTGTCGAGTTCCCTCCACTAATTCACACCATGAACTGAACTGGGTAGAATCAGGGATATTGGAGGCAGTGTCAGCTGCTATTAGGCAGTAGCATGGAAGCCCTTTCAATTCGGATGCTTCCTCTGACTGTGTGAGTTCAGGTTTCTTAGGCCAGTGCTCTTGGCTCTGTTTCAAGAATGGAGGTCCTTGACTCCATCGACTAGGCTTAGCCAGACTTTGGAGTGATTTACCTCGTGTTATATCGTCAGCAGGGTTTTCCTGTGTATTCACGTACCTCCATGATCTGTGGTCGGTTAATTCCTGTATCTCGGAGACTCGGGTTCCGACAAACACCTTATATCGACAGGAGTCTGACTGAATCCACTCTAGCACAGTCAAGGAGTCTGTCCACAGGATTGTCTGACTGATGGAGAGAGTCATCTCATTCCTCACCAATTTGGCTAGCTGTGCTCCAGCTAAGGCGGCACAAAGCTCCAGACGAGGCATAGTTTGCTGCCTCTTTGGAGCAACCCTCGATCTAGCCATTATGAAGGAAACGTGAATGTCACTGTCGGATTGAACTGCGAAATATGCCACTGCCCCATACGCTTTTTCAGATGCGTTGCAGAACACATGGAGGGAAATGTTCTGTTCTGCTGTAGTTGTGAAGGCTGTTAAGTAACAGCGGGGAATGGATACTGCCCTGAAATGTTCAAGCTCGCCCTCCCAACTTATCCAGGCCGCCTTAAGGGTTGGCGGTAGATCTGGGTCATCCCGGTCTCTCCTTTTCGCCCACAACTGTTGGATGATTACCTTAGCCCTGGTGGTAAATGGTAGTACGAACCCCAATGGATCATACTGAGATGCCAGCACCTGGTAGGCTGCTCTCATAGTCAGTGCTGCATGCTTAATGGGCCTGTAATGATAGCCAAGGGTATCAGTTGCACAGTTCCACCGAAGCCCCAATGTGGGCTCCATCGGGTCAATGTGGGTTTGAACTAGCCACTGCTCTGTGGCGGAGGAGCGGGCTTCAGTAGGAAGATGAGAGACCACGGCTGGGTGACTACTAGCCCACTGTCTGAGGTCAAATCCTCCTTCTGCTAACATGCTGCGTAGTTGATCCACTGTTTGTTTGGCTGCAGAAACAGTAGGAAAGCTTGCGAGGCAATTGTCCACATAGAAGCTCTGGTGTACTATTTCTTGTAACCCTGGATATTTGGCTTCAGAATTACGAGTATGATGTTGCAGAGCGAAGATGGCACAGCATGGACTGCTTGTTGTACCAAATGGCAAAACATGCCACTCATACACATCAGGGGTGTCTTCAATCCGCAGGACTCTCCAAATGAAACGGAGAAAGGGTCTGTCCTTTGGTAGGAGACGAACCTGATGGAACATGCCCTTGATATCTGCAATTACAGCCACATGATGCTGTCTGAACCGTAGCAGGACACCCAACAGTGATGGTCCAAGTGCAGGACCAGGCAGGAGTTGGTTGTTAAGAGATAGACCCTGGTGTTTGTACGAACAGTTGAAAACCAGTCGTGGCTTATTGTTATGGCTCACCAGATGGTGGGGCAGGTACCATGTTTCTTCTGCCTGGGCTGCTTCCCTTTGGTTGAGTTTGGCTACATAACCTGCTTCGATGAGCTTGGCAATCTCTCCTGAGTAGATTGAGGCCTTCTTAGTGTCTTTCTGGAGTCTCCTTTCAGTACTCCTCAGGTTTGCAAGAACAGATTGCATAGACCCCTTGAGCTTAAGTGCATCTGGCTTCCACAGAAGAGGGGTGGCGTAACGTTGTACACCCTGTACACCCTGTACACTGACTTGCTGTGTTTGGGACTCAAGCAGCTGCATAGCCTCGTTATCTTGTCTGGACCTGACCACCAGCTTCTCATTGCGAAAGGACAACACGTCCAGTTGCCATAACCTTTCCACATTTCTGTAGAGAAGATCATCTGTGTGGGTAGTGGAGATAAAGAAACATTGCTGCACTGGTGCCTGGTCTGTGGTACACATTACTGCTCCTTGGAGAGCCCACCCAAGAGCTGTATGGACTGCTACTGGACCCCCTTTGGTGCCTTGGCGAATAGGCTCTTTGGCAGTGATGAGATGAACTTGGTCTGAACCAATGAGTACCAGCGCACGCACCTTGTGAAATGGCTGTAGTGGAGCTCCCCTTAGATGTGGATACCATCTCCGAAGAGCCTGAACTGGGTATGTCAGTTCCACCAGATCAAGACCACAAGCTGTAAATGCTCCCAACACCTGATAGCGCTTCTCTGGGTCATTTCTTGGGGAGATTTCAAAGGTGACCTTTGTGCCATTGAGGTGAGTAGTGTCTGGTCGGACGGTATGAAGGGCTAGAGTCTCAGGTTCACCTTTCAGCTGGAGCTGCTGGACGGCAGTGGGCAGGATCATGGTGCGCTGTGCTCCATCATCTAGTATAGCATAAGTCTCAAATGTCTTCGATTTGTGGTGTAGCAGCACTGGTACCACTTTCAGAAGGACTCTGCCTGAAGCAATGGAATGTAAGAGGTAGATACGGCTCTCAGAGTTAGCTGATGATGTGTCAGTTGCATGACGTTGGGCCACACCATGGAGCACTTGAAGGTGAATACCACCACAGTCACTGCAGGGTTTCTTTAGATTACAGGTCTCAGGTGCATGGGAAAGAGCACATTTCCAGCAGCGCTTTTCCTCCGAAATCCACTTGCAAAGTTCAGCAACAGGCTGCTCTCTGATACTGCTGCATCGAGTGATGTAGTGATCTTTGCTGCCACAGAATAGGCAGATAACTTTGGGTGATGTTCTCTTCCGAGACACCTTAGGACTGGGAGATGCTTTAGACTCTGTGGGTGATGCACCATGATATAAGGTTGTACTTTGGCTGGTAGGTTTAGCTGCATTCTTCTCCTTTAAACAGCTGGGAGCTCTTTAATACTGGTAACGTTGCACTAACCTACTGGAAAGTCTTTGTTGCTGAGCCTTGACTTGGAGCCATCCAGCAAAGTCTTGTAGGTTGTACGGGTTAATACTTGGGGAGTTAAGCTTCCCTTGCAGCTGGAGAAACTCTATGAAGCTATCTCTTAAGTACTTGGGCAGCTTACTGAGCAAGCGATCTACGTGTGAACAACAGTTCAACTCCATCCCTCTGGGACCCTCCAATGACAATAGCATACTCACTAAGAGGTGGACGTGGAGAGCAAACTCTGGAAGCTACGAGCATCATTTGGTTTGACCTCCGGTGCTGTGAGGATTGCTGCTATTTCGCTCTGAGCCAGCTGGTGTGGTTGACCATATTGCAACTGAAGGGATTGCATAGCTGCTGAGTATGGGTATGGATGATGGCGACAAGACTGGCCAATCATCTGTGCCTCACGCAATTTGAGGTGCTCCAGCAAAATATGGTACTTGTATTTCTCATCTAGCTCTGCATGAGGTTCAAGAAGGTTGTCCAGTGCTAACTTCAGGTTAGCAAATTCCCTTTCGTTGTCATTCACAAAATCAGGAATCTTTGGCTGGGGGGCAGCATGGTAAGGGCGGTGAGGCACAAAGTATTCTGTAGGATTCATTGCCTTATTAAATGGCTGTAGAGATGGGGTATCAAAGGCAGGTGGATTCAGAGTCGTAACTGGAACTCTAGGCTGGGTTTTAGAGACTGATGCGACTGGAGTCATAAGAGTATAATGAGGAGTCACAAAACTTGCTGTAGCCAGAGCAGTAAACTGTTGTTGTGAAGGTGACACTGCCAAGTGGCCATATGCTGCATTAAGGTCCTGGTAGGCTGGTGTAGGTGCCATTAGATGTGGCTGCACTTGGGGCTGAAAGGCTTTTCCAGCATCATCGTAAAGGGAAAACTGCTTCGTAAAGGGTGGTGGCACAGTCTCTGCTCTTGTCGCAGGTTGTTGTTGGTGAGAAATAGAATGTAACGTTCCAGATGAAACTGGTGAATACAAGGGGATTGAACTGACTGGACGTATTGGAACAAATCCAGGGTTGAAGTCCTCAGCCTCTGCAGGAGATTTACTTGCATTCCTTTGTGTGTCACTCGCACGTCCCTCAATATCAGGTGACTGTGATGAAGGTGTAGAATGACTTGAGGGAGGCAGATGTGAAGAAGTTACTGAAGGGGATCTTGCTGGTGACGTTGCGGGCTTTCCACTTTGACCATCCTCTTCTTCCCTCAGGAATAACGTGATATGTTCCATCAGCTCTTTACGCCGACACTGTCGTTTTTCATATTGTTGAAGTTTACTGTGAAGTGCAGCCATATCAGCAGCCTCATCCTTCTCCTTGTCAGAAATAGACTTCAACATTTTCCTCAATGAACTCATGCTCAACAAGTCCATGGAGCTTGTGTCTGGATGCTCACCCTGGCTGGAGACTGGTCGTGACAGACTAGCTAGGCCCACTGCGGCTGCTGCTCCTTTCTGGTCCGCTTGTACCTCTTCTGTGGGTGGGGAGGAAAGAGCAGGTTGGTGATGGCCATAGTCAAGAAGATATTCCTCCAGATGTCTGGGTGTGCGACGATGCCGTGAGGGTCTGTCTGACGTCTCAGCTGGAGGGAGAGAAGTGGCTTGCTCTTTCGATGACATCACTGCAGTATATTAAGGGTATATTTTATATATATATATACAGTATAGCATTATATATATCTTATCTGTATGTATGGAACGTATTGTCCGCTATAAGCAGAGTTTTTTTCTTGGAAATACATCTGAAAAAACGCGGTCGTCTTATATTCAGGGTCTAGACTTTGAATGTCAATAATATACACACAAATAGTATTTTGTGTGGACGCCAATACGCATAAACGGTGTGCCATGAAATACGTAATGTTAATGGTGTTTAAAGGATCGTGAGTCAAAACAAAAGAAGAAGAAAACATACAGCTGCATGCGTCGTGACGTCACGTAGCTGATGGACCAACTTATCTTCTACTGTTAATAAGATTTTGGTATGCTACTATTAGATGGATAGCCTAAATGTCTTAATTCAGATGGGCTACCTGTTTTTTTTTTAATGGTATATCAAAAAGTGTATATTTTTTTAATGTGATTGTTGGTACATGTTACCAGTTTTTACCATACTTTCAAAAAAAAAATTAAAATAGAAAAAATATGCAATATAAAAATAATTGAAGACAAAATGTGTTTTACTGAGAAAAAAAAAACAAGATTTGGTTTTTAAAAAGCATTTTTCCAAAAGGTACATCTGGAAAAGGGGGGTCGTCTTATATTCGGGCCAAAACGGTATATATATATATATATATATAATATATATAAATATAGCTGTATGTATGTATAATGTATCTATATGCATTCTTGTATGTATATATTTCTATATGCATGGCATGTATAGAGATGTAATAATATATATTATATATATAGATATATATATATATATTAGGGGTGTAACGATTTAGCATGTCACACTGCAGGACACTGCTGTAACTGCATGTGAACTTCTCAGATACACTAGCAAGCAAACATAGCGTAAGAAAGTGTCATGAGTGAATGGCCCCTAACTTCGTCAGGAACCGCTCCTATAGTTTTCTCTGTATCTCACACATTCACACACACACTCGCAGATCGTGTAGGAGTTGTGCTCTCCAGTAGGTAACTGTGATCTTGCCATCTGTCCGTGCAGTCAGACGCTGGCAGCGGCCGTGGCTTGAAGGCGTGAGTGGTGGCGAGCTGGAACAAGGACGCGGGCACACTGCCAAAGTGAGAGAGACAGAGAGAGAGAACACACGCTATTCGGGTCTCAGGTTGCAGGAAACTCTCTGCACGCTGCGACGCCTCCAGCAGCAGTTATAAATCAGGTCTAGTGCACAAACACGCACACACTCGGCAAGATCCACCTGTACGTCATTATAGCTCACTCACAACTATCTTCATAATATACACGTCTGCGTATGTGTTTAGAAAAGACATTAACTGTGCTAAAATGACCTTTTAATTAGAGGCTGCATGAAATTGCTTGACTAACGCGGTTTTATGTCCTGTGTTGTTTGTACTTCCTGTTGAAACCGGAAGTTTGGGCGGGGCTCATCAAAAAGCTCATCTCTGTTTATTTTAAATTGGCAGTAACGTTTAGTTACATTACAGCCATGAAGCATGATTTACAATTTGCTAGTCGGTTCCAGTTTCTAAAATGGAAAGGGACATTCTGATTTTAGAGAGCGTTTGATTGGATGAAAATCTGTGTAGTGCAGGATGATGTCATCTGTACCTTGCTTAATTTTCCTGAAAATAAGACATTTTATACGTGTATATACGTGAAAAAATTAATTTGTGAATGTTCAGGAGTACACTAGCATATAGATTAGCCATACCCTGATAGACATGGACTAAGAGCTGCGAACCGTTTTATTTAAATAACATGAAAACCAATTAATCGTTCACAGTAAGACCAAGAATAAGCTTTAAGAAAGTATCTACAGTTGATTCTGATTCCATGTCATCTTTGAAGCATAAAAATTATGTGCACGAGACAGTCAGATGTCAGATGTTTTATAGACTGTACAGTCCAAGCACATTTGGCTATCGACAAATCTGAGCACACACTCCAATTTCATGCTCTTGCACGCACACACGCTGACTAATTACCCCACTGGAATGTTAGCCGACCTCTCTGGGCTGCGTCGGTTTAAAAAGATTTGTGTCGTTCCTACTTTCATCCCACGAGGGAAAGAAAATCTCGTTTCTGTTTTTGCCTGTGCAGTTTTATTCTCGCTCCCCGAGTGGTTTGTGTGTGCACAGGCGTGTTTACGACTAGTATGTGTGTGAATGTGCGTCAGGGGCAGCAACCTTGAGACTGCGTCTATAAACACGGTCATGTGGGCTGCCTGAAGAAGCCACTGGCACAATCTTGACTGCTCTCAGATGAATACAAGCCAGAAAGGAGGAGGAGGAGGAGGAGGGGGGGTAGCAGATGTGATAGCGAGAGGACAACGAAATACACAACATCCTCTCGTTTCTCCGGACTTGCTTGCCTTGTATTGGCACGTTAAGAGTTATAGAGAAAATTCACAGTTGTTGCATTCAAACAATGCTTCTCTGCAACAACAGCCCAAGCACAGCATACAAAATAAAACTTGAGTATTCAATTTCAATGATACCATAGATTTTGAGGCCTCTTCAAGGGAGGAGTGCTGTTACTTTTTTAAGTGTTCACTTTCACTTGGTGGATGAAAAAATTAATAAAGAAATTTCATGGACACTGAAGAAAAGGCCTGAGGCATATTTAGAGACTAGAATATCACAGAAACTTGGAGTGATTTATTTAAAGAAAATGATATGTATCAAATATATTTTATCTGTACATACGTTTGCTATGACATCTACATTTTAGAGACCAGAGAAATTTCACAATTCTCTATGCCACAGCAGAATACTAGAGTAACTCATATTAGTAAAAAAAAGTCCACAGAAATGATTGAGAATGATTAAACTGTATAAAAATGCAAATGACAAATACAATAGAAAAAAGATACAAATGAAACAAACAGTGCTTTAAGTTTTTATGCAAGTCTAAAGTATTCAGTTAACAGCCTACTACAGAAATTGAATAATCGAATGTAAAATAAAATAGCATAGTATTCACTATAAGAATTAAGCTTCCTTTGTTTCTTATTAAAGCTACAAAAGTCCTTCAGTCATGAGTGATTTTGTCTTCTTTTTTTAAAATTAATATTAAGCACACAGTCAGCAGCAGGAATATAGCATACTGTCACTTTAAGAGCCGTATGGATCCAGTTCACTGTTATGCACATATTTTCATTCTCAACTGTTTAAGTTCACTTATTACATAACCGACAAGGGTTTATTTGAATGATCACTAAGCGCTGCATTTTGACACATTTTTGCGTGTATTTGACCGTTTAGGTGCGCACCTTGAGCTAAAAGATACCTTTACATGTCTCTGTTCTAAATCTAATCAATTTGAATAAATCGGCATGTCCCATTTTTCAAAAGTCATGTTACATGATTTTACTGATTTGCACATGAAATTGGGCTTTTAAGGAGTGAAAGCGCTCACTGGAAATGGGGCGCAATAATCGTTTTATCTCGATTATTGTATTTTCATAATCGTTGGAGGCCGAAATCGAAACTGTATTTCGATTAATTGAACAGCTCTACTAGAAACCACTGAGAACACCCTCACCTAACAACACCCTAAAAACGACCCAAAATACCCTAGGAACCACATAGCAACACCCTTAAAAACACCCAGAACCACCCTAACAATAAGGTGACCTAGACATGCCACTTCCCAGGGACACGTTCTGCCCAGGATTTCTAAATTGCTTAAAATAACCAGGTGTTTGCTGTTTGCACTGCCCAGACTGATCGTTATGACATCAAAGTACCATGAGAACGATTCGAAAGCATAAGGAGCCGTCTGCTCTGCTCTCTATAGCTCTCATGGTACTTAGATGTTATACAACGATCAATCTGCGTAGCGCAAACAACCAAAACCTGGTTATTTTAGGCAATTTAGAAATCCTGGGCAGAACGTGTCCCCGGGAAGTGGCACATCTGGTCACCTTACCTAACAACCTAACACCTAGCAAAATCCTAGAAACCACCCAGAACACACTACACACAGAAAAAAGGGGTTTAAAATGGTACCTTCTAGGGTACAACAGGTTGTCCCTGGAGCAGTACCCTTAAAAGGACATTTTTGTACCTTTTTTACCCCTAATAGGTACATATTAGTACCTTAGAGTAGTAAATACGTACCCTTAATGTACTAATATGTACCTATTAGGGGTAAAAAAAGGTACAGATATGTCCTTCTAAGGGTACTGGTCCAGGACAAGCTGTTGTACCCCAACAGGTACAATTCTGGCCCATTATTTTTCTGTGTGTAGAAACTACCTAGCAATGCCCTAAAACCCATTCAGAACATCTTAACAGCCACCTAGTAAGTCCCCAGAAACACTGCTCAGCTACTAACTCTCTAGAAACACCTCTCAAATTGTCTTCAGTAAAGGTTTCAGAACAAAATGTTTTTACTGCTTGATGTCATTGGAAAACCTCTTCAGAATTTCCTCAAAGAACTTTGTATTTTCTAGGTTTTTGAAAACCATTTCGAATCTGGTGCTTTAAAAAGCCCATATCTGAACAACCTGTAATGTGACATCAAGAACTTTTTTTATCTTATACATAAACGTGCTGCAACGGACCGTTTAAGAACCTTTATTTTTAAGAGCACTGGACCTGTTTATCATGCTTAATAGTCACTGCAGAACTTGTAAACATTCTAAACAATATCATGTCCGTAACCCTAATCCCAGCTCTATCCCAATAGCCTCAGGGCTGCTATCCACAAGAAAAGATGAATAAAAGCTTTAAATCTTTGTTTAAATGCTGAACGCAGGCTGACACATTGACCTGCCAGGGCCTCCTGGTTCCAGAAAGCTCCATCATGTTTGACTCTCCATGGGGTGTTCACTTACTCTAAGAAGGGATTTAAAACCTGAATGACGTTTGAAATAACACTTTTTCTTACATTTTAAACTCTCTTTTTTTAATGCTCAGATCCTTTGTTCTTTACTCTTTATCTGCACAATCAGCCTTAGAGGGCCATTTCTGGAGAGATGCTTCCTCTACCTCCAGTGCTTTTCCAGAGGTTTACATAGGATTATAGGCGGACCTGATGCATTATCGTTTGAAGCCTCAAAAACACTGAACCTGGGGCATTTGTGGGGCATCCAGATCTTCAAAATACGTGGCCGATGTTAAAGGTCCAGCTGTTAGAAAGATTCCCTCAAATCATAAACCATTTTTCTGCTTTCCTGCGCTTCTCTCTCTCTCTGTGTGATCCCAGGAGACTATTTTTCTTGGTCTTGCCCGAGTAGTGCAGCCTGACCGGGGCCCCGTACGCACACGCATTCATCACTCCACCCCTACCCCAGTGTGCAAATATGCTGTTCTGTGGCTGCAGAGTCAACAGCGCAAATGTTCTCCATGCTGTGTGTATGCCTTGATGTGCAGTTCGGGTTTTTGACGAAGGATGGTTACCAAAGTAACCAAGTGTATATTCAAACCATGCATTGCGAGTTACAACTGTGCAGATGTGCAGCAAATGTGAAGTATTAAAAAAAGGATTTGATTTTAATTGATATATCAAATATCAGTAGTGCGTTCAAATGTTTGATTAATTAAAAATTGTTTTGCTTGACAAGGTACAACTACGTTGTAAATATAGGCTGCATGTCGTGCTTTACTAGCTGTCATTAAAACTTTATTTATTTAGTGCGAAAAGATTTAAGCTGGTGACACACCCTAAGCACCCACTTAAGAACAATTTGCTAATGTTCCCATTAAGTTCAAAAATTTTACTTTTGAATATTCTTTAAATGTTCAAAATGTCTTTTTTAAAATGTCGTTTTTAAAATGTTTTCGAAACATTTTTTCTTGGTTATGCAAATGTTAAGTGAACTAAAATGTTTCAGAAAAAAAACTGTTCCATGAATAATGTATGAATAATGTTTTTGTTAGTATGTTTTTGGAGCATTATTAAAGACGAGAGAACTTTGAATGAACATTCTATTAATGTTCCTGAAAAAATGTTTGTTCATAACTTTGAGAGAACCTTGCCAGAACATTAACCAAAGTTGTGAGAATGAAACCTGTTAGCTCGGCAAGTAAATAAAGCTTCTAGCTACACAAGCTTGAAAGTGTGCGTTGCATGCTTAGTGTTTCTATGAAGGGAACTCTAGCAGTTATTACAGTAAATGTCATAATTTACAGTAAGTTTTCTGTTTCATGTCAACTACTGTCTTAGCAGTTTGATGAGGATCTTACAAAGCAACTGTGGCTGCATCCAAAATCATAGGTACTTTTTTAAATAAGTAATTACATCGCGACTGCTAAAACGGATGCCCTGAATGTGTTTAGTATGAATGCAATCCAGATGTACTTATACGTTCGCTATGTTGTCATTATCACGTGACCTAGCAGCATCAGTTGCGTCACTTCACTGCCATTCAAAAATCCTATACCGTGGCATTATGGGATAGTAAGTGTCCTTGGATTGGTGAGCTTTAGTATCTTGTCGGAAAGAGTAGGTCATCTGGGTAGATTTTGCCTACTGTTTTATGAATACTGTGAATTCGGGTATGCTAATCTTTTCACATAATATTATATAGCAGGAAAGTATGCAAATTCGGATGCGGCCTATGTTTAATGCGACTTACCTGAAGAGCGCAGACGTTCAAAGGACTCTATTGCCCCCCTTGAGTACTGGGGTATGTTAGCGCAAATGTTCAACAGTATAAAGTATGTTTAAACTTTGCTTGCATAAAGTATGTTCATGACGTATAAAATAAGAGCACACAGAATGCATTCTTGCATTTAAAAAAACTATTTTTGTGCAATGAAACGCTAAAAACATGTTTTGTGCGAACTGACCCTAAGGGCTGCAAAAATACAGTCCAAACTTGTTTTTGCGCTCTTAACAGAATGCGATTTTGGACACAAAAAGTATTGTAGAGTTTCACACCGCTGGAATGCAGTATTAACCAATCAGATTCCAGGACTGGAACTGTGCATTTTAAAATCCTCAATATTTGCTGTATTCAGATTTCACGATACTTTGATTCATAAATTTTAATATTTGAATTAATATCAAGTACTGATGGGTTCAGATTGATAAAGTGTTAGTTAATGGCGTGTCATTATAAACTGTCACCACAATATTTCACAGGGAAGCCAGTGTTGTGTATCCAGCGACACCTGGTTCATAACCGAGGCCCATTAATTGTTAATTGCCTTGACATTATGTGCACAAAACTGGTACCAGAGCTTTTCCCAACCGTTTCAAAATCCCTGATGCCTCTCACCCACAGCATGTTTGCCTTACAGGCTACTTGAGCGGCGAGAGCAAAGAGAAGAAGAAAAGCGCTCAGGGGGATGAAGATGAGGAGGAGGAGGGGCAGACCTTGTGCTTGGCAGTAAATTCGAGCACTGACATGAATTTCGTGAGGGGCCGGTCCCTCTGGAAACTCCCCTGTGACAGCATTAGAGGCCTCTCTGTGTTACTGCACGCAAAAATCTGCGCTTCTCTTGGCCAATACCCTATAAACAAAATGAGTACTTGACTGGTGCTGAGAAACCTTTGTCATATTGTGTGCTTCTGAGCTACACTCCTACTGACAAACTTGCTGAATTTTTGCCAGAAATATTCTAAATCACACAAAATATTTTAAGGAAGGTATTTTATGGTTTATCTACCAACAGTAATCATTACAATAATATAATAAAAACTGATTTTAATTCTATACTAATGCATAATTAGCTTTTATTACTTAGGTCTAACAACAGAAATATATATATATGTAGGCTATGTATGTATGTATACACACACACACACACACTCCATAATTTTAAAATAAATTATATTTGTTATTCAGCCACACTTTTAAAATTGTTCAAAAAGTGATTGGTAAAGACATTTATAAGATTACCAAAATTTTTCTATTTTAAATAAATGCTGTTTTTGAACTTTCTGTTCATCAAAGAATCCCGAAAAAGTGCAGTTTCTACAAAGATTTTAAGCAGCACAACTGTTTTGAACTGATAATAATACTAAGAAATATTTCTTGAGCACCAAATAAGCAAATCAGAATTATTTCTGAAGGATCATGTGAAAATGAAGACTGGAGTAATGATGCTGAAAAATCAGCTTTGCATCACAGAAAATGTAATTATATTTTAAAGGATATTAAAATAGAAACCGGTAATATAGTTCACTATATTACAGTTTGTACTGTATTATGAAAAACAATAACCCAGACGCTTAAGCTGTATTTCAAAACCATTTAAAGGGGTCATATGATGCGATTAAAATTTTTCCTTTCTCTTTGGAGTGTTACAAACTCTTGGTGCATAAAGAAAATCTGTAAAGTTGCAAAGACTAAATTCTCAAAACCAAAGAGATATTCTTTAAAAAAAAGTTAAGACTAGTCCATGCTCTCCTAAAACGCCTCGCTCAAACACGCCCCCACATGTCTACCTCACGATGTGGGAAGATTTGCATAACGCGCCCAAATGTTCACGCAAAGAAAGAAAACTTTTATTCTCGCTGTAGTATTGTTGCTGATGTCGTGAAGATGCTGTGTGTTTCGTTGCGAAAACTAAAATACTTTGTTTGGCCTTCCAAAAAAAGGACGATATCCGCTTCGTCATACCTAGAGCTGATCCGTGCTGGTCGCTGAGGAAATACATCAACTTAACGCTGTGGATCACCGGATCGGCTTTCACCGTGGACGAAGCGGGTCCAGTCCGGGGTCGTCACATGTGGATGCCGCAAGCCCACCGGACGCTCCTTCATCGAATCCGCCGGGCCGCCGCTCTCAAGCCACCTGCCGCGCTCATATAGGCTCGGCCTCCAATCACTTCTAAACAGCCTGACCTGTGTGTTTTGTTGTGAAAGCGGAAATACTTTGTTTGGTCTTCCAAAAGAAGACAAGACTAGAAATCAGTTGTATTTACAACACTGTTCCAGAACACTTCAACCAAATATTCAGATGTGTGCAGCACATTTTAAGGAGGACTGTTTCCTGATCCTGGTAGAGTAGACTACAATGCCGGCTGTTCTGACTCACCGACTGTAAGTAAGTTTTTTATAAAGATTTAAGGAATTTGCCACTGATGATTCAAACGCGCGTTTTTTGGGCAGTGTAGAGTAGCACATGTTTGTCATTTCTCCGATCACAAATGCACATAAAAAGACATGGTTTAGTTTACGCGGGCGGTTTGCAAATATTATGAATATATATATATATATATATACTAAAATCTTAATATATAAATTATAAACCAAACGTATAATGTATAATATTAATACCATGTATATTTCCAGAAACGTATTTTGCTACTACAGTTTTTTTGGGCCTTGGAGTGCCATATAAATACCATGCCACTGTTTGTAATGGAAACCAAGGTCATAATTTGAAACATTAAAACACTACTTATTCAAAACAGAGTAGCGCAAACTATCACAGTTTAAAATACAAAGCGTTCTAGAAAGGATTCTAGTTTGATTCTAGAGCGCGCACGTGAGCTGATTGCAGATTGTCGCTCTGGCTGCTGTCGGGTTTAACGAGCGCAGCGTGTCGTTAAAGCGCCAGTTTACGAGGCTCCTTTATCGTCCCACTCACACGCATATACGCGAGCGGCACACAGACTGCAGAACCCCTAAAGACTCAGATTTAATGCTTCCTGCCCGAGCTGATCTCACTCCCACCGCCAGCTGCTGCTTTCAATTTCCCCCTCACGCTCGCTCGCGCGCTATCTCTCCTTTCTTTCTTCAGCGCTTTAACTCGCCGCTGCCTTTGGCGACCAAATGTTTTCAAACCTGAGGTGAGGTGCACACACACACACACACTCATATTTGTGTATACTTGAGACTCATCGAGCATTACAAAAGTGCTAATGTTCAAACGTATGAAAAATGGTGTTTAATTGAAGTTAACACTACTGTGGTACTTTTTACATTAATATATAATTATATTTCTGAATGATTTTATATTCATACCATACCATATTTATTTATTCCAAGATGGAAAATCATAGTAGACGAATAGCAAGCTAACATTGTACTACCCTGGAAATGTACCATTTTCAAAGTACCTTGGTTTTACCACAACATTACTTTTTAAGGGATTTGAAAGTACCACAGTATATATCAAAGTGCCAAGATTTTTTTCTCCCATGAATGTTCCAGTCTTAAAAATGTAGGCCTATCTTACCATATTAAAGTTCCCTGATATTTTAAAAGTTTATTAATGTTAATATGTGGGTCAAAGACGAAAAGGGTGTTTCAAGCATCAAAAAAAATAAAAGTGCAATACAGCTTTAAATTTAGTTTTTTCCCTTTACATTAGAATGTATCTTGTTTATTTTTATGTTTTTCTGAGCAAAAAATAATGACTATCATACATTTTTACAATGATTTACAGAAGAAACCCACTAAAATGTATATCAGTGTAAAAGTAGTTTATATACTAAAAATTCTTGTTAGACATTATTTTAAACAAGATCATTTGATGACAAATTAAAATACTTTATTTAAGGATTCAAGTTGCCGCCGCTCAAATACCAAGTAACTTACATTTTTTAGTATTGTATTATCACATACCTTTTATGTATTTAAATAAGTACAGGTCAGAATAAGTATATTGTTTCACTTTTACAAAAATACATCCATTACGCTGAATGACCATGGGTTGTTACTCTGAATGACGTTTTGCCAAAGAGGGAAATAATATTGTCATTGTGCCCATAATTGCGATGTTTTAGTATTAGTCTGTATCATTAAATTAGTTTTAATAATAAATGACGGCAGAAGTAGAAGCTGAAAAGTAATCAGCATTTTAATCTACTGTTCTGAAGATCTCTGCCATGCTTGGCTTGCTTGCACTACTTCTGAACTTGCTCGGCACCAAACAATTGCTGCTGAAGGTAATACTTCTGTTGCCAGCATACCGAAATTACATTATCAGGATGAGTATTTTGGGTGGAGAATTCCCTCAACTGATCTCTGTTGAACTTGTGACATACTGTAGTGAGGATACTCTCTGTTCAGAAATATTAGTAAACTATTATTCTCTACCATTATCGTTATCTTTATAGTTATTGTTGAACGGGTTTTAAGAGTGCCACCCAAACTACTGGGTCTGCATTTACTTTATTAGCTTTTTGACTTTTTACAGTGCTTAGCAGCTCTTTCTGTTCGTGGGCATCTAAAATTAATCAATAACACAAACTAAACAATACAAAAATGCATTCAAATATTAATATTTATTAAGTTTAACACATATTTGTCAGTGCTAAATATTCCTAATTTATCTGTAATATAAATAAGATGCTAAAATTGTTATTTATACAGTGATACTGTCATTCAGTGTAATGGATGACACAGTGGTGTAACAGAGAATTTGCATAACACAAAATTACAAAAACATTAGCCTGAATGATGAAACTTCTACTTCTGCTTATATTGCAGGCAATCAACTGGCCACCTATTTCAAACACTGAGCTTGACCAGTAAAGATAATCACAACGTCCACTTGTTTTAACAAACATCTAACATTAAAAGTGTTTTTTTGGCATTTCACTGAATGACATGTGTTTTTCTAACTTCGGATACCACACCATGAAAAGGTGAAATTATCAAATATTTAAGAGCAATAAACTCACTTTTCTGCAGCACCACACAGTCTGATGATGTCACACACTGTTGAATGACTATCAGTTTATGATTTCTGAATAACTTCTTATTCATGTTACACAGAATGATTTCTGATAAACTGCATTTTCGTGACAAAAGTCCCCTGGCTATTTAAATACTTAAAAAAACTGATAAGGCATAGTCCTTTTAGTATAACACAGCCAACACTTATTTGAAAATGCCAAGACAATATATATATATATGTTTTAACCTGGTATTTTATGTTATATACAGTGGGTACGGAAAGTATTCAGACCCCCTTAAATTTTTTTGTTATATTGCAGCCATTTGCTAAATCATTTTTTTTTTTTTTTTTTTTTTTAAGTTATTTTTTTCTCATAAGTACCCACAGCACCCCATATTGACAGAATAACACAGAATTGTTGACATTTTTGCCGATTTATTAAAAAAAAAACGAAATATCACATGGTCCTAAGTATTCAGACCCTTTGCTCAGTATTTAGTAGAAGCACCCTTTTGATCTAATACAGCCATGAGTCTTTTTGGGAAAGATGCAACAAGTTTTTCACACCTGGATTTGGGGATCCTCTGCCATTCCTCCTTGCAGATCCTCTCCAGTTCTGTCAGGTTGGATGGTAAATGTTGGTGGACAGCCATTTTAGGTCTCTCCAGAGATGCTCAATTGGGGTTTAAGTCAGGGCTCTGGCTGGGACACTCAAGAACAGTCACAGAGTTGTTGTGAAAACACTCCTTCGTTATTTTAGCTGTCTGCTTAAGGTCATTGTCTTGTTGGAAGGTAAACATTCGGCCCAGTCTGAGGTCCTGAGCACTCTGGAGAAGGTTTTTATCCAGGATATCCCTGTACTTGGCCGCATTCATCTTTCCCTCAATTGAAACCAGTCGTCCTGTCCCTGCAGCTGAAAATCACCCCCACAGCATGATGCTTCCACCACCATGCTTCACTGTTGGGACAACAGGTATTGGACAGGTGATGAGCAGTGCCTGGTTTCTCCACACATACCGCTTAGAATTAAAAAAAAAGTTCTATCTTGGTCTCATCAAACCAGATAATCTTATTTCTCACCATCTTGGAGTTCTTCAGGTGTTTTTTAGCAAGCTCCATGCGGGTTTTCATGTGTCTTGCACTGATGAGAGGCTTCCGTCGGGCCACTCTGCTATTAAAGCCCCGACTGGTGGAGGGCTGCGTTGATGGTTGACTTTCTACAACTTTCTCCCATCTCCCGACTGCATCTCTGGAGCTAAGCCACAGTGATCTTTGGGTTCTTCTTCACCTCTCTCACCAAGGCTCTTCTCCCCCAATAGCTCAGTTTGGCCGGACGGCTAGCTATAGGAAGGGTTCTGGTCGTCCCAAACGTCTTCATTTAAGGATTATGGAGGCCACTGTGCTCTTAGGAACCTTAAGTGCAGCAGATTTTTTTTGTAACCTTGGCCAGATCTGCCTTGCCACAATTCTGTCTCTGAGCTATTCAGGCAGTTCCTTTGACCTCATTATTCTCATTCGCTCTGACATGCACTGTGAGCTGTAAGGATTTTATATAGACAGGTGTGTGGCTTTCCTATTCTAGTCCAATCAGTATAATCAAACACAGTTGGACTCAGATGAAGGTGTAGAACCATCTCAAGGTGATCAGAAGAAATGGACAGCACCTGAGTTAAATATATGAGTGCCACAGCAAAAGGTCTGAATACTTAGGACCATTTGTGATATTTCGGTTTTTCTTTTGTAATAAATCTGCAAAAATTTCAACAATTCTGTTTTTCTTTTAATATGGGGTGCTGTGTGTACATTAATGAGGAAAATAAATTAACTTAAATGATTTTAGCAAATGGCTGCAATATACAAAGAGTGAAAAATTTAAGGGGGTCGGAATACTTTCCGTACCCACTGTATATAGGTCCGGACCATTACATGACTACAATTCACTTTGGAACATTATTTCACTCATATTTTGATATTTTATTTTCACAAAAGCTATTTGAAAGATAAAAATAGACACTTTACTAGCATTTAATATGCTTTATGTATATAAAATCACTTTTGTAAATGTAATTTGATGCGGACACCAAAAGTTGACGTCGTGTCGTCTGACCATAGATATATATATATATAGCTATATATATATATATATATATATCAGTCATTGTGAAATGTTAGGGCACCCTATGAAATGCCTGTTTTCTCGTCCTGGCAGGCCCTAAAATTTGCAAATTTCAACATCAGATGCACAACACCGACATGCACACTGTCAGCCAAAATGGAAAAGCAATGTGTGACAAAGTTAGGACACCCTTACTGTTAACATAAGAATTAAGTGGGTAAGTAGCAGTCAGGCACTGCTAATCAGATGCCTTTGATTAACTGATCATCAGCACGTGTGAGCACCTCTATAAAAGCAGAAGTGTTGGCAGTTTTGTAGCATTTGGACCAATCAGACACACAACTTTTTGTTATATTTAACAAATAATATCTAATGCCCCCTCACCTAACCAAAAGGCCAATTACGAGGGTCTATGGACCCTTCCCCCGAAATGCACCTAACACCTCAGAAGGCAGAACAGGCCTCTGGTTCCATTGTAACCAATGCTGATATCACTGGTTTTATTGCCTAAAGGAATGCGGGAATAGAAACTCCCTCATTTTCCTCATAAGGAAGACACATAATGCCCAGAGAAATGGACTTTTCTACTAATTAATCCATAGGAAAACCTTTCTTTGAACGAACACACATTTTCTTCAGGCCATTGTGTATATTATTGCTGTCTTGTATTAATCTGTTGTATTATAGACTATTTTTATTCATGCTTACGATAACCACTCATTCATATAACCTTACATATAGCTTGTTTAGTATCTATGAATTCGCCTTCTGATGATCTAAACAAGAATGTACAGTGGGTACGGAAAGTATTCAGACCCCCTTACATTTTTCACTCTTTGTTAAATTGTAGCCATTTGCTAAACTCATTTAAGTTAATTTTTTTTCCTCATTAATGTCCACACAGCACACCATATTGACAGAAAAAAACAGAATTATTGACATTTTTGCAGATATATTAAAAAAGAAAAAATGAAATATCACATGGTCATAAGTATTCAGACCCTTTGCTCAGTATTAGTAGAAGCACCCTTTTGATCTAAAACAGCCATGATTCTTTTTGGGAAAGATGCAACAAGTTACTCACACCTGGATTTGGGGATCCTCTGCCATTCCTCCTTGCAGATCCTCTCCAGTTCTGTCAGGTTGGATGGTAAACGTTGGTGACAGCCATTTTTAGGTCTCTCCAGAGATGCTCAAGTGGGTTTAAGTCAGGGCTCTGGCTGGACCATTCAAGAACAGACACAGAGTTGTTGTGAAGCCACTCCTTCGTATTTACGGTGTGCTTTGGGTCATTGTCATGTTGGAAGGTGAACCTTCGGCTCAGTCTGAGGTCCTGAGCATTCTGGAGAAGGTTTTTGTCCAGGATATCCCTGTACTTGACCGCATTCATCTTTCCCTCGTTTGCAACCAGTCGTCCTGTCCCTGCAGCGGAAAAACACCCCCACAGCATGATGCTGCCACACCAGTTCACTGTTGGGACTGTATTGGACAGGTGATGAGCAAGTGCCTGGTTTTCTCCACACATACCAAAAAAGTCCAAAAAGTTCTCATCAGACCAGAGAATCTTATTTCTCAACATCTTGGAGTCCTCCATGCGGGCTTTCATGTGTCTTGCACTGAGAGAGGCTCAGTCGGGGCCACTCTGCCATAAAGCCCCGACGGTGGAGGGCTGCAGTGATGGTTGACAACTTTCTCCCATCTCCCGACTGCAACTCTGGAGCTCAGCCACAGTGATCTTAGGGTTCTTCTTTACCTCTCTCACCAAGGCTCTTCTCCCCGATTGCTCAGTTTGGCCGGACGGCCAGCTGTAGGAATGGTTCTGGTCGTCCCAAACGTCTTCCGTTTAAGGAATGGAGGCCACTGTGCTCTTGTGAACCTTAAGTGCAGCAGAAATTTTTTTGTAACATTGGCCAGATCTGTGCCTTGCCACAATTCTGTCTCTGAGATCTTCAGGCAGTTCCTTTGACCTCATGATTCTTATTTGCTCTGACATGCACTGTGAGCTGTACGGTCTTATCTAGACAGGTGTGTGGCTTTCCTAATCAAAGTCCAATCAGTATAATCAAACACAGCTGGACTCAAGTGAAGGTGTAGAACCATCTCAAGGATGATCAGAAGAAAGGGACAGCCCCTGAGTTAAATATATGAGGTCACAGCAAAGGGTTGAATACTTAGGACCATGTGATATTTCAGTTTGTCTTTTTTAATAAATCTGCAAAAATGTAAACAATTGTGTTTTTCTGTCAATATGGGGTGCTGTTTTACATTGAGGAAAAAAATTTACTTAAATGATTATAGCAAATGGCTGCAATATAACAAAGAGTGAAAAAATGTAAGGGGGTCTGAATACTTCCGTACCCACTGTATATATGTGTTGTGTAATAGGCAATATATTAGTTCCCTGAGAACCTTTAGTATTTTCAATTCAAGTTCCAGATACTAAAGTACCATATTTCCACACAAAGAGCCATAAACTCCACAGAATCTCAAAACGCCCACTTGGGATTCCACTTTTCTCATTGGATAAGCCCATCTTGAGAGGCGGGGATTGCTCGCTTAAAGCTGAAACCATGTGACCGCCCCGTCGGTGGTTCGGTGAGATGCAGATGAAGATGTGAGAGAACGCTTCAGGATACCAAAGCATTTGTGCCAGGCCTTTCTTCGGCCTTGTCCTTTCCATTCTTCAAGTTAATCTGACGCAAACTGGTTCTTTCTCATCAACCAACTGCAGCAAGATCTTGGGGCCTTAAGATTGCTCAGGAAAATAAAAAAAATCTTTCTTTTTCATACAGAATCGCAAGTATCAAACTTAGTCTTATTGATACATTAAGTATCAGTTACACTTTTTACAAAGGTGAGTTTGTGGACTAAGAATCTGACGTTTTCCCTCAGGATTAGATCGGCTGAATATGACTAATGGTTCCATAAATGTCATTCCTTATGTCTCTTTCTTTAGTGTTAACTTTAACCCTTTCCTATACCAACTGTATGTGTGTGTGTGTGTATGTGTATGTTAGACCAGCTTAATGTGTTTATGTAGTATGTTAGACTAGTTTAAGTGTTTATGTAGTTAATAAAACATTACTTGTATAACACTGAAGTGTTCAGGTTGCCTAACCGGAGTCATAATCATGCAGGATTACGTTAAACGCTTATGAATTGTCAGTAGAAAGTGATGCCCTTAACCGGAATTACCTGTTATTAGAAATTGACAAGACAGGTGACCCTGAGTGGTCAGCTAAATATCAACAGCGGATCTAAAATATTCATAATTAATCATAACTAGTTATGGTTAATTATTCATATTTCCTCATGAGCTGATTCGCTACAACAGTTTGCTGGTCTGGAGCCTTCAGGTGTGTGTTAACACAATGCCAAGGGGGAAAGGCATCCCATGGATCTTAGAAGAGCAATTGTTGATTGCCATCATTGGGAAGAGAACTACCGGGCAATTTGCAAACAATTGAAATCCATTTATTCACAAGTGGAAGACATTCAAAACAGATACAAATCCTCCCAGGAGTGGACGTCCCAGTAAATTCACCCCAAGATTAGACTGTGTAATGCTCAGAGAAATGGCAGACAACCCAAAAAATAGGCTACACCTCAGACTCTACAGGCCTCAGTTAACATGTTAAATGATAAAGTTAATGACAGTACAATTAGAAAAATATGGGACAATTATGGTATGTTTGAAAGGCTTGCCAGAGGAAAGCCTCTTCTATCTGAAAAAAGCATGACAGCACGGTTTAGGTTTGCAAAGTTGCATCTGAACAATCTATAAGACTTCTAGAACAATGTCCTTTGAACAGATGAGACCAGAGAGGAGTTGTTTGGCCATAATGCACAGCACCACATTTGGTGAAAACCAAGCACAAACACCTCATACCAAAAGTCAAGCATCCTGGTGGAGGGCTGATGATTTTGGGCTTGTTTTGTAGCCACAGGATCTGGGCACCTCACAGTCATTGAATCCATCATGAACTCCTCTGTATACCAAAGTATTCTAGAGTCAAATGTGAGGCCATCCGTTCGGCAGCTAAAGTTGGGCCAAGATTGGGTGATGCAACAGGACAATGATCCCAAGCACAGCAGCAAATACAGAAGGGCTGAAAAGAAAAGAATCAAGGTGTTTCAATAGCCCAGTCAAAGTCCAGACCTCATCCTGACTGAAATGCTGTGGCAAGAAGCAAGCTGTGCATAAACTTGAACATAAACTGGAGCAATGTTGTAAAGAAGAGCGGTACAAAATTCCTCCAGAATGATGTGAGAGACTGATAAATTCATACAGAAAATGATTACTTCAAGTTATTACTGCTAAAAGTGGATCTACAAGCAACTGAATCATAGGATGTCCTAACTTTGTCACACATGGTTTCCCATTTTGGCTTTATTTTTCATTTTTTGTTATGTCCTGAGACAGGAAACCATGGAATTCAATAGGGTGTCCTAACTTTTTCATATGCTGTATATATATGCCGGACTGCAGATTGCTTTATACAACATTAGGAAGATCAGGCCCTTTCTTTCAGAACATGCAACACAACTCCTTGTTCAAGCTCTTGTTATGTCCAGACTGGACTATTGCAATGCTCTCTTGGCAGGTCTTCCAACCACTTCAATGAAACCTTCTACAATTAATCCAAAATGCCGCTGCAAGATTAATCTTTAATGAGCCGAAAAGAACGCACGTCACACCTCTGTTCATCAATTTGCACTGGCTACCAGTAGCTGCTTGCATTAAATTCAAGGCATTAATATTTACCTACAAAACCACCACTGGCTCTACAACCATTTACCTAAATGTATTACTTCAGACTTATGTGCCCTCTAGAAGCTTGCATTCTGCAAGTGAACAGCGTATTATTGTGCCATCTCAAAGAGACACAAAATCACTTTCACTGACTTTTTCATTAACTGTTCCCTCCTGGTGGAATGACCTGCCCAACTCAATCCGAGCAGCTGAGTCCTTAACCATCTTCAAAAAACAACTAAAAACACATCTGTTCCACCTTTATTTGACCCTTTAACTCTAACACTTTCTATTCTATTTAAATTCTACTTTATCTATATTTATCTTCTTTTTAATTGTTATTTAAAAAAAAAACACAAAAACAAACAAAACTAGCTTCTATTTTCTATTCTATCTACTTGTTTTTCTTTGTGCATATGTGTGTATATGTATGTGTGTGTGTGTGTGTATGTATAATATATATATATATATATATATTATAATATATATAGATTATACACCTTGCTAAGTGTACTGTGTTAGGCTAACCGAGACTGTCATTTGCACTTATATATTGTTGCTCTTTTGTTAGTTTTGACTGCTTTTATTGTCCTCATTTGTAAGTCGCTTTGGATAAAAGCGTCTGATAAATGACTAAATAAAATAAATAAAATAAAAAATAAATCTATATAGACGGCTAGATATGCTCAGACTGCATTGGTTAATGCTTATGGGTCTGTCACGTGATGAATGAACGACTCAAACCGAAGACTCGAGAGATGAACTAATCAAATCTCTTTCCGGCTCAGACTGCATAGGTTAAGCTTATGGGACTGTCACGTGATGAACGAACAACTCAAACCCGAAGACTCGAGAGATTAACTAATCAATTATTTTTCCGGCTCAGACTGCATTGGTTAAGTTTATGGGGCTGTCACGTGATGAATGAACGACTCAAAACCGAAGACTCAAGAGATGAACTAATCAATACTATTTCCGGCTCAGACTGCATTGGTTAAATTTATGGGGCTGTCACGTGATGAACGAAGATCAAACCCGAAGGACTGTCAGATAAGAGGTGAGGTGAGTAATCATAGACTGAAGACCCAGGTAAACAATTAATTAATCTTTTCTGTTTCTTATAGCATATAGTTTTGTATTGTTTGTAGTGTGATCAGCGTTTGCGTAAGTAGTAGACGTGTTAAGGAAGTAACACGTATCATTTTAATTATATTTTGCTAAAATGAACGAAATGACTCGAAAAAGATTCGTTCATTTTGCTGAACGAGACTCAAAGGTCCGAGCCGGTAAAATCGATTCCGAACTTACCATAACTAATACACACATACAACAATTAAATAAATATAAATAACAAAAAGTATATAAAATGTAATAGAAATATATAAAGTATTAACATCCACCCCCCCCCCCCCCCCCCCCCCCCCCCCCCCCCCCCCCCCCCCCCCCCCCCCCTTTCCCCCCCCCCCCCCCCCCCCCCCCCCCCAATTTTTGATAAAAGTTACTTTGTGTCATTTTATTAAATTATATAAAACTCATATATCGATTTATAGAAACACATATAAACAAAATAATTTTTTGTATTACTAAATTATGAAAAGTCGATATATATTTATGTCAAATTAAGTTTATTAAGTTCATAATTGTCATTAATGTTCACACTAAAAATAGATAATACATAAACATTATATATGGTGAATTTTTAAATATATGTAGTAAATATTCTATATAGATATTATAATTTAAAAAAAAGAATCTAAATAATTTATTTACTGGCACTTTTTTCTTTTGACGGCATCCCCAAAAAAATCTTTTCACATTTAGCTAAATTCTGGTGACATTTTTCAACATTTATAGAAATAATAATTTATATAGCTCTCGATCTGTCTGCCAGACACACACACACACACGGAGTGCTAACGTTAATCGTTGTCACGCAGAGCCTGCTTCCTGAGAGCTGAAAAATTATTCCTCTCCTTTTCCTGCGCGATGCTCCATGCACGACAGTGTGTGTGTGTGTGTTTTAATGTGTGTGTGTGTGTGTGTGTGTGAGGGGGAACAGACAGGCAAGCAGCTGCAAATGTTAAATTGTATCCAATTACTGCCCGCACGGCGATACGAGGGGAATAATTCTTTCCGTATGACAGCGCGATTCGATTATTCCGCACACGAGAGACGCTCCTTATAACTGCGTGAAAAACGTCCCCTGCACGCTCACGCTGAAACACACAAGCAGCCCGTGTGAATGTGTGTGTGTGTGTGTAATGATGCGTGTCGTGTACTAGTGTTACACACTCTTGATTGACAGAGAGGAAGAACTCATTATGGTCCGGTGCTTTGAAACACTACGGTCTGCGTCAGACGTGTCTCTAAAGGTCACCGACCTCTGACCTCCACCTATTTTAACACAATTAGACCTTCCAATAACTGTGTAAGTCTTTGAAACGCCTCAGGGCTGAGGAATGTTAAAGGAATGGCTCTCAGGTGTCATCGCAACGGATTATTCAAACGCATCAGTCACAAGGTACGTGCAGGGCCGTATTAACCATTGGGCTAGGCGGGGCTGAAGCCCCGGGCCCGAGCAAGGAGATTGGCTGTAGAGTAGATTGACTGGAGTGCCGATCGCCAAAGCCACCATGCCCCCCACTTATTAGCTCTGTTATTCAGTTGAGTTTTTCCGTAAATTACATGCATTACCATTTGAGATTGAAACATAGTCTGAAATTGGTTTACCAATAAAATGCATTTATTCTATATTTGACTTTTGAACGATATGTGCACGTATCTATCAGGTGATCGCTGCCCAGTAGGCTATGTCTGCATTCACCTCCACTCTTCACTTCGTTCTGGAGTAATCTGGAAATGGTCATGCAAAGAACAATATTTGATAAGTAAAAATGTCAGCAATTCTGAGAGAGTGGCTCAAAAAATGAAAAACTTCAAATACAAACAACATAAAAAATATGAGTTAGGCTAGTCAGTAAAATCCCCTCAAAGAATTGTATAAATGTATAGATGTATAGACAAAGACTTATAGCAGTATAGTGAAGGAGAATATGAACCACATTTACAGTATATTCTATAATATATACATATAACATGATATTACTATAGTACATGTAAAACTGCTCACGGTGCATTACCAAAAACATTACATCTATTACAATTAAGTACTGTACCTGCAAGAATACCATAGTACTACCATGACACATGTTCCAAATTGCATGGTGATACCATGGTACTTTATTAAATCTGTAATATTTTGTAAATACCATCATTTATGAACATTGTAACAATACAGTATGGTATATCTCAAAGTATCAGGGTTTAACACTTACAAAACAAAACACATGGTATTATTGTACTGAGTATCCAAAAACATGGTATTACCATGGTATATTTCCACAAAAAAGATTATATTGTGCATTAAATTCCAAAGTGCAGTTGTATTATCATAGTTCATGTCCAAAAATAATGGTATTACCATAATACATATCCAAAAATGACCATATCTAAGAATGTATAATACTTCAGAAAACTTTAGACATTCAAAATTAAAAGACAGGAACATCACAGGCTGTAATCAGTCAGGCAGTCTTAATTCTTGCCCTCTTTGTAGAGGTCTTGACATTAAGAGGAAGCTGACGTGTCATCTGGCCAAGACATCTGAACGACAGACCCGAATCGCACCTGTTCTACTCACGGCCTGCTCTCCTTCACTGAGAATAGATGAAGCAGCGAGACCAAGCCGCAGGCAGGCGGTGGAAACGCGTTCACAAGGTCATACGTCACGTACGTGACAACAGCAGAGCAGCTCTGGACAAATGAGAGCGGGGAGAAAGATGGAGGGATAATCTCAAGGACATCAGAGCGCCTGGACGAGGATGGAGGCAAGAAAGGAGAAGGTTAAAGTGTTGTGGATGGGAGTTCAGCCAAACAGACAGTGGAGGTGGGCTGTCAACTCCCATTATCCATTCAGGCCCTAATGTCTAATATTAAAAACCCAGAGAGAGCGAGGTTAGACGAGGAAAGACGAGCGAGCCACGGGCGCTTCACCTTGCCTTGTTCCCCTGCGTCGTTGCACACACACATGCTCGGCTGGTTTTTTATGTGATGTAGGGTTGCCACAGTGGCAGCAGACACCTTGACAACCAGGCGGCCCTCACAGCTGCTGTCTGACTGGCAGCCACTTAGAGACTCCATGAGTGTATGTGTGTGTGTGACAGCAAGCCCTTAAACCTGTAGCACACTAGCATGTGCCATCATATGTGCTAGTTCAGAAATCTTCTGCTGGAGTTGGTGTCAGTTACAGCTGACATACTTCACCCAAGTACATTGACGCGAGTGGTCGGCACTTCTTGCAACGCTGTTGCAGTACTGAAGGCGGAGATAAAGTCACCTTTAAATATCCATGCCAAATTATTTGGGTAGCTAGTTAGGAACATTTAGACTTTACGCAAATGTGTGCCAGTGGCAACACTGAGAACGCAACGTGTACGTTAGCATTATGAATGGACACATCGAGAAAAACTATTGACTAAATACATTAAATATTGAGGTGTGAAAATTAACGCATAGTTTGAAGCATCTTCATCACGTACTTATGAAGAATATTTTTAATTTACGACAAGACAAAATATTGGTAACTGGATTGCTTAAAATTAATAGTAATTGCTTTATGTTTGTCACTCTAAACACCCCGTATAAAAGTTTGTTCGTTTGACGGACACCTTGAAGAAGTTTCTCGTGAACACGCAAAAATGTCCTCATACACACAATTTCTTTCTTTTCTGCAAATGTCACTTAGTTAACGTTACCTATGCATATGCTGTAGTGCCCCTAGTGGCAACACTGAGAATGCAACATGTACATTGTGAGTGTGAAGTGTATGTGAGTGTGAAGTGACATGTGGCCAAGTATGGTGACCCATTAGTGCTCTACATTTTACCCATCCAAAGTGCACACACACAACCGTGAACACACACCAAACGGAAGAAGGGGGCAGTTGGGGGTTCCCCCGGTGACTTGCGCAAGTATGGTATTGATGGTGGAGAGTGTGTACATTCACTCCCCCCCACCTACAATCCCTGCCGGTACGAGACTCGAACCCACAACCTTTGGGTTATGAGTCCGACTCTCTAACCATTAGGCCACGATTTCCACGACCATTAGGCCACCATTAGGCCCATATGAGTTGCTCTTTGACACATTCTAAAACATATTAACGTGTGAATATAAACGTGAACATGCGTTATAGCGTCTGCACGCACATACTTGCAAATAAAATATTTAATTTCTTATTCTTGGTTGTGGCAAGACAAAATATCATAATATAGTAACTAGGTTGCTACCAATAAAGTTAATATTAATCAATTTAAGTATTTGCGTTAAGCACTCAGTACAAAGTTTATTTGGTTGACGAACACTTTGTTTTCCATTTTCATGCTTCTAAGTAACATTTGCATAGGTTTCTTTTGAATGCTCAAATATGTTCTCATACACACAAAATGGTTATTTCCCCATCTATCTGAAATAAAATAAATACAAATTACATTATTTTATTAGTAAATCATTTACATTTTATTAGTAAATCATATTTGTGAATTGTTGCCATAAATATTATGTGTTGTGATATTTAAAAAACTGTTTTTATTTAAAAGACTGTTGCATCAAAGCTGTCAAATTATTTAGATTTTTGCTATTCTAAAATAGATTGCACAAATACAATTTTACCCAAATTTTATTTTTTATACAAATTTTATGTTACAAGGTTCACACAAAAATGATAGATGTCAATGTACACAACACCCACACACACACACACACACACACACACACGTTGTAGTGAGGTTAGCCATGCATCTAAGTGGTGTAGTCACACACACACACACACACACACACACACACACTTCATTGCACTCTTAATTTACGCATGACATTTACACATGACACCTCTACACTCACGGTCATTACCCTGAAAGCTTCAGTTCAAAAGTGCTTGAGCCAGCAACCTGACCACACACACACACACTCACTGGAGACTCATTCAACGCCTGCACACGAAGAGGAGATAACTGTGAGGCATTATACTCAATCAATATGCCATTATATTTAAATAACAAAATAAATATGTATTACTGTAAACGCAATAATAATAATAATAATAATAATTAATAGCAATAATAATAATATAATGCGTTATACATGTGTGAGGCCAAGTGTGCAGAGTAGTTGGACAAAGTTGCAATTAAAAAATCATGATAATAACAATAATCAAATATTCAAGAATTAAGCCAAATATTTAAAAAATCTATTTTTTTCTGACCGTTCTTTCACGTGAACACACAGAGACATGCACACACACATATCTTTAAGATGACAAGCCAGTGTAAACGTGAAATTAGTCAAAAACGCTCATTTGCAGAGAACTGCAGAAAGACGTCTGTCTACCAGAAGAGAGAAGAAACAGTGATGTATGTCAAAGAGAAACAGAGAAAAACATCTAGACTGAGATCTTTTTAAGTCTGTTACCGTAGTGCCATGAATGTGTGCGTGTGTGTGTGTGTGCTGATACATCGCTAGCAGGCACAATCTAGCATGTTTATCACACACACACACACATTCTCATTCTCTCTTTCTTTCGCATACACATACGCAGATGAGCCATTTTCGGAAATCAAGGCATCTAATATAAGACCTCACTTTTCAGTGCGCGCGCGCACACACACACACACACACACACACACACACACACCACACACAATCCTGGCTTGTGTCCCCAGCACATAAACAGCCATTAATCGTTGCTCACACTGCAGACATTTGGAAGAAAGGTCACACTTTCCTGTCTCCCTCCCTGTCGTTCCGCCCACCCTCTCTGAGAACCAGCAGACAGGCCGCGACTCCTGGTAATTTCCTGCCTTGCACCGCTAATAGCGCGTTCGCTGTGCGTCTGCATGGTTGCCTCGTACACGTGACTCAACTAGCATCCAGCAATAGGCAGTTTGTCTGTCCAGTGTGAAAATGCTATGTGATGTAAAGCATTTACAGACAATTAGAATCATTTTGATGTTAATTGTACAGTTGAGGACAGAATTCTCAACCAATCAGATTTCACAGTGGGCTGGGATACCTTACGCAGGTGTAATGGAAACAATCAAACAATCAAATAAATATCCTGTTGCTCAATGTTTATTGTGGTTATGACAAAACTCAGAAAATGACAATCGCTTGTCATTTTATAGCTTTATTGACAGCAATTTGCAGTGACAGTTTGCATGAAAGTCATTCATTTTCAGTAACGATCGTTAATGATGCGACAAAACTGAGCAGAACTGAACTTTAATACAAATGAGCAGCGATGTGATGTAAAAATAACATTTATGCTTCCTGTAAAATCTGACACGTTAAACATTGTACTTTTATTGAGTAAAGATGGTAAACTTTTTTACGCAAACCTTTTGCGTTATTTTGCTCTAGATGTGTAAACTTTTACATGATTTGAGGCTATGTGTGAGTATTTTTATGTTTTGATTTCAAAAGCATAAAACAAACAATTTCAAAATTTTGCATTAACATGGTTTTGTTTTCTTTTATTTTTATAATGCGCCGATTTTTTTGTTTTTTATTGTTTTATTGTAAGTGTCAACATACTCTCTAACAGAAATTAGCAGTTGCAAGGCAACTCAAAGTCATTTATTTTTCAACAAGAACTGGTGATTTGAGGCAAAGTAAGTAATGACTTCCCTTGCAGATGGGACAAAGTTTTAATTTCACAAAGATACCATTATGCAAATGTACAGTGGCGATCACATGATCATCTGCATGATACGACAAAACTGCATCGCTGAGATTACAGAGTTTTCCAACATTGCGACGTATTTGAGTGAGGACAGATCTTTATGCCTGTTTAGGACCGCAGAAAGAAATGATAACTTCAGTGCATTTTTGTGGCGGACAAGCCTGGTCAGTTTGTAGGACATTCGCCGTTGCAGCCACTTGTGAATGAACCTCGTTGTTCGTCGTTCTCGGCTGCGATCTTCCTTCCCTCGTGATTCCTGTCAGTTTGTTAGCGAAACAATAGCAGCGTTTCATCGTGAGATCAACCAGCGCACCCACTCACACTCGGGCCGTCAGAGGGAAGAGTCGACGGGGAATCTAACAGAGGAACAAATGATGAGGATTACAGACAGAGACGCGCATTATACCGCTGCCCCCTCCGAACCTGTCTCTCTCCCTCTCCGTGCTCATTCCACATAATCTGATTCCACGTCCTCGCTGCCAGTAATCCCTCCAAAACAATTTACACCCCCCAAATGCACTAAACGGTTGCGCCACACTTGCATGCAGAATTTAGCATGTATATAGCGCCTGGTTTCATTGTTTGGTTTTAACGCGAAATCTAATCCATCCTCCTGCACAATTGTGCTTTTGGGTCTGGCCGTGGTACATTTGCGTCATCCACATGAGGATCACCGTGAGTATTAGCGGCAGCCGTTTACTAGCCTACTGCTATTTACCGCCAAATCGTTGTACTCTGGCGTGGACAAAGATTGACAGTGTGACAAAGAGTGCGTTAAGATTCCAGTTAAACGTTGTTCAATGGCTTACCTCCAATTGGATTGCGTTCAAAACAACTGGGCTTCTATCATATGAGTACTAGTTCGGAAAACACTTTCAAAAGACTGTAAAAAGTGCACCTGTTCCTTGTGCCATTACAGTATTTATATAATTAAGTTTAAAATGTATTTATTTTTTTATGTTTTTGAAATAAGTATTTTATGCTCACCAAGGTTGCATTTATTGATCAAAAATACAGTAAAAAGTTTCTGCTGTTTTTAGCACACTTCTTTTTGTTTGTAAATATGTTTATTATATGTTCATATTCTTTTATTTGTATTGACACAACTTGCACTTTTTCCTTCTGCAATTACTTTTATTAGTAACTTTTATTCTCGCTGTAGTATTGTTGACGCTGCAGCCATGTCGTGAAGGCACTGTGTGCTTCGTTGTGAAAGCAAACTACTTTGTTTGGTCTTCCAAAAGAGGACTATATCTGCTTCATCATGCCTAGAGCTAATCCGTACTGGTCGCTGAGGAAATACATCAACTTTGGGGTGCGTGTATCGCCGGATCGGCTTTCACTGTGGACGGAGCGGAGTTCAGCCCGGGGTCGTCACATTTGGTTGCTGCAAGCCCACCGGACGCTCCTTTTTCGAATCTGCCGGCCGCGCCGTTCTCTAGCCTGCCAGCCGCCACTCACGTATCCAAGTTCCTCTCCTTTCCTCACTCTAGTCCGCTGGCCTCCGCTCACTCAAGCCCGCCGTGTGTTTCGTTGTGAAATCGAAACTACTTTGTTTGGCCTTCAAATGAGGACACGACTAGAAATCAGTGGTTTTTAAGTTGTATTTACAACACTGTTCCAGAACAGTTCAACCCAAATATTCAGATGTGTGCAGCGCATTTTATGGAGGACTGTTCCTGATCCTGGTAGAGTAGACTACAATGCTGGCTGTTCTGACTCACAGACTGTAAGTACGTTTTCATTTAAACGATTTGCCACTGATGATTCAAATGCATGTTTTGGGTAGTGTAGAGTAGCGCTTGTTGTTTGTTCTTTTCTCCGATCACAAATGCAGACAGGTTTTATGTTTACACGGCGCAATGCAACGCAACGTGTAAAACAGTATGTCATTATAATCAGTTATTATGTCCCCACTGGATGCAACAATGCCTCGTTTATAATGGGTTTTTCAGTTTTGAACATTGCTTGCTCCTGCCTGCAAGGGCATCATCACAGTATTGATGGGCGTAACATTTCCGTCACACGCTTGAGGTATTCGGCCAATCACAACGCACTGGATAGTTGGCCAATCAGAGCACACCTCGCTTTTTTAGACTGATGAGCTTTGTAAAAATCGACGCGTTTCAGAAAGGCGCGGCATAGATGAGAAACAATAATGTACAGTATGTGGAAAATAATGATATTTGAACCTTAAACCGCATAAAAACATTTCATTACACCAAATAATGTTCTTTTTAGCAGCATCATATGACCCCTTTAAATCTTTTGCAACATTAGAATTATTTATGTCCTACTTGTTTGATAAAGTATGCCATCTTGCTAAATAAAAGTATTAATTAATTAATTTTAATCTTACTAAACCCAAACTTTTGTTATACTGTTCACATCTAACTTGCACAGTAACCCGTTTCTTTATTCCTGTCTAAAAATCACGTTTTCTCCATCCGCTCAAGAGCGTCACATTCAAACAGTCAGTCGATTTGTGTGTTCTTGAGCGGCAGTTTTTCTAGTTGTGTTTGTTTTGTGCGTCTGCGGTGAGCAGCCCACACACCTCTTGAGTGTTGACACTGCACGCTTGGCCTCAGACTGCAGCGGAGAGAGAGAGGGAGAGACAGCATGTCTGGCTACCAGGTCTTTATCCCAGCGCCCCGTGTGCCAGACTTCAGGGCTGGAACGGTTTAATGCTGAGTACAGCTCGCAAAACGACTCTCGCCGTGTCTCATTTGGTTCAGGGCCCCAGAGGCATCTCTCCATATCAGCCTGAAACTGCGACCGCGTGTTGTTTTGCAACACAGCTTTCGGCGTTTAAAGAGTTAATCCCGCAGACGGCAGCAACATGCAGCGAGCATGTGGGCGTTTGGGTGTGTTCGCGCTGGAGAGAGCGAGAGGATGTGTGTAAATGTGTGCGTATGAGAGTTTTTTGGCTTTGCCCGTCCATTTGGGAGCGCTCTCATGTTGGCGGCTAGTATAGGGTGACCATACGTGCCATTTTCCCAGGACGCGTCCTGGCCAGGATTTCTATATTGCCTAAAATATCTAGGTTTTGGCTTTGTTTGCGTGTGCAGACCGATCGGTGTATGACATCAAAATACCATACAGACGGTTCCTTATGCTTTCAAAATGCTCTCGAGGTATTTTAATGTCATACACAGATCGGTCTGCACACGCAAACATAGCCAAACCCTAGATATTTTAGGCAATATAGAAATCCTGGCCAGGAATTGTATCAGAAAAATGGCACATATGGTCACCCTATTTAATGACAACAACTCCTCCAGCGCCGCGATCACACTAAAGGCCTTTCCACACTGAGCGTGAAAAAATGAAACTAATATCGGACGCGATGATGCGCTGGAATAAAACAATTGATTTCTATGGATGCTTCCACATAGACCGCGAACATTCGCGCACCGAAAATGAGAATGTTTTTTTCCAACCAGTCCACGAATCTTTTCAGTTTCACAAAGAGAAAACACGGGCCGTCCAATAAGATTTGAGCTAGGATCACGTGACCGGAGCAGCTGCTGTTGCACAAAAAGGCAAGAGTGGTGGCGCTGTTTCGAAAACCAGTGTAAACAAACACAGAAGAAGAGTATCCTGGATAAGAGAGTGGATGCTGAGTTCTTGTTATCGTTGGTATTTGAGAACAGATTTATTCTCACATGTTCTTTATACAGAATAACATTTCTATTAATTGTCCACTGAATTATGAGATCTGTGGAGCACCGTCCGTTTTCTTCCACGTGCGTGAGTGTTATGAGTCAGAGCACGTTCACTCTTTTTCTACACATGAAATATGAAAGCAAATAGACATGATTATGACGATATATTTTCTGTATGTGTTTTGTATGCAGCTCATGGTATTTTTATAGCAATAATGGATGTTTATGACAAATATTAGCAGTGTAGCGTTATTAAACATACAAAGAGTGCATGTGTCTGCTTATTAATCAAAATCAAATATAGATCACAATCGGGAGTTATTCCAAGCACTCGATGATGGTTTAAAGTGGGTAAGCAAATACATTAATAATTACATACACTTTTAAGTGTAGCTTGATGCTAATTGTACTTCTAATTATATTTTAGGATGTACCTATTTTTGTAAGCATTATAGATATTTTGTTTCTTGTGTAGAGCCTTGTATCTTAATTTAATGCTGTATATTGAGCATCAGATGAAGTTAAATCCATTTACGAGAGACATATCTGAGGAAAAATGCATTGTTAGTCGACGCCACCTAGCGTGCAGACGTGAATTAGCAGAAGGCGAACAATCGTTTCATTTCGTCGGCGTTCGCCTCACTTTTTTTTCGCATCGTGCTCAGTGTGGGAAAGGCCAATGGGGGTCCTAACTTTCGTCCGTCATAAAAAATTCTGATCAGGTTCGATTTTCTGCGTTTTCGCATCCATTGCATGCATTTTGATAGGAAAGGATGACAAATACGGAAAAAAAAAAAAAACCTGGAAACCCGCATAAGAACATTTCGGACTCAGTGTGCAAGGACCTTGAGTCTGAAATTCACGTCCAAAATTTTTGCAGGTTAAAAAATAAATCTGATCTCACTTTGTATCAATCACGTTTACACACTGCTTCCGAAATGTTCGTCCAAAAATATTCAGATCAGGTTCATTCTGCATTTTTTTTTTTGTTTCGGATCCGTATCACATAAAAAATGCTGGGTTTAATACACCCCTGCTGGTAAAATAGGGACAAACGTTGGGTTGTTTTGACCGGCGGTTGGGTTACTCCCCAGAAGGTTGGGTTAAAGGTGTCATATGAGCCTATTTCAATTTTTACGTTCCTTTTGGAGTGTTACACTTCTGTGCATAAGAATCTGTAAGTTGCAAATACTAAAGTCCTCAAATCCACAGAGCTACTTTATAAAGTTCAGAGATCAGCCACACTCCTAAACTGCTCGTTCTTACACCCCTCCAATTCCTACCTCCACTTGTGGAAATATTTGCAAACGCCGCCCAACCTGTTCACAGCAAAGAAGAAGAAGTAACTTTTATTCTCCTGTAGTATGTTGACCGCTGCAGCCATGTCTGAAGAAGCCTGTGTGCTTCGTTGTGAAAGCGAAACGACTTTGTTTGGCTTCCAAAAGGACGATATCTGCTTCGTCATGCCTAGAGCTGATCTGTGCTGGTCGCTGAGGGAATACATCAACATTCACTGTGGACGAAGTGGAGTCCAGCCTGGGGTCTTCACATGTGGTTGCCGCTCATTCGTCAAATCCGCCGGGCGCGCCGTTCTCGACCACGCCGCCTCAGCTCACTCTATCCCGGCCTCAGCTCACTCTATTCCGGCCTCAGCACACGCTAAGCCGGGGCCTCCCCTCACGCTAGGCCCGCTGTGTTTTTTCATTGTGAAAGCGTAATACTTTGTTTGGTCTTCCAAAAGAGGACACGACTACAAATCAGTGGTTAGGTTGTATTTACAACACCGTTCCAGAACAATTCAACCCAAATATCCAGATGTGTGCAGAACATTTTATGGAGGACTGTTTCCTGATCCTGGTAGAGTACTACAATGCCGGCTGTTCTGACTCTGACAGTCTGTAAGTACGTTTTCATTTAAGGGATTTGCCACTGATGATTCAAACGCGAGTTTGGGCAGTGTAGAGTAGTGCTTGTTGTTTGTCATTTCTCTGATCCCAAATGCAGACAGAGTTTTAATGTTTACGCGGCGCGATGCAATTGAATGCAATGCGTAAAAAGACAGTATAAATAATTATAAACCATAATTATGTCCCCACTGGACGCAACAAACGCCTCGTTTGTAATGGGTTTTAATGTTTTTTGTCTCGTCGCTCAGGTCTGACAACTGCATCAACAGTAGGCGTAACATTTCCGTCTCATGTTTGAGGTATTCGGCCAATCACAACACTTTGGATAGCTGGCCAATCAGAGCACACCTCACTTTTTTAGACCGATGATCTTTGTAAAAATCGACGCGTTTCAAAAAGGGCGGGGCATAGAGGAGAAACAATAATTACAGTATGTGGAAAATAATGTGTTTTTGAACTTTAAACTGCATAAACACATTTAATTAAACCAAATACACAAAATAATGTCATTTTTAGCAACATCATATGACCCATTTACATGTTACACCAAGCATTTTTTAAGTGAGCAAAACTTTAAAGCCATCTGTTAACATAACAAATTATTGCCAATTCAAATATATATAAAACACAACCTTCTTATTCTATTTCGCTCCAAAGAGAAACAAAAAGAATTGCAAACTTAAAAAAAATGTGCATCCATCTTTAGAATTTTGTTCTATGAACTTCCATGTTTGTGGGAGCTCTCTATATTTCAATAGCATCGGGGCTGTTGAAGGTATTAGCTGGTGAAGTGGATTTACTTACTGTAGTTAACGAAAGTTATGATGAGCATTTTAATGTTTGAAGCGGATGTTGTAACAAATGTCAGTAGAGCGGGAAGATTTTAAAATGAGCAGTTCATTCAACAAGGCGTTTGAATAAATGTTTAGCCTGTAGATGTGGGAAAAAATGGCTGGGTGGAAAGAGGTACCAAAACGGGGATAGAGTGGACCACGGAAGTGTGCTGCTGTACAAGAGGAGAGGGGTGCGTGTGGCTACATAAATAGTTTTGATTGATTATCGAGAGCATTGGTACTCTTAGTATATAGGCCTAATGATGATTATATATTCCTTGATTTCAATAAAATAACCAAGAATAAATAATAATTGTATAATAATGCTACAATTAATACATAATTAAATTTATATTGGATATATATATATCTATATATATATAACACTTACATTTGTCAAGACATGAAGAAAAATACTTATAATATTGGTCAAGGCAGTAATTGTTTCTGAGGGTGTGATCAATTTTGATGAAATTGATGGGTAACTTTTTTCCCCAGTATCACTCAAAGGATGCATTTCAGCATTTTGGTGTGTAAACATAGTCGAATAAACATGGCTAATCTAAGAGTGCACAATGCAGACATCAGACTCTCGTTTTCCCTTTGACCCTTAATTTTTTTCCCTCCATCACATCCCCCTGTCCGCCCAGACACTAAGTATGATTAGAGAACGCAAGAAATGCGACTTCCCGAAGGAGAACGCACGTCTAAACAACTCCGGTTGCTTGCACAAACATCCCGTCTCCAGCAATCTGTAAAATAAACCCAAAACACACACACATGATTTTCCCACAAGGGAAACCCCGGTGAGAATTTCTGTTCTCTACTTGAGACGCAACCCCACAAACACATGCTAACACATTTAAATGGTTTCCCATAGGAAAGAGAATCGCAAATGCAATCTCTTCAATATTTCAGCTGTTTCTCATTGATATCAAAAAGACTGAATGGAGATCAGATGGACGCTGTCGTGATTTTTCATCTGAGATTATGACCCAGGTTATCTTGCAATGCATTTCCTATGAAGTTTTAACTGTGCTCAAATACCAAAGTCTGCAAACAAGTGTAATATCTCAGTATAATCTCATTAAATTTTCCAAAGACATGATCTATGCTATCAATTTAACTTTATAGCAGTATATATTTACTGTATGTCAGCAATTGTCACATTTGTGTCAAAGAAATTTTAAATCTTTGATGCAAAATGAAACGCAACTCAGAAATCAAAAGAATGAATGATAAAAGCTGTATTTGCAATGACGAATCTTTTCTTCTGGGTAGCATTTAGTTTTAATGCTCACAAGGGGAAGGCAACAACATCTGATGCACAGAAGTTCAAACATTAACTGGGTAAGAGGAACACGAGTGTGAGTCAAGAGCGAGAAAAAACGAGAGAGAGAGAGAGAGAGAGAGAGAGCTGGTGGTGCGTCACCTTGTATAAAAGATCGGACGAGAGCCAGAGGCTGCCACGGTTCAAGACACACACACGAATACACGTCTCAGACTGAGATGTGCTCATGTCTCAGCACAGTCTCGCATAGAGTAAAGAATGCCTTACTCTGAGACCAAATACAACAGTGGTTGTGCCTTATATACTGGGGAAAAAATCATTTCCAGTATTTTTTTATTTAATAAAAATTATAATTTTCAAACAGATAAATTTTGATAATTTTTATTTTAAAAATTATATTATAATTTTCTACATGGTCTTTCAAAGCACTGAAGCTTGTCTTACTGCCCATTTTAAGTCTATCTCTCTTTTTTTTCTCTCGGCGCAGGCAGCGGGATTTAAAAGACCCTTACAGCGCTGCCATGACACGCTCTTGGCCTTGACTCTGCTGAGAGAACCCACCGGGTCCTGACAAGGACAGGGGGGCGAGCTGCTTTGCTCTCCTCCACACATCTCATTACGTCCTCTCTTTCTTGCCTGTATTCGTTTTCTAGAGTTCCTTGGTTTTTCTTCTACTTTGTTTTGTTTTGTCTATGATGGTCAAATCGTTTTTACTGGTTTTGAAAGTCTATATCTTGTGGTTGGTAAAAATGCCAGTGGTGAAATATCTATGCCACAATGTGCTGCAGTGTTTGACCATTTTTGCAGCAGCTTTTGGTACGTCCTTAGACAGAACCATTGGCGAATGGCTGTAAACTAATGTGGTGGGAAAAGGAAGTTGAAATGAGAGACCACACCTCAAGATGCCACTGGTAAAGTATCTGCATTTATTGTATAAGTGTCAATAACAATATGCTGCAGTTTTTACAACTTTTAATGCATGTTTTGCCAATTCATTTGACAGAAACATCGTAGAATGATAAGAAACTAGAGTAGGGAATGAAGTTTATTCCTGTTGCAGACCAGACTCAAGTGAGCACCTCTTACACTTACATTGACGGAAAATTACTGGGGAGGTCGGGTGGGAATGGGATCCAAACCCACCATGGATTTAAACTTGAAACTACAACATCCAAATCTCAATGGATTTTGAGCACATGGGCTACATTGTTAAATACATTACATTGCATTTAAGGTATACATTTTATCATTTCCTATTTAAACTGGGAATCGAACCCTTAACCTTGGTGTTGTTAGTGCCATGCTTTACTGTTTGCGCTATAAGAATATGCTAACCAAGTCATTTTGAATTACGTCCTCTTTTAAAGGTGAAATCTGTAATTGTGGGCGGGACCACCAGGGCTATACCAAACAATGGCAGATGTTGGCAGGGTTAAAGGGATCGTAGAAGTGTTTGGGAAAAACAGTTGACTGAAAACTATTTTTGCAATTTCTGCTGCTTCTACTGGTGCAGAAATTACACACTTCACCTTTAACCTCGGAGCATGCGAGATGTGTCATTTTCAAAATAACAGTCATTTTCAAATTAATTTCACCCTGGACAGGTCTGGCAGCGCTACGCTGAAGTTGAGTGAACACATCCGAACGATGACCTGAGCCTGATCTCTCTCTCCTCCATTAAGCAGACGAGCGGCGCAGATGCACAGGAGTCTGTCATGTTGGAGGGGAGGTGATGTTTCTCCGTGAGTGTCTGGTCAGACACACTGGCGGCTGCTCAACCACTAAATGGCCCAATCACAAAACCCTATGACTCGTGGAAAACAACAGATCAATAGCGCTTCCACTGGTTCTCGCCTGCTTGCTTGTATATCTGTGTATGAGAGAGAGAGTGTGCAGATGAAGGCAGACCATTGTGCACCCACATGCCCACTCAAATGGCATTTGAAAGCAGGTTATCAGTTTTTTTGTTGTTCCTTGCACTGGTTTTAAACACACACGGTCCTGATTATAGCCTCCCTCTGGAGATGGCAGAAATAAAGAATGATCGCTGAGCAGGGAGAGACAAATTTACGCTCTGCGAGCAGCATTCATTACAAACAGACTGGCGTGTGTGCTGTGTGGCCGAACTCGACCTCAAGAGTTAGCAGATTGAAAGCCAAACCCTCCTCCGCTGCCAAACAGATCAGATTAGAAATGCAGTCGAGCGCTCGGCAGCAAGACAGAAGGCAGACAGATAGACGTGCGAGAGAAAGCGGCAGTAATATCGGATGAACTGGTCGTTTTTTTGGCAGGTGCAAATGCGCTCGGTATCAAGTGTTTACAAGGCGACGAATATATGGCTGAGAATTCTGTCAAAATGTAAACAGCTTCATTTCCACCTACCACGTAGACTACTCGAGTACAAACAATAGGCGCTTTCGCACCGCTTTAGTTCCAGAACTAAATGTACGGTACTAAAGTACTTGGACGATTTTGCGCGAACTATTTTTCCAGTACTATTTAAAGGGTTGCATTCACACCGAGAGTGTTTTACTAAGAAGTGACGTAAGCCGGTCGACAGCGACGTCATTTGTGTGTGGTGTTCAACAACAGAAACAAAGAACTATGTTAACAACAGGAGGATGGAGGACGCTGTGATCGGAGCCGTGTTTTGTTCACAATAATGGACATGGAATGCCGACGTATACGTAAAGCGATTGAAAGAACGGAAAGGAGGACTAAGAATCTCCAACGACAACTGGCAGTGCTACATTTGCTACAAGTGCCTGCACTTCAGCGTCCGTCCATCTATCGCTGTTCTCCATACTTGCGAAATAAGTTGACATGCTTACAGTATGTTTACACGGCGTTTTAAATCATGGCAGGTGAGGGTGTTTTCATACGCATTTGGCCAATCAATGTCTACTTACATCACGATTAGTACCAGTTGTGCTGGTTAGACCCTGCTCCGGAGTATGAACTAATTTGGTTCTCGAAAAAGGCAGTTCCGGTACAATCCTCCCATTTTTTCCCGGCGGTGCGAACACGCCGAAAAGTGGGTAGTTCCACAGTTAGTTCTGGTACTATGAAAAGGTTCCTGCGGTGCGAAAGGCCCTAATGAAGATAATCTCATTCTGCTGAACTAGTACTTCGCTTGAGATGCATTCATGCAGAAAGGTCTAGACTCTAGAGCCGTGATCCTCAAATCTGGCTCGTGAGATCCGCTTTCCTGCAGAGTTTATCTCTAACCCTAATCAAACACACCTGAGTTTGCTAATCAATGTCTTCAGGGTCAGTAGAAATAACAGTAGGTTAGTTGATCTAGGTGGGCGAAATCTCTGCAGGAAAGTGGATCTCGCGAGCCAGATTTGAGGATCACTGCTCTAGAGCATGAAATGTTGATCCAGAAGAGCATAACGTACATTGAAGCAGAAAGGAAAAGAAATCTAACACTTGTGTTTGAATAGAAAGGCTAAAAAATCTTGAACCTGAGACGTATTGATGCAGAATGACAGAAAAAGTTCCAGAAGTTTACTGATGCAGAGGATCCGAAAACTCTAGAACTAATGATAGAACTAAAGATAAAACTTGAAATAAGTTGGAAGCAGAAAGGACCAGCACATTATCAGTTTAAACTAGCTCATGACCAGCTAAGAACCAGCTCAAACCAGCAGCCATGCTTCAAAACATACCTAACCAGCATATGCTTGTTTTTTCACCAGGTATCTGAGGATTCACTGCAGCAGCAAGGTCAAAGGTCTAGGACCGGAAATCTGTTGATTTAGAAAGGCTGATGATGTGTTAATGCAGAAATATCAGAAACATCTTGAAATTCAGATGTACTGGAGCATCTGATCTGAAACCTGAATATGTTAATACAAGAGAGCAGAAAAAAATATTTAGTAAGTTGACCAATAGGCCAAATATCCAGAAATGGAGATGCACTGATGTACAAAGACAGAAAAATCTAGAACTTGAGATATGTTGATGCAGGAGAGCAGAAAAAGCAGAAAAGACAAACAATCCTGTTAATGTAGAAAGACTAAAACTTCAGAAAAGCCAAAGAACCAGAACTCAAAATGTGCTGAAGCAGAAAGATCTAGAACTTTACATATATTGATGGAGAAAGGCAGAGAAATCTGGTTTCAGCCTCAGAAGCACCTAAGGCCTATCCTGGATGTCATGCGGCTTGATCACGCCACATGGGGAACCAGGCAGTGGAGATTTTCCTGTGGCATTAAAGCCTGTGATGGCCAGGGGTAATATTTTGACACCACGGCTGTTTCCCCCGACATATACACATACTCGCAATCATAGCGCGGAAAAAAACAGCCCGTGTTCGTATGTGTGTGTGCGAGTGAAAAACAGCCCTGCCGCTGAACAATCAGCAGTCCTTCGCGTGTCTCTCTCTCTGGGCGGCGTCATGGCAACGGAACAGCTTCAATTAGAGGAGAAGAAAGCGTTTCCCCTCGGCATGGCATTGGAGAGAGAGCCGAGTGTCAACGAGCGCGGAAAAGGGAGGGAGCGTGTGTGTGTGTGTGAAAAAGATTGCGAGCAAGAGGGAGGCAGAGAAAACGAGCACCAGGGAGACGTGTGTGAGGCTGAGATTGCGAGAGAGGGAAAGGGAGCGTGTCTGAGTGTGTGTATGTGTGTGTGTGCTACAGATTGCAAGGAAGCAAGCCAGAGAGACAAAGCAAGCGATTGAGAGGGAGGGGAAAGTGTGTGTGTGTGTGTGTGTGTGTGTGTGTGTTTCAGAGCAGCCAGAGACAGACAGTGTTTTGCCTGCGTTAGCGCAGCTAATGAAAAATGAATGAACCCACGGGAGAGAAAGAGAGAGAGATACGAAAAGATGGAGTGGTAGTTTAGCGCTCGCAATCTTTCGGCAGTGGCATGTATGTTTAGAGGGGTTGGATTGAATTGTTGGCCTTGCTCAGGGTCAAGAGGTTAAGGCCACATACTCTATACAAGTAAGTCCGTTTCTTTGGCATTTGACGGTAACAAACCTTAGTACTCGATATGTATAGAGTTACTTTCAAAAGTATGTGCCATTTAACTAGACTCTATTTAGTAAAACATGTCGTACAGATGCTCCTTCTACATTTAGTTTTACTATTTCCTTGCCACAACCCTTGACCTAAAAACGAAAAAACTGACAGTACGTTTCAGTTCATGCTAATATTGCCAGTGACTTTGCCAACAAAAATATTTCTACGCAAACCACTACTTTGTTTTGTTTGCCATATACTCTAAAAAGTTTTTGAACGAATAGTTTGAGTAAATAAAACTCACAATGATGAGTAAGAATGAGTGTTTATGAACAAATCAGTTGAGTGAATAATTCAATTAGCAAGGTTCGTAAAGACAGTGTCTGCGTCCCAATGTGCATACTATCCATCCTAAATTCTTTTTGATATTAGTAATTTTCAATACTTTTTAGGGAAGACAGGGTGGATAGTATGCACATTGGGACACAGGGAGTCACTTGCTTGGTCCCAGATGAATCAGTATGTTTCGATGAATCTGTTCATTGAATGAATAATTGAATTGCTCATAAAGAGTCATTTGCTACCACCTACTGGCTTAATGATGCAACTTGCAAATCCCCATGGACTAAATATGAGCCTGTCAAATTCACGAACCGTTAAATAATACTAAAACATACCCTTTTTATTATTGCATCACTTTTTATTACCTCTTATGGGTAAATCTGTGTTTGAGTCAGGTGTAGAATATTTGTTTTAATCAGCATGCCAGTACTAGTCAGTTCATGCAGCAACTAATATTGCGTACCACTTTTGAAGAAGTGACTTTTTTTGGTGTACAGCATTGGCTGAAGCATACCACTTTTATACCCGCTATGTTCGTTAACTCCTACGGTTAAATTGAGATCATCTGAGTCACAGGTGAATCATAGGTGCATATACAAATGCATGCTAAAATCAAGCCTACGCCACTGCACACTAGTACTTTGATATCTGTCATGCATTTTGTCCTTTAAGTTCGCCGGTCATTTTAACACACACACTTGCATGCAGGCTTTGCCATTTGATCTCTCTCGCATGTACATGTTCACTCTCTTCCATTCGTCTTTGTCACCTTTCTCTGACCTTTGCCGCCAACCAGGGGAAATCCACCCGCTGGCTTGCAAAATACCACCTGCTACAGACAGACCTCTGTCGGAGAAACGGGAGACGGAGAGAGATGACTGACAGTGACTTCATGAGTTAGAGGGCCCCTGTCTCAGCGCAGCTGCAGAGAGATCGAGATTGATAAAGATAGATAGAAGGAGCGATTCTCTCTCTCTTTCTCAAAGACATTCCTCTGGAGGATTGGCGGTGGTTCTGATATTCCCCACTGCCGCTCTGGTATTCGAGGGTCTGCGTGCAGAGATTGATAGCTGAGCATTGCTATTTTTGACATGCTGGTCTCGACACGTCGACGCCACCTCACCAACAACAGCAGCGCCACAGCTGGGTACAATTTTCACTTGCACACTGACAACGTGTCCTACACTGCAAGTAAGCGATGTGACAAACAAAAAGCTGTAGTTAAAGTGTGTTCACATTGACAGCAATTAAATCAAGGGAGGTCGCCAAGTTGCTGTCTTGTTGGTTGTTTGTAGGTATTCTAAAGCCTGGGACACACCAATCTGATGGTCGGCCGTCGGTGAACGTCTGTCGGGCTAGCATGTTTGGTGTGGTCCACATGTTGGCTCTTGTTGGGCTCACGTCAGCAGAAGTTTGCCAGATTCAGGACCGTTGGCGAGAGAGAACTCTGATTGGATGTTCAGTTTAGCGAACGAGTGATGAAAGTGATGAAAGTAAGTTAGTAAATAATGAAGTAAATGAAGGCTGCACAGACAGAAGGCTGTTTTAATGTTTCGTGATCTTACCCAAGCATTCCAATATGCAAATATATTCATAACAACAAGAGCTGCTTAAAATGAAGAAAATTAACAACATAGCTAAAATTCTAAATGGTGAGCAAGCGCTGCTTTGTTTACGTTTCGTATATATGCGTAGGCCTATATCTCGTATATCCTTTTTTCGGTTTCTCATTTTAAATGATGAATGTGTACTATTGATAGATGCTGATATAGACACTTAATTCCTCTCAAGCAGGCGCAAAACGCACGTGTTATATTTTGCAGTCGGCTGTAGTCTGTGTGGTGTGTTCAAATGCAGCTTTTTGTTCCAACGCTGCCGACGCGAGGCGAAAACACCATCAGTTTTGTCGCTGCTAGTTCTTTGAAGTCGGCTTGGTGTGTCCTGGCATTTACTCCACTGGTATTTGACTGTCTTCTATCCCATTGGTAGTCACTGGATTGCGTCACTGCTATTTTGCATATTTAAATTCACATTTGTTGCATTATTAATGGTTGCATATTCCATCTCAAATCATTAAAAATTTGTCTTTGCAAAATTGCTTAAAAAATATTGCTTAACTTCATCCACAATGTAAGCATGTGACCAAAACGAATGCAGTCCAGTCATCATAAAAATGCTGCAAAATATTGGCATGACGAAACTAAAATGCTTTACAGTCAACAAAGCTTTGTATACAGCATTGCATGGCATAACGAAACTAAAGGGTCCAGTTAAAATCGAGAATGTGTCTGCATTCGAATGTGTACTAAAATAAAACACTTCTACTTGCCAAACTACGTGGTATATGAAAGCAGTATAGACAGCTCATATATTATAATGCACAAGCAAGAAATGCGACAAAACTAGAATGGTCCCATTATAATCAACAATGTGGTTTACAATGCAGTTTAAAACTTATAAAATAATTTAGACAAAACTAAAATGCTACCATTATATTCTACAAAGCTGTTTATGCTGCATATATGCGACTTCATGCAACCTACCAAAACTAAAATGCTCCGGTATCTACAATGCATGCTGTTTATACTACTTGCATTTGACTTCGCGTAACACACTAAAACACATATAATCAACAATGCTGTCTACCCTGCAAGCATGTGACTTGAAAAACTAAGATGTTCCCAGTACAAGTGTTTCTACAATTTGTGTGCATGCAGTATAGGTAATGTCATTGATAATAACTGGGATATGCTAGTTTTAGCGCCTCACATCAATTGCTTGCAGCACAGATAGGATATAATAAACCTCCTGCTGAAGATAATAGGCAATGTAGCCCTGTCAATATATATGCGTACATAAACATGCATCCTTTTCCCTGATGGCTGGATAGTATGTCCTTTGTCTTGATCACGACAATCTACAGAAAAGCCGAATCTCTTTCTCTCTCGCTTTCTCTCTTCTGTAGTAAATGCCAGGGGCTTCAATCATGGACCTCCCATTGAGCTCTTTGGCTTTGACTGACACAACATTCAGAAACACACTGGGATTTGAGTGTGTGTGTGTTTGTGTGTATTTCCCTAAGTAGCATGGCACCCTCCATCCAAATTAGATCTCCCCCTGCTTCTCTCTCTATCCGGTTCTAATCTGCGTCTCGTTTCTCTCACCCATGAACTCTCACTCCCTAAAGACCACTTCCATTCAGTGTGAGAGAATTTCTCTTTCACACAGTTTATACTGTAAGCTACAGCTGTATTTATTGTTCTTTTGTTGGCTAACTAGACCAGACAGGTGTGTAACTCTGGCGTGTATGTGGTTTCAAGGTGTAGCGTGTTGGGAAATGAATAACTAGATCTATCTGTCTGTCAGGAATGAATTGAAATGAAGTTATTCTCAATTCGATCCAGAATTATGCACAAACTTGCTAAATAATGAATTTTTGTTTTGTCATGCCTCCCTGCAAAAAAATCACGTTACTGAAAAATGTAGCGCCGCTACTTTTAGTTAGTTACTCGCTAACACTTCAGTTGAACTACGTTACACCTCAAAGGTGCGCACACATGCAAACACTGCTCAGCGGAGCGACTGATTTTTCACAGAGGCAGTGAGTTGTGAAAACAGAGATAGAGAGAGAGACAAGTGATGAACAGAAAAGAGGAAAAGCGAGCAGGACACAGCGCTCCGCTCAGCCAGCGAGGCTCCGCTGCTCTGCGTGAGTGTGTGACTGTCTCATGTGGGCCCTTCAGTCCTCGAGGCGTTTTGTTCCCCCTCCCTGCACCGGCCTCCAGCCCTGCTAATCCTTTTGAATAGAAACCCCCAAAAAAAAAAAAAAAAAAAACACACACACACACACATTTCCCAAGGCTCCGAGACGCTCTACGCTGCTGCTTATCTCCGCACTCCACCGAGCTACGCCGCGCTACACACACACACACACACACACACACACACACACACACACCACACACACACACCACACACACACACACACACACACATGCACACGGCAGATCTCAGCTCTGGCTCTAACACCTAACACGTCTACACTGCAACTGCACGACGTGACAAAACTAGATCGCTCCCGTTATAAAAAATTGAAGATATCTATACTGAAACCAGAGTTTCCTTTGTGTGAGTATTCCAGTTTTGGCGCATTGTGCATTTGCAGTGTGGACCACGTCATTGATTTGAACAATCTTCTGGTGTTGTCACTTTGCTTCACTTGCAGTGGAGACAGCTTTGTCGATTATAACGGGAAAGTTCTGGTTGTGTTGCATTGCTCGCTTGCAGTTTTGTTGACTATAACATTACACATTTGAAGTGTAGAAAGCTGTGCTAATTATCACGAGAGCTGTCTAGTTTTGTTGCATCATTTCAGTTGTTTTATGTGTAGACGACTTTGATGTTTAGCATTCTATGTTGCAACACAAATTTGCTGTGTCTACGGCTTTGTGTCTACTAGTTTTGTTGCAATGCACACTTGCAGTGTACACAGTTTTGTTTATTTTGACAGAACCATTGTAGTTTTGTCATCTCATTTTAGTTTTGTTGCATTGTTTGCAATGAAGGCAACTTCATTCATTATAATGGTAATATTCTAGTTTTGTCACTTGCTTCGCTTGTTTGCGGTTTCTTATCAGCATTCGTTTTGTCACATTTCTTGCAGTGTAGGTTTCATTGAATATAACACATGCATTCTAGACTTGTTGCATCACTCACTGTACACAGCATTGTTCATTATAATGTGCAACCTCTAGTTTTGTTGCATTGCACATTTGCAGAATAAACTGCTTTGTAGTGGCACTTTGTTTACTCGCGTTGTAAACAGTTTGCTGATTATTACAGAAACAGTCTAGTTTTGTCATCTTGAGTTACTTGCTTGCTTGCATTTTGTTGCATTGCATTGCATAATGCAAGGATTATGGATTTGTTGCATCACTCATTTGCAGTGTACACAGCTTTGTTGATTTTAATGCGAAAGTTCTAGTTTTGTCACCTTGCACTACATGCAACCGAACGTTATCAACTTTTGTTTTGTCGCATTTCTGCTCACTTGCAGTGTAGACTGCATTGTTGCGGCATTTTGTTTGCATGCAGTGTAGACAGATTCACTACCTTGCTTCACTTGCTTGCAGTGTCGAATAACAGCTAAATGTATTAACAGTAGTTATATCGCATTTCTCATTTGCAGTGTAGATTTCATTAATCATAATGCAAGTATTCTAGATTTGTTGCATGACTCACTTGAAGTGTTGGTTATAGTATGGCAAAAGTTGTATTTCACACTTGCAATTTAAACTTCTTTGTTGCGCCATTTCACTCGCTGGCAGTATAGACAGATTCGCTGATTATATCGGAAATATTCTAGTTTTGTCACATCGCTTCGCACACTTGCAGTGTAGACAGTTCTATTGATATTATTGGCAGTGTTCTTGTGTTGTCGCATCACGGCTGACTCTCTGCTCTGCTCCACCTTGTAATTTACCACAGCTTTAACAATTTGCATGGGATCGTTTCATTCCTGTATAATCAAGATTTCATAATTCCGTAACGTAAGATGCTTTTAGGAGCCTCACATTTCTTCTGGGGTGTTCATTGAAGGGTCAGCCAGGATACAGTTGTCTCGCAAATGTTTGACTGTCATTTATTGGTTTTGGAGACGGAACGTCATCCTTTGAACACATATGTGAAATATGAAAGTAGTTGTATTTTTTGGAATTCCTTAACTGAGGTAAAATCATAAAAAAAAAACATTTATTCATAATAATAATCATAATTTCACAGGCAGCACTATATGCTTTTAAATATTTCCAAAATTTTTCATAAATGTTTAATATGCTCTTTCTTCTCTTGCAGACAATCTGTGATGCTGTTTGGAAGAATTTGACAGATAATATGGATTTTGCTCATACACGTCTTCTAGTCGGTCTGTTTTTTATCCATCTTTTCTATTTTCTTTTTCAGCACGGACCTTCAGTCAGACTCTTGGCAGACTGTTAGCTGTCCCATAATCCTCTTTGATGCAAGAAGTAGAGGTCAGGGCAGGGTCATGGTTGCTGAGAGAGCGCACATGCACGCAAACACATGCACCAGGAATTTTATTCTAGGCTGACTTCCTCTGATCGCTGCAGATTTTCCCAACAGCACAGTCTTTCGCTCTCTCTCTCTCTCTCTCTCCTCTCTCTCTCTCTCTCTCTCTCTCTCTCTCGGAACATCTGTGTGTGATCGGAGTCGTGCATAAATTATTCTCCGGCAGCAGCGCCATGTCTGCGTCTCTTTCCTCGTGTGTTTTCTCTTGCATCCTCTGACTCTTTCAGATCACAAACAGTGCAGGGTTTCTGTTGGATTGCGATGTCTAAGCAGTGGTAGACGCACGTGTATGCTCTCTCACATAGACACGTATGCACATATGCAGTGGTGCTGCATTTTAAGGAGAGCGGCCTGTGCCGTCGTAGAGTTTCACATCTCTTTAACACTGCAGCACACAAAAGGACATCCTGTTTCCTGGAACACACACACATTTAGTCCATTGTGAGCTTTAGGCACTCTCACTCTCTCAGTTAACCCTTTAGAGGCACCATTCTCTGTATACAGACCTACAGAGATATTTAACTTTTTGTGTCTGCAGTGTCCTGTCTTTTTTGTTGTTCTTTCTGTCCTGCTTGTCATGATTTTGAAAAATACATTTATATAAATAATGTAATACGTACAAAGATGAGAGGGGGAAAAAGACAATACAGATGAAACAGAAAGGAGAACAGAGATCAAAGATGAGACCGGAATGAGAAAAAGACTGCGCAATGAAGATAAATAGAATGGGGGGAAAAAGCAGAAGACCATGGAACAAAATTGATCAAGAAATGATGGAGGGGATTAGAAATAGATGATAAGAAAGATTTAAGACGTGATGGAAAAAAAGAGGAGAAGAGACGGTTAAGGCAAATGAGAAATGTTTGACTTAGAAGAGAAAAAAGAGAAAGAGATGAGGCAGAAATCGGAAGGAGGGGATGGGAATGAAAAAGAGGCAATGCAAAGAAGTGAAAGTGACAGATGTGAAAGACAACAAAAAGACATGACATAAGGATTATCTAGATGTGACAGAGACAAATGTGAAATTAATGAGAAAGATATGAGATAATGATGAGAGAGATGTGAGACGGAGAGGAGAAAGTGATGAGACAGAAGACAAAGTTAAAAGACATGACACGGTGATGAAAAAGAGGAAAAGAGATGGAATTAATGCAAATGTCAGTTTAGAATGAGAAAAAAAGAACATGAGAAAGAGATGAGGCACAAATCAGGAGAAGGAGGAGACAGAAATGAGAAAGAAACAGCAAAGAAGAGAAAGAGACATAGGAAAGACATGAAGTTCTACATGTGACAGGGAAAGAGATAAGAAATAGATAATTCACAGATTGATGAGAAATATATGAGTTGATGATGACAGAGATGTGAGATGGAGAGGAGAAGGCGATAAGACAAGGAAAAAGTAAAAAGATATGTGAGACTGTGATGAAAAGGGGGGAAACTCTGGAGTTAAGGCAAATGAGAATGTTTTGACTGAGAAAAAAGATGAGACGAAATGAGGCAGAAATCAGAAGGAGACAGAAATTAGAAAGATGTGACAAAGAAAGAAGAAATAGAAAATACAGAGATTAATGAGGTGATGAGAGAGATGTGAGACGGAGAGGAGAAAGTGATGAGACAGAAGACAAAGTTAAAAGAGATGTGAGACAGTGATGAGAAAGAAGAGACAGAGTTAAGGCAAATGAGAACGTTTTGGCTGAGAAAAAAGAAGATGAGAAAAAATGAGGCAGAAATCAGGAGGAGACAGGAATGAGATAGAGACAGCATAGAGGAGAATGAAATCGATGGGAAATATATGAAGAAGATCAAGATGTGACAAAGAAAGAGGTAAGAAATAGATAATACAGAGATTAATGAGACATGAGGTGATGAGAGAGATGTGACACAGAGAGGAGAAAGTGGTGAGACAGAAGACAAAGTTAAAAGATAAATGAGAGAGTGATGAACAAGGGACAAGAGACAAATTAAAAAGAGTTCAGGCAGAAATCAAAGGGGAAAGATGAAAGGAAGAAGATCAAGATGTAGCAAAAGAAAGTGAAAGAAGAAAGTTAGAGCAAAGATGAGAAATATATGAGGTTGTCATGAGCAAGATGTGATACAGAACTGAGAAAGATAAAACAGGAAAAAGACGAGACAGAGAAAAGAAAGGTAGCAATCTAAAAGGAAGAATGAGACAGTAATGAGGTAGACAGGAAAGATGAGGTAAAACCAAAGAAATGAGACAGATGGGAAATACATGAAACAAAGAAGATCAAGATGAGAAAGAGATGAGAAATAGATGATACAGTGAATCAAGAAAGTCATGAGACAGAGTTAGGGCAAATCTAAGAAGTATGATGTAAAGATGAGAGAGATGAAACAAGAAAAAAGATGAGACCAAGAAAAGAAAGACAGCAATGCGAAAGAAAGAATGAGACAGTAATGAGAGAGACAGGACAAAGATGAGGAAAAAGACAGTGACGAGAAAGAGCCAGAAAATGGCATAATAATGGATGATAGAGAGATGGCAGCCGTCAGGTGGAGAAGAAGCGACGGGCGAGTAGACACCTCTGCAGTATTTAGCAGAGACTGTGTGTGTGCGTGCATGTGACAGCTTTTTGCATGACTAATGTGCCAGTGAGAGCCTGAGTCTGCGTTTACTGCCGCCCAGAGCTGCCCAAGACCAACAGCGCCGCCCGACCAATGAATATTTAAAGCCTGTGTGTGTGTGGGGCTAGGATCATTTATTAATGCCGGCGGAGGGAGAGAGATGAATAGATTGGCTCTGTACACAGAGCCAGGGCCAGGACAAGGTGAATGGCAGAGCAGTGTGTGTGTGTGTGTCACCCTGAGCTGTCTTCTGTTTGGTCTGAGGGACTGAAGCCCTGCATCTATTTATAGATCCATTATACATCCATTATTAATCTCTCCATCCAGCCCTGATGAAAAGAGAACCATCACCCGAGCAACCGGAACACAAACGCACACGCAAATACACACACAGAAGCCAAGGCTAATCGCAGCGTGTGCGGGTCGCATACGGTAAAATGTGTGTCAATGTTCCTTTTCTGTTTACACATGCAAATTTCACATAGTCAACAAAAATTTACTCTTTTTTTGAGAACCGCTCTAAATATTCATGCTAAAAATACATAGTCTTTTGATTGCTATGAATTTGGCTAGTTTTAGATTTAAAGGTTGCAGTAAGCGATTTCTGAGAAACGCTGTTGAAAGTGGATCGGACTGAGCACCAAAACACACTTCTAGCCAGTCTCCAGCAAGGGGCGTGTCCACTGATGGGGCTGTTGCATGTGTTCTATGGGGGCGAAGCTATTAAAGATAGGGGTGTGATCCTTCTGAGTAAGTGTGTGTTTATTTTGGTGATTTCAAATATCAATGGTGTTTCTCAGAATCTGCACCTTTAACAAGGCAAACACAAGGGTGGAGCTTAGCTATAGGTTTTTGTATTTATGTTCATGGGTTTGGTTCATGGCTCCTTATTTGTTGCATTAAAATTCACACGCTGCATTAGCAGCCTATTTTACTTACATAATGTGATGTATTTCTAATAAAATAAAATCCATACATAATTTATATATATTTAAAGGAACACTCCACTATTTTTGAAAATAGGCTCATTTTCCAACTCCCCTAGAGTTAAACAGTTGGGTTTTACCGTTTTCGAATCCATTCAGCTGATCTCCGGGTCTGGCGTAGCACTTTTAGCTGCAGTTTAGCATAGATCATTGAATCTGATTAGACCGTTAGCATCTCGCTCAAAAATGACCAAAGTGTTTCGATATTTTTCCTGGTTAAAGGGGTCATATGATGCGCTTAAATTTTTCGCGTTCTCTTTGGAGTGTACAAGCTCTTGTGCATAAAGAAGATCTGTAAAGTTGACTAAAGTCTCAAATTCAAAGAGATATTCTTTATAAAAGTTAAGAGTCAGCCACACCTACCTAAAACGGCTCGTTCTAACACGCCCCCACATATCTACGTCACTATGTGGGAAGATTTGCATAACGCCGCAAAGAAATTTCACGCAAAGAAAGAAGGCGTAACTTTTATTCTCACTGTAGTATTGTTGTTGCCGCCGCCGCCATGTTTTGAATGTGCTGTGTGATTCGTTATGAAAGCGAAACTACTTTGTTTGACCTTTCAAAAGAGGACGATATCTGCTGCGTCATGCCTGGAGCTGATCCATGCTGGTTGCGGAGGAAATACAACAACTTTGTGCTGTGGATCACCAGATCAGCTTTCACCCCACACACCTGGACGAAGCGTAGTCCATCCCGGGTCGTCACATGTGGTTGCCGCAAGCCCTCCGGACGCTCCTTCGTCGAATCCGCCGCCTCTGCTCACTCTAGCCCTCCGGCCGTTCCTCACTTTATCCCCCGGCCTCTGCTCACTCTAGGCCGCCGTGTGTGACGCTGTGTGTTTCTTTGTGAAAGCGAAACTATTTTGTTTGGCTTTCCAAAAGAGGACACTACTAGAAATCAATGGTTAAGTTGTATTTACAACAGTTCCAGAACAATTCAACCCAAATATATATATGTGTGCAGCGCATTTTATGGAGGAATGTTTACTGATCCTGGGAGAGTAGACTACATGCCACTGTGCTGCTCAAAGAGACCGAAGTAGGTTTTTTTATTAAAGAGTTTTTATGTTATGAATTGAAAGCGAGTTTGAGCAGTGTAGAGTATCGCTTATTGTTTGTCATTTCTCCGATACAAATGCAGACATGGTTTTATATTTACGCGGCGCGATGCAATGCGTAAAAAGACAGTATAAGTCATTATAATTCATAATTATGTCCCCACTGGATGCAACGAATGCCTCGTTTATAATGGGTTTTCATGTTTTTGAATCATTGCTCCGGCCTGACAGGGCATCATCACAATGTGGTAAGGGGCGTAACATTTCCATCACACGCTTGAGGTATTCGGCCAATCACAACGCACTGGATAGCTGGCCAATCACAGCACACCTCGCTTTTTCAGACCGATGAGCTTTGTAAAAATCGACGCGTTTCAGAAAGGCGGGGCATAGAGGAGAAACAATAATGTACAATATGTGGAAAAAAGTGTTTTTTGAACCTTAAACCACATAAACACATTTCATTACACCAAATACACAAAATAATGTTCTTTTTAGCAGCATCAAATGACCTCTTTAAAACTTGACTCTTCTGTAGTTACATCGTGTACTAAGACCGACGGATAGTACGCACTCATAGTACGGCAGCAATGTTCCTTGATTATTTCGCCGGAATGAGAGTATAGTTCCTAGCCATATCGGCCTAGAAAATCGCAACTTTTCATTTTCCATCAGTCTTAGTACACAATGTAACTACAGAAGAGTCAAGTTTTAAATAGGAAAAATATCGAAACTCTTTGGTCATGTTTGAGCGAGATGGTTTAACGGTCTAATCAGATTCAATGATCTATGCTAAGCTGCAGCTAAAAGTGCTACGCCAGACCCTGAGATCAGCTGAATGGATTCGAAAACGGTAAAACCCAACTGTTTAACTCTAGTGGAGTTGGAAAATGAGCCTATTTTCAAAAACAGTGGAGTTTTCCTTTAATAGTGAGTATCAATGACGGAAAAAGCGCTATTTGACTTTATGTAGGGTGTGGTCATAAGAGTTTTTTCCCTCCTCTTTTCAGATAATTTTATATTAACCAATCAGCTGTGCGGGAGGATCTTAAAATAATTTTGTAGTGATTGTGATTGGTTTAATTTATCTTTCTGTTTACAACCTGGTCAAACATCTTGGTTGCCATGAGTAAATAATCTTGATATTAGCACTTTTGGATTTGAATATTTGGAAAAGTGTTTAACAGCTATCGAACTGTGTTTGTATGTAAAATAGGATCAGTGGGATAAATTAATTGCATTTAAAACCATAGATTTGGATGAAATCAGCCTAGAATAAAATTCCTGGATTAATCAACCCAGATTATTTTGCAGCTTTTCACGAATTTCATGTAGATATTTGACATGAGAAAGGGTGTAAGATGTAAAAAAAAAATTACCCTATCATTCTGGAGGAGATAAAAATGCTTTACTTCCCACAAAAGATGAGAAAGTGAAGAGAAATACAACAGACAAAGTGGGATGATTTGGCGATAAAATTCTGGAAGAGAAAGACTGTGAGAAAATGTTACACAAAAGTAGCCTAACTATCTTTTTACTTTCCTTAATGTTATTCGTGTATGCTACTTCAAGATTTCTAAACATTGTTTACCGCTGCTGTTGATCTGTTCAGTTTCTCTGAGGTTGAAAGAGCCCTATATGAAAATCGTGTGTGTAACGGTTAGTTGTTTAACCACATGCCTTTACAACAGGGGTTTCCCCCCTATAGGCCTACAGCAGGTGTGTGTTTGCGCGTGGCTCCACAGAGGGACGGATTGACTCATATCGAGATTGTGAGGAGCTGACGATGAGCAAAAACGAGAAAACGTGAGTGAGAGTGAAAACACAAGCTCGCACACACAGAAAATGATGAGACCGATTTCGCTCTGACAATGTGTGTGCGAAGGAGAAGAGATGTTTGTCGTTTACTTTGCCTAATGACTAATCACTATCGCTCCGAGTCTTCCCTCATTTTTCAAAACCTTGCACTTTTCTAAGCGCAGCACGACGGTGTGTGTGTGTGTGTGTGTGTGTGTGTGTGCGCGTCTGACAGGAGTGTGTGTATGTGTGTGTACTTCCTGAGAGCCGAGCAGCATTAACTCTGCCTCCGGTTTCCAGCGGCGAGAGGAAGGGAAAATTAATTCTGCGCAGAGAAAGCGTGCGTTCGGGAGAGAGGACGCTAAAAATCTGACGTACAACCCAACAGAAGGGGTCTGGTGAGGGTCAAGAGTGTACAGCACGCTGTCGTAAAACACACGCCCGCAACATATTGGATTATGACGGTGAGAGACGGAGCCGAGGATTTCTCATTTTGAACCCCTGACGTCCCTGTAATACATTTCTGATAAATGATTGTGTTTCAAAGTAATGAATTAGCCTCATTAAGCGGATGACTGGATCTCAAGAAAGGCGAGGGGAAAACTCCGAAGGGGGAGGTGCGGTGAGGGGGGGCAGATTTCATCAGCGAGCGAGCGGAGATAAGAAAGCGCGTGTGTGCGCTGCGCTTGAAAGCGGGAGCGGGAGGGCGGGAGAGAGAGAGAAAACGGGCGTGTGTCTACGCAGTAGGAGAACAGAGGAGTGACAAGCTTTGTGCGGAGAGATGAAGCGAGCGAGCGAGCGCAGGAGGGAAGCCATGGAGGAGGGGGAGGGAACCAGCCTGGTGGGAGATTAAGAAGGGCTGTTTTAGCACAGCGCAGGGCGCAGCGTTCCCGCTGGCTCCTTATCTGGATCGTTGATGCCGCTCTGAGACTGCGCTGCACAGAGATTCAGCGCGCCTGTGCTGCCTGAGACGTTTTTCCTTGTGCCTAACTTTTCCCCCTCTTCTTCTGACTCTGTGCTTTTTCTATGCTGGTAGAATCTCTGTGCTGATTTATCTCAATAAGATTTATAAGATTTAAGAATAAGATTGATCTCAAAATATAGCATATATTGTTTTGGTTACTGTTAGTATTCTAGTTTTCATGTTGTCTGTATTTAAGATTTTTTTTAATTGTGTCTGTGTTTCAGTTCTCTGTATCATGTTTGTATTCTAGTTTTTTTATTTTCATGTCTTTGTTTCAGTTCTCTTTTTGTACTTACGTCTGTTCAGTTATTAGAGTCTAGTCTCTATACTAGTTCTCTTTCATGTTCGTGTTTAAGTTCTGTCTGTATTCTACTTTTTGTTGTGTCTGTTTCAGTTTTGTCTGTCGTGTCTATATTCAGTTTTTCTGTTGTCTCTTTTATTTTTGTCTGTTGTGTCTGTATTCTAGCTTGTTGTTGTGTCTGTTTTTCAGTTTTGTCTGTTGTGTCTGTATTCTGTTTTTTCTGTTGTCTGTTTTATTTTGTCTGTTGTGACTGTATTCTAGCTTTTTGTTGTGTCTGTGTTTCAGTTTGTCTGTCGTGTCTGTATCCTGTTTTTTTGTTGTCTCTTTTACTTTTGTCTGCTGTGTCTGTATTCTAGCTTTTTGTTGTGTCTGTGTTTCAGTTTTGTCTGTATTCTAGTTTTTTGTTGTGTCTGTGTTTCAGTTTTTTCTGTCATGTATGTTTTCTGTTGGCTTTTTCAGTTTTGTCTGTAGTGTCTGTATTGTAGTTTTAATTGTGTCTTTTTAGTTCTGTCTGTATTCTATTTTTTTGTTTTGTCATGTCTGTTTCAGTTCTGCCTATCATGTCTGTGATTCTCTGTCATGTCTGTATTTTATTTTTGTGTCTCTATTCTGCCATTCAGTTCGTCATGTCTGTATTAAAGTTTTTTATTGTTTCATTGTTTCAGTTCTGTCTGTCGTGCCTATCTTGTAGATTGCTGCGTCTGTTTCAGTTCTGTCTGTAATGTCTGTATTCTATTTGTTGTTTGTTCTTCAGTTTTCTCTGTTGTGTCTGTATTTCATTCTCTTTTGTGTCTTAAGTTGTTTTTTTCTGTCTGTTTTCTACTCTTTCTTGTCTTGTCTGTGTTTCAGTTAGTTTTCTTTGCCATGTCTGTATTCGGTTTTGTGTTGTTTCTGTCTGCAGGGTCTATATTCTTCTGTTAATTGTGTTTTTGTTTCAGTCCTCTCTGCCATGTCTGTATTTCAGTTCTTTCTTGTGTCTTAACTTCTTTTCATTGTGTCTGTATTCTTCTTTTTTGTTTGTGTCTGTGTTTCAGTTCTCTTTCATGTTTGTATATATTTTTTCAATTGACTGTCTGTGGTGTCTGTATTCTAGTTTGTCTGTGCTTCAGTTCTGTGTGTCATGTTTTGTAGTTTTCTGTTTTTTCTGTGTTTTACATCTCAGTAGTGTCTATGTTTTAGTTCTGTCATGTTTCTATATCAGTTCTCTCTGTTGCGTCTGTATACTAGTTGTCCACATCTAATCTGTATTATTGTTCTGCCACGTCTGTACTGTATTTCCCCATGTCTCACCCATGTTTTAGTTTTTTGTCACATCTGTAACAGACACGACACAGAAAAACTGGAACCACATAGAAAATGTCAGAAGAATGAAACAATGAAATGGACGACACATCTTTCTGTGTTATTTTGTATTCTAGTTGTCTGTGTTTTGTCTGTTTCAGTCCCATCTGTATTCTAGTTGCATGTTGTGTCCTTTTCTATTCTTTGCCATGTCTCTTTTTCTGTTGTTTGTGTCGTGTATTCCTGTTCTCTATTACATCTGTATTGCAGCTCTCCACGTTGTGTCTGTCTTTCGCATGTGGCGGTAAAAAGCTGTAAGCCTGTAAGCGTTCATCTCAGCCCAGCACATATGGAAACAATGAAGCCAACAGCTGTCACGGGGTGTGTTTGAGCGGCCTGGGAGATGGAGGGGCTTAGGGGATGGGTGTGTGTGTGTGCACGTTTGCCGTGTGCACAAACAAGTGGCCAAAATCAAACCCCACGATCTGTTGAGCATTGACATTGTGTGAGTGCAAGTGAGTCTTTGGGGAGAGAGCCCCCTGTTTAGTGAGAACAATGAATTGAATTGGAGATTAAGACAAAGCAGAGCTTCTACGACGGGGCAGGATGCGCCAAAGATGTAGGACACAATACATTTCAATTGACGCTGCTTTTCGTCCACTGCCCTCTTTCGACCGGCAGTTACAGAGAGAGAGAGGTAGGGAGACGGATGAGCAGAATAGGCGAAGAGCAATCTTCTGCCCCCACATCAACCATAAATCACTAACTAGCAAATAAAAAACCGCATAGGCATATATCAACACAATTTTTCACTGAGCGCAAAGCAGAGATTATGGACACGCCTAAGGTCATGCGAAAGATTATCATCTTCAACCGCCCCAAACAATGGACCAAACACGCTCGCAATCGGCATTTGTTTGTGTAATACTTTGTTTTAAGGACATGCTTTCATTGACACTTGATGTGCAAAGTCGCGCTCATGACACGTCCTCACTGCAAGCAATTCGCATTAACCATCCTAGCAAATCTCCGCCTCTGACTTCAGCAGAGCCCACGAAAAACACACGCCACACTAGTGCCACACACAGACAGACAGACAGACAGAAGAAGACAGTCAGACATGACCACAGACAGACCAGACAGAAAAGAGACAAGCCGCCCTCCAGTGCTGATCTAGAAAATAGCATTATTCATATAATAGTCTGCCACTACGAGTCCCACACGGACGTGGAAGAATGTAGAGAGGATTGAAAGAGAGACTGAAGAGAGGAGCAGAGCATGGAGAGAAGAGAGGTTAGATGTGAGCCATTTGTGTCCTATGCTTCCATCTCCTCCAGAGGACAGAAACACAAGTGTTGGCCTTTGTAAATGTGTCAGTGTGGAAGTGTGGTGCTGTGTCGCCCCACATGCCCTATGAGCGTGCGACACTTGCCCCTTTGGATATCTCCTTCAATTTTTTTCCCGTCCCCTCCCGGACGGGCGGTTGAACACTCTAATATGCACCCTGTCCTCATAGTCACCGGCCGACACGCACAGATCCAGCAGGGCTAAACGCTCGCAACACTCCTGCCTGCCAGTCAAATCCACGGGGGGGCTGACACTCTCCAGAGCACACACACATGCGTGTATTAATATTCAGCGTGTGTGTGTGCGTGTGTACATACCCCATCCCTGGTGGCCGCCTGCTACGCCGTTCCACAGTGCAGCGGTCCGTCGAGATTTAGAGACCCGAGACTGCTATTACTCACCAGCTGACAGCACACACACACAAACGCACACACACAAACAAAGACGGCAGAGCACGCTTGGAACGCCCCATCAACAACCGCGGCAAGACACGAATACAGCAGTATATGGCGAGCAGCGGTGAATTCTGGCGGAGATACCAACATGGAGAATAACCGTTAAATCTCTCATGGAAACTTCGGAGGCTTTGATTTCACCCAACGCCTGAGCAGTTAAACATGTGTGACCTAGTGCAAATAGAGTTTGTTTTGATTAGCAAAGAGGACAAACAACTGCTCCTTATTCGTGAAATTCTTGTTAACCTAAAAACTTTATGAAATCACAGTTGTTTCCTAACGGAGAACAGAATTAGAAATGATTACATAAACACAAAAACAGTGGTAACTTGAACACACCAGCAAGCCGACAAGATAAATGCTGGCATAGTTTCAAACATAATAAATTATAATTCAGAATTTGCTAAATAAACTGAATATTGAAGTGCCCGTATTATGCTATTTAAAAGGTTCACAATTTGGTTTTGGGAGTTCCCAACAACAGGTTTACATGCATGCAAGGCAAGGTCTTATAATGTATGCATTTAAATTTACCTTATTTCTCAACAACTCAAATGTTTCATTCAAAGATTAATGCTTCCAAACCCCTCCTTTGTGTGAGGCTACTTTGCTCTGATTGGTCTGGTGACTCAGTCTGTTGTGATTTGAAGTCTGATGCCTGACCCCCGTAGCTACTGCCCACCAGATGGAAACGTAACGTAGTAAAGACCCAAACAATACTGGTTTATATGCATTAGCTGAACACAGACATGGAGTACTGAAAAAGCACTACAGTTTGTAAAACCCAACGTATTGCTCCATCCTTGATCATTAATCGACAAATTTCTAGATAATAGCGGGCCCAGTTGATTAGTAGAACTATATATTAGTAGAATTATAACATGAGTAAACTGGAGACATAAAGCTGCACTGAGTGCATACACAACACACAAAACTACATATTTTGCACGCTCGACAGAACATTAAAGGAACAGGTTTTGATTTGGAGGACCAAGCTGGTCCAAACAAATCTTTTAAGGACAACCGTTTTACGAATCGCGCTTTGATCTCACGGTAGTTGGCGAAGCATTCGTCAGTGAAATGATGGGAACAGAGCAAAAGTTGAGCCTTGATTACTACTGCTGTGCGGTATAGAGCGGCGAAGCGTTCGTTTTTTTTTTTAAGATTTATTTTCACTTTTATTTGATAGGACAGTAGTTAGACAGGGAAGCGCAAGTGGGATCTGAGAGAGGGGCGAGGGCGATCAGTAAAGAGTCCTGCGACTGACCTAGGTGTTCACTGTCGATTTGTTTCCCTTGCTACCCATGTCAGCTTTTGCTACTTCCCATATTAAAACAGCTGGGCTAGTGCAATTCGACAACGACAAAAATGCTACATGGGCTTAATTTAAATTTATGGTTTATTAAACATCTACACCATACCCCAACCATATAACCATTACCATTGCACCGCTGTCTACACCTGACTCCTTCCTTGCGACCATCTTCCTAACCAGCGAGCCCTCTTGGTGACAACCTACCCAAGATAGAACCTATTTATGCCCATGTCTACACTGAGCGGATGCGAGGTCTGCACAACCAAATTCTACCAGACAGTAAACTGCCTGCTGATGTCTATTTATGACGTACTGACATACAATTCAAATGATTTTCAGACGCGTCGCTTCTGTCGCATCCAGTGCTAGGACAGACAGAGCTTTAGCTGTTGCGGATGCCGGCGACGCGTGCCGACATGACAACTGTCCCTTTTTATTTTGCCATCTCAGTGTAGACATGGTGCCAATTACAGTAATGCACATACAGTAATTTTTGTATGTTATATGACGCAGGTTTCCGTGCGGCCTAAGAAGGCGATACAAGATACTAGACGCACAACTACAATATAAATTCACTTTTTATACCTATTAGATTGCTGTTTTATTAAAGTAACACCTACCCAACCCTAAACACGTAACATGTAATGCAGATACGATTAAATATTGTTATTCACTTGGAGAAAAGGGACGCCTATGATTGATTACCAGTAAATCCCTGTAGGGAACAATTGACGGGTGGTAAGATAAATTGTCCAGATCACCGCCGGCTCAACACGGAAATCCCTCAAAGCCACAATGGCCTAATACATGTCGACGCGCTGCCCACAAGGCTATCACCCCAATGTAAAGGTGAAATTTAACCACTGATTCTTCACAGCCTCATCATTTGGAAGTGAAAATAAAACAAAAATTTATTTTCACAGCCCGTGCTATTCGAACATTGGTATCCACACGAATGAGCTACAGTCTAAGTTCACGTTTCCGCGGGCAAGCGATGCCAGAACGTATTAGAGAATATACAAGTAAGCGTAACTTGTGACGTGAACTTCAGGGAAATGGGTTTTGAATTTTAAATGACTTTTAGGTGATTTAAGTTAAGTTTAAGCGATTCAGAGTCAACTCCTTATTTTGAGAGACAGTAACTTTATTTATGATGTGCTTTCAGCTTTACAACTTTGCAGACTGTTTACATTCTCATACAGCTATTTCCTCACTGCATGAAAGGTAATTTTCAAAAATCAATAATTGGGGCATTTCAAAACCTGTAGTTCTTGTGAAAATGTAGTGCATTTTGATTTACAAAGATTATAAAAGCTTTTTTTTTATTTGTAAAATTCTTATGTTTGCCTCAAAGATGTACAAAATCGAATTTTTGGCGTTTCTCACATTTTCTATGCAAATCACATAAACAAAGAATCTGTGGCAACTTGAACGAACCAGTGAACCGAAACGATACTGGTGGAGATTCAATCATTAAAAAAAAAATTATTTCCTAAATTCCTAAATTCACAAGAACCTCAATGTTCCAATTGTTTTTTGTTTCTATGCAAATGCAGTTTATTTTGATTTGCGACGATAAAGAACAATTTTTACTTATAAAATGATCGTGTTTGCCACAAAAATGTACAAAATTATTATTATTTTTTTTACATTTTCTATGCAAACGACATTAAATTGAACACACCAGCAAACTAACACAAGAAATACTGGCATAAATTCTTTCAGATATTTTTATTCTTGGTGGTACAATTATTGTTTAATCCTCACAAATAAAAACCCCCATTCTCAAAAACTTATTTTTCGCACATCTTCTTCGTACAAACAAATATAGAACACATATAAAAATTGGTAAAACTGAAAACAGTAGTATGTCAAGGAGATAAATACTTGAAATTAAAAACTTACAGGAACTGTTTTTTTCTTTTTTTGAAAATTACAAAAAGACATGCATACACATGTTAAAGGGATAGCTCACCAAAAAAATTAAAATTCTGTCATTAATTACTCACCCCTCGGGTCGTTCAAACACCCGCTTAGACCACCCATCGTTCATCTTGCCAGTAACACAACTTAGATACTTTTGACGAAATCTGAGAGCTTTGTGAACTATCGGCTGAACCTAGATCCCTTTAAGCAAAATGGTAATACTTGAATACAGCAGTGGTGAGACCATGAATACTGGGCTCCATCCAGTAGGCTACATTTATTCGCCTCAAAACAGTATGAGAATCGCTGTTTGTTTGGCCACTTACAACAGAATAAGAAAACCAGACATTTTTATGCCGCATTAATAAACACATAGCACCGCGTCTTGAGCCACCCACTGCTATGCTCAGATGTATCCGATGGAAAGCACCCAGACAGAATTTCCACTAGAACAGACCGACACGCTCGCAAGCATACGGTCCCGCGCATGGGGGAAATAATTGGACATCATGCGTACACGGAAGGTCTATGCTGGCAGAGTGGTAGCCGACTGTGCCAGGCGGTGGAGAGGAAACGCCACTATGTGTGTGTGTGTGTTTCCTGAAAAGGCTGGGAAACACTAGTGTCGGCTGGGGGGAAAACCTTTGAGGTTGTTCATCAAGCTGTTCATGGAATCCGCGTGTTACACCAGAGGATGACTTCAGCTGGCTTTTTTTTTTTCTTTTTCCTTCTCTTCCTCCCCCCCCCTCCTGAGAGAAAGGAAAGGAAGGATTGATGAGGTCCGAAAGACGATAGTAGGTGAGAGGAATGAAAAAAATGGGGGGAAAAAAAATCAACAAATGTGTGAAAAGTGTGACTTTTCCAGATGAATTTTCCATATGCTTTCAGTGGGATTTAAGGAATATTTGAGCTAAGAATGAGTCCTGGTGTCCTGTGGTGTGAGTAAAGACTGTGATGATGTGTTTTACATGTTTTAGAGGAGTTGAGAAACACCACGTGGCACATGTGACCTTGACTTTCATCTCTTTCAGGTGCCTCTGAACTAGCATAAAGACATGCTAGTGCTAGCACTTGCAACAGAGCCGGTGCATGGTGGTGAAATGTGAACCTCTTTCAGAAACGAACTACATTTCCACTAACTTGAAAGCTGAACAATGACGTAACAGACTGTAACCTGCACTCAAATGTTGCTTTTTGAGTGGTTGTTGAATATGACTTTGTCTTGGTTTCTCCCTGCAGTTTCCCCCCTTTTAACATAAAGATGAAAAAAGCTTTCCATTGTCTATTTTCCCAGAATCCACCTGAAGGCGGATGGCACTTAATAGTTCATTCTGTACCAAAAGACATCTGCTTACTGGCCAACTTTAGCTAGATAGAAATCAAGGATGAGATGTTACCATTTGAGTCATCTTTGGCCAGCAGACATTGATATTTTAAGACAATCGATTAATACAACTAGACTTCAAGGAGTGTTTGGTCAGCTCTCTGAACCAGAAACGACCTTCCGGTTCCCTCATGGACAAATAAAAAATTCCCAAACACCCAAACCTCCACCCAATGGCCTAAATCATGCTCCTGCCTGAGATCACAAACAGAAGACAGTCTATATTTATAAAACAGATAGTTACGGCTCTAAAATTTGATTCGATGCGGCTTGGATGAGTATTCATCTGAATACTGACATTTTTTAAATTATTATTTATTGATAACATAATAATTGATTTTATTATTTTTAAATATTTTTTCCTTAAAAAGTATTTTTAAAAATATTAATAATAATTATTGATAAAAATGATAGCAATAATGCATTTACTTATTGATCTGTTATTCAACTGCTGCTGCTAATTGCTATTTTATATATATCATTATAAATAATAAGACATTAAAGTTGTGAATGTGATTTGTATTAACCTTAAACCAAAATCACTCAAGTGGCTTATTTAATAGGAAAAAAACATTTGCTTTATACACAAAAGTAAACTTTTTGATCATTGTCGTGCCAAGCGGATACACATGCGTTTCAACTCTTAATGATATACTAAGTACACACACCTAGATTCCTTTTTTTTTTTTTTTTTTTTATTCGCGAATACAGCCAGGTCTGTGTATTTCTTTGTATTTCTCTTTCGGTTTTCCCAAAACGATTCCAAAGTTTGACAGAGGAATCAAAACAGGACTCTGACAGAACTCTGTCAAAACAAAGTATGTTGTCTATTGAAGCCCATTTAGCTAAAGCATAGCATAAAGACTCGCCCGAGACCATTTCAAATAAATGTGTTTCAGCTTATGCGGAGAGGCCGAGACTTCAAAATTTGTTTGCTCAAGTACCTATGTTTACTTCAGGTTTTCTCTGGCAGAACATGCATGCAGCGGCACAAGAACGTGTTTATGTCTGTGTGTTTTCCTACTCGCGTTTACCAGCCAGACCAAAACTACCTCATAAAACCACACATTCCCATCAGACTTATGAAGGAATATTCCAAGTTATTTTCTATGGACCATGTCTGTGACGTGTTGCTGAGTACAACACATGATAATTTCAAAGTGTATTTACGCTAAAACAGTCAAAGTTATTATAACCTTTAATTCCAACTACAAATGGAACTGCTAAAATTATGATTGTTTCCAAACAGGTTTACCACAAGAAACCCTTTTAATTTATCTTATATTTAGCTATATTATATTAGAATATATTAACATATTATATGACAGACAGATAGAAAGACAAAGCCATAGATAGATAGATAGATAAAATAACAAACAGACAAACAAATAAACAGAGAGAAAAAGACAAATAGATTTTGTTAAGCATGTTTATTCTAAACCAGGTGAAATTATTGTAATCTTCAAGGTATGTAATGTTCAAAAGCAATTGTAATCTTCAAAAGAAATTGCTAGAAAAAATGATTGTTTCCAAACGTATCTTTATTTATTAGATATATGATATCAGAATATTATTATAATATAAACATAAGACAGAAAGACAAAGCGATAGAAAGATAGATACAGTAAACAGACAGCATTCAATAGACAGACAAGACAAACAAACACTATGAGAAAGACATGGCAGATCGATTTTGATAGCTTATTAAAAGGCCGCTATAGGAGATTTGGAAAATGCCGAATCTTTAGCCCGATAGCACTGAAAGGAGTTTTTTTTTTTTTTTTTTCTTGGATGCTCCCAAACTCCCTGCAATCTCCGTCCAAAGCCACGCCCCCTGAATGCATATACGCTCACTCACAGACCAGAGACAACATTACTACAATAGGCTACATCAGCGGTTCCCAATTCCAGCCCATGTTCCAAAGTGAAGTAAACTTCAACGTATTTCCCCCGCTCAGTGAGGAGGGAGCAATGAACACCGTGTAGGGACCATGTCAATCAGAACACAGTTCATACACGGAGCTCACTTCTAACGACATGATTATCTGAATCAGGTGTGTTAACTAAGCGAGACATTCAAAATGGGATTGACAGAGCGAGGGCGAACGGCAGAGGACTGGATTAACTGCTGGGCTGCATCATGTGTCATTCACCGGTGAGAAAACTTTAAAAGTACTACAATACCAGGAAGGAAGATCGGGTTGTTGATGTTTGCCTGCCGTCCTCGCTCTGTCTGCACAGCATGCGTGAACTGTCTGCCTGGCAGTGACGTATCCTGTCTGCCCGAGCGAACCGGGTGTGCCGCAAGGTATGCATGGATACATATGTTGACAGGCAGGTAGGAAAGCTTATTAAAACGCTCGGTCCGAGCGTTTTGATTGGACGAACATTTCTTGGTCCTACGCCTTCAACAGAATATATAAATACAGACAAATATATTTAGACCACTTAATTTAATGATTGCTATCGGGATGTGAAGATACCTTCAACCAGCATAACAAAAAATGTTTCTGAAGACAATCACCTAGTGCACCTTTAATTCTAAATCAGTCAAAATTATTGTAATCTTCAAGGTTGCGACAAAAAAAACCATAGGGGCAGCAAAATGGAATGCCTAAAATAAGATTGCTTCCAAACAGTTTACCATAAGAAAGCATTTTAATTTATTATATAATATAAATTATATATCATGGAATTTTATTTATACTACTAGATATTAACACTTTTATACCGTATATCTTAATTTATATAAATGATTTAAAATAGTATACATTATTCATAAAAATAAAAATGTTAGTACTATTATTATATAATGTATTAATATTTTTTCAATTATAATATTTAAGGCCATATATATTCTATCAGGTGTTCTTTCCCCCCACCATAGACAGAAGTTTATGAAGTACACGTGTGTGTTTAGAAAAAGCACCTCTTGTATGCAAATACTAAGAGTTGTATTACATTAAGGTGCGTCTATATGTGTGGCTCGATCGGTAGCCCCCCCCCCCCCCCCCCCCCCCAGGGCAAGTAAGCCGCGCAGTGTTGCATTCAGCTGCAGGAACAAGCGTTTGTGTGGTATTTGCGTGTAGGCACTACCCGTGCGCGCCTGCCCTTGACCAAGAGCGCCTGTCACCAGCCGTGAATTGACCCGCCCTCTGCCATAGCGCCCCAAGTGAGAGGACCCTGCAAAATTCTGCCAGCGCACGTAACGCCCTCAATGTGCGTGTGTGTGTGTGTAGTGCTAGTGATGCTGTGTGTGGTAGTAGTGTGTTTATTGTGCTGTGTCGTGTGTGTGTGTGTGTGTGCGAGGCAGCCTGCGAACGCTGCCAATGTACGTCACACTTACCCTGTCGGCCTCGTATCAGTATGAGAGGTAGAGAGAGAGAGGCAGTTAGCGGAATGAAAGACTGCCGCAAGCCGGAGAGGGAAGTAGAGCGGAGAAGAGGGGAGAGAGGGAGGGAGACAGACTGTCAGGCGAGAGCAAAGTCACTGGGCAACATCGGGCCCGCTTGGTGGGTGTGTGTGTGTTTTTAACAGCACAAATACACAAAAATGGATATTCACCGGTCATAATATTTCAGGTTATTTTTCATGAATTTCGAGTAAAAACACATAAGGCCCGTTCCCAAGAACGCTAACTATATTAGCGTTCACAGTAGCGCATGTTGTTCTGCAATTGTGTGTAGTCGCTAATGCGCACGAAAGAGTGCAATTGCTATTTTCCCACTTTAACTATGCACCCGTTTATATTTCCGCTTTCGCAGGAAGAGGAGGGGAAGGGGGGCAAAGTCAATTGTTTTAGGAGATAAGGCCCATGAATGCCCCCTTATAGTTACTGTCCTTGGTGTGATCGGGACCTATACATTCACACACAAAGTTGCATAATCACACATAGGCCTTTTTACATTGAATGTTTACATGCACAACCATAAGTTGAGAACCTGTAAGAAAACTTTTACATTGGTTTTTGACATTTTTTTTTACATGACCTTAAATTACAACACATTGTTGAGTTGTGCAAGATTATGAATGCATGTAAATATGCTGCTTACACATTCTTGACAAATACAACACTTTGTCAAAGCTTAGTGTGCAAAATGTGACCGTGTGGTCTTGTGATACCGTTCTTAATGACATCAGTGCATTTGCAGCATCCTCTGACACAGTGTAAATTATGCAAGTTATACCATGTACTGTATACAAAGATTTATGGAATTTTGTGTTTTTTGAGTTTTCCAAAATGTTAAAATGGAAAGTTATGTGATATACAATATCATTCTGTTCTGGATGCCAGAGAACGTGCTGCCATCAACTCAACTCTTGACACCATCAAGATCTTGCTCAATATCGACAAGACAGACAGAAAGTCGACCAAGGAACTCAGCTAGGTCGCTGCACGGATTCGGCCACAGCCCCAGGTAATGACAGCATCTTGCTGGACCTGATTAAACGCTGTCAACGTTTGTAATTTTACCTTCTACATGAGGTCATCACTCCGTGCCGCTTGTCGGAAAGCTTTAACTCATGCGGTTCATGCATGAGGAAGGATGAGTAATGTCTCCTGATCTCAATCATCTTGGGATCATCCTCTCAATTCCTTGAGTCTGAGGGGTAAAATGTGGAGGATTTTGAAGGATATGTGCTGGTTTTCATTTTGATGGATTTGTGTGGCATCTCAGTGGCTGGTATGTAGATGTTTTTGTTTTTTATGTCATGCACTTTCCATTGTAAATCTGAAGATTTTCTATCAGTGTGTGTAGACCTTCAATTGAGTAATTATTGTGGATAATATGCTAGTGGTTGTGATTTCATACGTTACCTATACCACAAAAGGGTAAAAATCCCTTTAGATTAAAATGACTGTACAAGCTTCATTTAAAATCAGAGTAGCGACTTCATATTCATAACGAGGGTCCAGGATTCTCCGCTGCGTTTGCTGGAGGCCTTACTGACAGTTTGTAATGTTTCATGGAAGACGTGTAGAAGACCTGGTAACCGAATCTCAATAATTAAGATTTACTGGTGGAGTCTGGCCTCGAAAATGTGGACCTCCTCTAAGCAGAAGAAGCCTCTCTAAGAAGCAGCCAGCGAGTTATTGTACACCTACGACCTGTGAACCACCTGCCTTTGTGTTCATACTATCACACACATTAGCCTTATAGAAAGCATTAAATATATGCCACTCTGATGTGTTAACTGCTATTAATTTCTACCCACTTATAATAGATTAGGCCGCCTACTGTCCTTGTGTAAGTTATAGCTGTAATGTTTTACAGGAATCCACAATTAAATACTATAAATGTTTTAAATTAAATTTTATTGTAAATAAAAAAACTGTGGCGCAATCATAAATCCTGATCATGGAAAAAAGTGGAGCAAAAAATATAGTATAATTTTGTTAGTAGGGCCTATTATACTATACTCCTAACCATTGTATGTTGATTCTCTGAAAAGTGGCTCTGTGGGACTATTAAAACTTTTAGTGTATCCCGACCAGCAACTGCTATCAGTTTTTTTTCGACTAATGACAGCGAATTGGACTTCCAAAAGCACAACTGTATCTGCCTGTTTGAAATTCTAATGCAGCAAAGAGTAAAACTTTCTTGACGTTCAGCCCCAATATAGTGTCATTTTTTGCAAACCGTGCCTTTTCCCATTATGTCCTTAAATCACACCATTTTATATTTCTTTGTTTTGCTAACATCATGTCCCTTTTATTGTAATTTCTACCTATTGCAATAAAAATTTACTATAAAACATGCTATTTCTACTTGATTTGTCTCTTAAAACTACTTTTATTTGGTGTAAATGAGCGATCAAGTTGATTCAGTCATATTAAATAATACTTTTAACATTTTACAGTGTAACCTATCATTAGCCATCACTTGAAAAAATTAATAGAGTAGGCCTAATTCTAAAGACCCCATAAAGATCTCAAATTTTGATTTGACATAATACTTTCTTTGTCGTTTTAAACTATGGTTTCCCATGTAAACTTTTCTAAGAGTAATATTACCTGAATATTCCTCATATTTGATTTCTTGGGAGCATGATTACACATACAACTCGGCATGCAACGCAATTAACATGGAATAATGTCAAACATTACAATCCACCACTGCGCAGATAACAAAAGTAGTTTTTATGAAGTGAAGATATGAATTATTTTAAGTTCAGGTTGCGTCACAATTCTCTCTCTAGGCGTCCTCTGCTGTGTTTACTCGTACGCCAACTAACGACCCGACAACCGCGAAAACAAACAGCAGTAAGATGGCCGACTCCGCGCGCGGCAGGAATATCTGACATTCGTTTGTTCCATCGCCGTCGCTCCGAGCGACAGAGGCCAATTACTGCAGCAGCCGCGTGACCTTTAGCATGCAGATGAGCCGCGCAGCGCACGTGCTTATGTGTGTGTGGCCGGTAAATATTAACGGGAATGAAAGAGCGGAGCCATAATGACGCGCGGCTCGTTAGGGAGCACGAGACGGAAGATATTAAAGAGCAGTTAAGAGCAAAACGCAGACACGCACATGTACCTTTCTACAGGACTCTCTCTCTCTCTCTCTCACACACCACACACACACACACACTTCACCTGTCTAACGCACTGGCGCGGGCGCACACACATAATGCGTGCATTTACACTAGTCGAACTCACACAAACACGTGTGACTAATATGCGAATAAATAGACATTTGATCAAGCTGAACAGGCATATACGCGCATTTCTAACTTACAAAAACATACATATTTCATGCATCTAACACACACACACACACACACATTTAGGCTATACAGCCTTTCTTCTATGGATCACTAAAACGGTCTGACACACATAAACACATTCATCCTACTAGCACATAGACACTTTACCTGTCTAACACGCACCTCACAATTCACCTGTCTAACATACACAAACTTCCCCGTCTATCACACACGCTTTAACTGTCTAACGCGCACATATACCCACGATTCACCTGTCCAACATGCACGCACGCACACACACACACACTTATAGAGCGTCGCAAGTTCTGTGTGTGTGTGAGCGCTGCTCTGCTGGGGTCTTTTAGCACGCTGGCATTAGTATTCACAGACAGCGCTTCACTTCAGTGCCTGAATTAATTTTCCACCGTGCGCGTGTGTGTGTGTAATCCGCACTCACACACGAGATGGCCCCGAAGTGACCGCGGCACCCAGAGCGAGCGAGAGACAGTCAGTGTGTGGTGATCTCCCTGAGTCTCAAGCCTCTTTTCCTGTTATTTTATTGCGATTTAAATACTTCACTGTATAATGCATGTTAATACTGACTAATCCAGTGCAGGAAATTAGACTCCCCACGAGTCTTGATTCTTAAGAGAGCAAAAAGTTCTGTGCCGAACCCACCACAGAAAGAGAGACAGGCTTCCGACGGAAAGCAGAATGCGCGAAGAACGAAGATTGAGCGTGTGCGTGCGTGTGTGTGGTATTTGTATTCCCTCCACGTTCTCCGCAGCACACCGGATAATTCCGCTTTTTCCTCTTATTTTGATATATGCAGCTCCTGAGTCAGCGTGCGCCTGCGAGGACGTGCTTTTATTGCGCGCTCGCTCTCTCTCGCTTGTCTGTCGGATGAATAATATGCCGTCCAGGGGGCCCTTGTGCCGTACGGCCGGAGCGAGAGAGAGATTACCGGTTTGTCGTTTTCCCTCCGCGGTTTTTTTTGCACGCGCATGTGTGCCTGCATTTGATTGAAGACCTCCGGCGTATCCGCACACCGCCGGCTAATTAATTGATCGATTCGGCATGTGCAGAGGGCCTGCCGTCTCGTTCGACGTGCGAAACGCTCTTGCTAATTGAGATTCCGAGGTCTCTCTCTCTTGTTTATCCCGTAAACAAATGCAAAACGTTACTCCTTGTTGCACTACAAACTAATGAAGTCTCGCAAATGCTCTTTTAAAAATGGTGAAAGGAAGGGCTTTTTTTCTTACTTCCCCGTGTCTTTCTCTCTCTTCTAGGCGGTTTCCCGCTGGGATGTTTTTGAGAGAGACAGAGCCGGTAATTTCAGCACGGCAGACAATGCGATCCGCATTTCTTTCTTTCCCCCCGACACGCGGATCCTGTTCCATCTTCCTCTTCTTTCTCCCTGCCGTTCCTGTCCATCCTCCTTCCCGCGTATCTCTTCTCTCTCCGTCTAGGATGAAAGCTCGGAATCACAAAAGTGTTTATGCCGCGCACGGAACACCTGGGCTCAGATCTGCGTTTAAAGTCGCAAAGTGTCGTTTCCACGTCAGACTGCTGAGATTATCAATCAGCATGCGCGTGCATTTGGCATGCACGAGTGAGTGGCATGTCTAAGACAAGCCCCACATCGCAAGAAACACAAACCATTTGTATGACCCCTTCACCTCTGAATACCGCCTCCAAGAATCGCACACACATACGCGCACATGCCCCTGGGGAGAAGGTGCGTTTATTAAACAGTCTGGTTATGCCAACGGTAATGCGGCGTAGATGGATGGAGGGAGGGGGTTGGGCCAATTAGAAGGAAAATTGAATATGAGTCATGGCACTGCCACACGGGCTTAAACGCTTCAACCGTTTTTCGTATTTTCGCAATAAGGAGCGAAAAGTAACCTGGCCTGAGAAGAGCCTGACTGTTCGATGTTCAATTACTGTCACCTCGTAAACATAAAAACCCATATGTGCTATTATGCTTTATGGTATTCTTAGATGTTTGATGTTTTCCATATTAGTTTTATGTATTTTTATTTTAGTGCTGTCAAATCGATTAATCGCGATTAATCGCATCCAAAATAACAGTTTTTGTTTACATAATATACAGTAAGTTTGTGTACTGTGTATATTTATATGTAATGTATATTAGGGGTGCGAAAAAACACCCTGCACACAGATGTCACGATTCGGTCTGGAGGTGTCACTGTATCGATACGCATTTCCGGCCAGTACAATAGAGGAACTAAAATCTACTATGCCTCTGCCTGTCTTTTTCTTATTTGAACTAGACAGTAAGGCTAGTACAATAAAAAAATTTCCACTAGTGGTGAAAAACTCAATATATTTTTCTACAGTGTTTATCATATATATATATTGTTCAGTATATATATATATATACTAAAAATCTGCCAGTACAAAACAAAATATACATACAAGCGAATACATTAATGAATATATTGGATTTAGTTTACAGATAACAAGGGAGAAAAACAACCAGTTTTGATGTGGGGGGTGTGACACGTAACGTAGCCTATATAAGCTGAGTTTCAGTTCATTTTTGTGACAGGCTTAATTTGTTCGCAGAAAGGAAACTCAAATGGCAGAAAACGACATCCTATTTGTTTTCTTTTTTACAAAAGCACAATGTTTTGTTTTCATTGAGAGTGTACACAAATAAAAGCAGACCTTTATACAGGGATGCATTATCAATAAGACAATAAGTGTTTAAAGTTGATTCTGCTGGTATAAGGAAACAGTTGAAGTAATCGCGCCGGCGCACACACACACAAAACATATCAGTTCCAGCATTGCTAACTTGACAGCAAGTTGGTACTTTATCAAAATAAAATACAGTGAACCAAACATCAGCGCGCGCGCCTCTGTAACTGTTGGAACGCGACTGAAGTACAAAGCCTTTAATTTACATAATAAATAATAGTTTAGCAATCAGATACGTTACATCGCAAATATGGTAATATTATGGAATATTTGGATTTGAGCCGAATGAGAGAGGTAGGATACACGAGCACAAAGTTCCATTTCGCAAACAGTTGAGTGCACAAGCCTTTAAAGTATACTCCTTTGTCAGTCTGTGAGAGACGCATTCTGAATCAGCACATGGTCACTGTCTAGTAGGCTTTGTTTTCAAGTGCGCAACTCATGACATTCGCTGTTCTTCTGCAGGCGGCCGCTTATCAAACAATGTTGCATTGCTGCGGACGCCCCCTTCTGGATTGGGGGTGAATTGCCTGTATTCGTTGTAAGGCCTCATGCAACGAACCGCGATGTCAGTACCGTGACGGTTCGGTACGAGTATCGTTCCCCATAGTAGAATTTACCGTATTGACCCGAATATAAGATGATGTTTTTTTTTTTCTTGGAAATACATCTGAAAAAACGCGGTCGTCTTATATTCAGGGTCTAGACTTTGACATGTCAATAATATACCCACAACAATAGGTGGCGCCAAATACGCATAAAATGAGTGTGCCATGAAATACGTAATGTAATGCGTGTTGTAAAGATTGCGAGTAAAAACAAAAGAAAAAGAAAAAAACACTTACAAGGTTTCTCCGAATTTTTTCTGATGATGTTGTGACTGTCACGTTAGCCTGATGGAACCAAACAACCTTTGTGATTTTAAAACAGTACCAAGATTGGAAGACTACAGTAAGATTTAACTTCTAACGTTAATAAGCTTTTGGTAGGCTACTATTAGATGGATAGCCTAAATGTCCTAATTCATGGGTTTTTTTGTTTAATGGTATATCAAAAAGTGTATAATTTTAAATGTGATTGTTGGTACATTTAACCAGTTTTACCATACTTTCAAAACAAAAAATTAAATAGGAAAAATATGCAATATGAAAATAATTAAAGACAAAATGTGTTTTACTGAGAAAAACAAATTTGGTTTTTAAAAAGCCTTTTTCCAAAGGTACATCTGGAAAAAGGGGGGGGGGGGGGGGGGGGTCGTCTTATATTCGGTCCAATACGGTATAATACACCACACAGTTAAGTTTATACATTTTTAAAAATAATTTATTATATAATATAAATTATATGAATATAAATGTATATACATGTAAATGTTTTCAAAATATATACATGCATGTGTGTGTATTTTATATACATAATAAATATACACAATATACACGTATATTATGTAAAAAAAAACTTTTATTTTGGATGCAATTAATCGCGTTTGACAGCACTAATCTTTATATTAATTTGACAATTTCATCCAACACAACCTTGTTAAATGTAAAAGTTCGCACATTTTTACATCTTTTATACTTTTTACTGCTTGTTTACAGCAATGTACAATTCATACAACATTTGACACTTTTCTCCAACACAACTTATTTTTTCTGTTGTGTTATGTCGACAGTACTATGATCGACTATATATAACAAAGCTAGTGGTTGTATGTAGGGCTGCACGATTAATCGAATGCGATTGTCATGCGCATTTTGATAGTAATGCCAGTTCTGTAATCAGCAGGAAATCATCATCACATGCTTTCAGATGGAGCAGAATTTACTACACATAGATGTAGTTCACTGACAAGTTACGCAAAAAAATCGCAGAAGATTTTATTGCACGATTATGAAATCGTTTGCGATAATGACAGCTGTTTACATAGCTTCTCAGTGAACTACGGCTCTGTGAAGTCAATGCTGCTCCATCTGAATGCATGTGAAAATACCACATTTATAACATATTTTTACTCCAAACTCACTTCATAACGTCAGTCGAGTTTGAAGTAAATCCTTCTGTGAGATGATGTGGCTTCTTACACAGAATAAGGCACGCAACATATTTCATAGTATTTAAGCAGTGATAAAGGCATTGCATTATAAATATGTTACTTTATTTTAATGAAAATTATAATAAAAACTCAGATAAACCACATATTGCCATAGTTGTTTGTTTATTAGTCACGTTGAATCAATAAAAACAGTTAAATCTTCTGTTTATTCAGCTACAGCGATAAGCATTTTCTGGGTTTCTTCTGCGAGGCGTATTTGGAGTTTCAGCGCGAGAGCACCTCTGGCCTTTGGATGGAGATTTACTGCTGATCACAGAACCGTGCTTCACTGAAAGAGACGCATGACAATCGCAGCTTCTGTCGAATCCCGATCTCGATTCCATTTCGATTTATCGTGCAGCCCTAGTTGTATGTATTATTTATTGCACATTTTTGCACATTAAATGTGTTTATAAGCGATTGTGTGTATGTGTGGTAGGTCTGTTTACACAAAGCTAGCAGTTATAGGTATATTACTGCAAGTTTATTTGTAGCTACTTCAACCTGTGCATAAAAATGTGAGCGATTGTGTGCATTCCTGTTTGAACTGTTCGTGTTCGAAAAACATAAACATTTTTGTAAGCCCAATTTATGATAACTTAAATTCAACTACATATTCAATAAAGCTAACAATTGTATGTATGCACACTTTCACTATATTACGACTGCACGTTTATTTTTAGTTAGTGCTTCCAGTATATCAAAATTTACTTATTTTTACGTGTGCTGTTTTTTGACAAATTATGCTATGATCAACTATATTCAACAAATCCAAAATACGTTTATTGTTAGTCTATTTGTAGGTAGCACAATTTTACTTGAGTGATTGTGTGCAGCTTTGTTTGAATGGCTTGTGTACCACAAACTTAAAAATCAACGTATATTGAAGTTTTTTTCCACACTGGATTTTTACAATTTACGAAAACTCATATTCAATTGCACATTCAATAAAGATAATAATTGTATGTATATTTCGACTCATAATACATCTGGGGTATGGAAATGTATGTATAACTTATTGTTGCATTTTTTTTCTGTTGTGGTACTCTTTCACCAAATTATAATATAATCATCAATATTCAGCCAATCCACTGTTGTACATATATTGTTACTGTAAGTTTACTTGTAACTTGTAGCCGTATTGTGTTTTTTTAATGCAGTGCATCCGGCATATGGAAAAGAACATACTTATTTTTATGTTTGTTTTTTTTACTGTTGTGTCTTTCACCAAATTATACTATAATCAGCTGTATTCAACAAAGCTAGCATTGTACGTATATAGTTACTTAAGTTAATTTAAGTACATATGTTTATTTGTAGCTACCACATCCTGTGTATGAAAAGGTATGTGAATGGTATTGTTTGTTACAGTTCCTTTTGAACTGTTTATATATGATAAACAAAAAGTGACGTACATTATATTTGTATTTACATATATTTTTATTCATTTGTAGCGTTTATATAATAGCCTACTTTTAGTTTTTATCCAACACTTTTAGCTTTTATCCAATCCAGTAATTTTTACTGTTTATCTTTTATGTGTTTAGTGCTACAAACAACTATATTCATCAAAGCTGTTGGCTGTACTTATTGTCCAAATGCACATTTAGTTGTACCTAGTAAATCCAGTGTATGAGAATGTATGTGAGAGATCATTTATGTGTGTGTGCTAGTTTTGTCTGCTCTTGCTCGGCGAGTTCATGGTGCGTAACACACCCCGGCAACCTCTGCAGCGGCCGCCGCACCTCTTTCATCTCCCATAATGCCCCTCTCTGATCCTCTGCCCGCTAGCGCTCACGGGGAGGGGCTGTCAGCCACGGCTGATTAGAGTGTGTATGTGTGTGCGTGTCGGGGAGGGAGGGACTCTGTTTTAGTCTCCAGAGATCGGCCAATTAATTTCTTCATTCATGTCTGATTGCTTTGCTCCGGCGTAACGTACAATTATTCTATTTGCCACTCAGGAGTAGCACTCCACACGGCCTGGACACACACACCTCCACTCAAAGAGGTGCATACATCCACACACACATATTCAGTAATTTGAGCACACGGTCTGGCTTTCGACCTGTCGCAGCAAAGCAGAGGTGAATACAAACATTACTTGTCTCTATCATTGAACGGCATTCATGAACATATTTAACTTTCCGAGTGCAATATGTACATTAAAATAGCATTATGACTGTATTGTTTCCAAAAAGAACTGCTAGCTTGAATTTGCTTCACCTCGAAGAAAAAAAAAAAAATAAGCCGCACATAGTACTTAATACATTAATATGTTAATAATAATTAAGACATTAGTTTTTCTTTTTGGAATATATTTTTAAAGAAATTTCTCCTGTGATGTAAAGCTGAACTTCAGCAGCCATTCCTGCCGTATATATCTATATATATATAGATTGAACTAATTAAAAAATGCAGAACTTTCTGTGAGATTTAACTCCCAAAAATATCGATAACCAGTACAATCTAAGTATTTATTTTTTATTTTATTTTTTGCAATTTGACTAACTTGATCTGTTTGTCCTTCTTGCAGTTGAAGATACTTGTTTGCCTATCAGCATTTGTGCAAATTGTGTTGGTGAGTAACTTAAACTAGCAACTAACTTAAAGTAGCACAGCCTTTTTTATTGTTATATGCTGTAGCTTTTAAAAAAATTTTTGTTTTGCTTTTCAATGAGTAGGCATGATAGCCACTATTTCTCATATGTTCATCCAAATCATTTTTACTGAATTGAGTGTGGTCAGCAGGGCCAGCAAACCCTTCTCTGCTGGCCTAAACACTATCAGAATCACTGACTTACATTTTAATATAGCCTATATTTTTTCCATTAATGTGTATTAAATTATTTCCAATAGTTTATTCTCTTCAGTTCATAGCTTTTCTCTCGGTTGCACTGCTTTCAGCAGTGTATGTTTATATTGGAGCTTTTATCCAATCATATTTCAGCAATCGTGTTGCCAGGGTCAAATAAATCTGCCTTAAGGCCTTCAGAATTCACAGTGCAGGCGTCTGTTAGCTTAAATCAATGGGAATGAAACTGTTGCTTTAATCAATCAGATTTCGAGTTGGCAGCACCAGCGCCATCTAGCTGGCTAACGATAACGTCAGCATTTTCTCGTCCTTTGATTGGATGGTCAGCATACTAGCTAGCAAAAAGCATCACTGTAAATCATTTTATTAAAACTTTTATTACTGTTTCTCATGTTTAGATTTTCAGTGCATTTTGAAAAAAAGATTTGCCTACTATATTTAGTAAATCTAAAAACAGTAGTCCTAATGTCTGCGAAAAACAACCACACACCGGCTCTGTGAAAGACTCCTGAAGATATGAAACCCGAGATTATAATAATAATAATAATATTTCATTACATTTATATTATAGCGCTTTTCTAGGCACTCAAAGCGCTTTACATTGTCAGGGGGTATCTCCTCATCCACCACCAGTAGAGTATGGTAGGTTAATTTTCATTTTTCAAAATTTTCAAAACTTTTATCGCTTGATGCGTTGTATGCTGATGTTATTTGCGCGATATAAAGCCAGGTTTAAGTTTCCGTCAGAATATCTCAGTTTCCCGAGTGGAGCTGTATTAACCGGTCTTTTCCTCCGGCCGCAGTGCAGCTGGTCTGCCTCTGCCAGCGGCGCTGCGGCCGGAGAAAAAGACCGGTTCTCCCGCAGTGCGCTGGCAGACCGGTGGGGAGACTCGTGAAGACGAAATAAAGCAGTAAGAGAACATTACATTGTTAGGTCAACATTAAAACACATGTAATCACCTTATTTGTTTTATACCAATGTAAGGTATAAATACGTTTGGGTACGTGCGTACGTTATGTAGTGCCCTGTTATACTGCATTACTGGTAATATTTATGGTTTCTATAGCCGTGGCATCATTATGATGGTATGAAGAGATGGATTAATTCATGTAGGACGCCACTGAAGGCCTAGGTGTAAAATGCACGGCCCGCCACTGCTGAACTGGTTTGTTTGGACAAAGTGATGTTTGAAGTTTATTGTGGCGAAATGGTGTTTTCTGGTTTCGGTATAGTATACGTTTGTTTGTTCAGTTCAAGTTTTCATCAGGCAAATAGAGATTTCTGTTTCTGTTTTGAAGGTAAGTTTGTAGCAAAGTTTTTTAGTAACAAGCTACTTTTTCAATGATTCGCAGTGAAGTGGCCCATTGTTTCTCATACCATTAGGAAATCCTATTCATTTAGCTGAATTTGTTTAAAAGGATGGTTCAATACTAAATAATTCAATGGTTCACTTTGGTCCCACAAGGAAGTGTCTTCAGTTTTGAAGTTTATTGTAACCAAATGGTGTTTTCTGGTTTTATTAGTCATAATTAGTATAAATGTATTTGTTCAGATTGAGTTTTTCGTCAGCCAAATAGACATTTTCATTGTTTGTTTTTTTGTTTTTGCCAGTTTCTGGCTTCTGTTTTGAAGGTTAGTTTATAGAAAAGTTTTCAGTAATGAGCTTCTTTTTCCCACTGTTTCTATACCATTAGGAAATCCTGTTCATTTTGCTGAATTAGTTCATAGGATGGTTAAATACCAAACAATTCAATGGTTCACTCGAGTCCCCCAAGGAAGTGTCTTCAGTTTTGAAGTTTATTGTAGCGAAAAGTTTTTTTTGTTTTGTTTTGTTAGACACATTTAGTATAAATTTGTTCAAGTTTTCATCAGCCTAATAGAAATGTTCCTTGTTTTTGTGCCATACTGTGTCTTGCTTTTTAAAGTGAAGCTCACTGTAGCAAAATGTTGTTTTCTAGTTTTATTAGTCATATTTTGCATAAATTGATTTGCTCAATTTGTTTGAGTTTTCATCAGTCTTATAGAGATTTTCATTGTTTTCCTTTCTGAGGTTTATTGCAGAAAAATTGTGTTTCCTGGTTTTATTAGTCATATTTAGAATAAATCTTGAGAAGTTTTCATTGGCCTAATAGAATTTTTCATAATTTTTGTGCCATTTACTGTGTCTTACTTTGTAAAGTGAAGTTTCTTGTCGCAAAATGGTGTTTTCTGGTTTTATTAGTCATATTTAGCATACATTATTTTTGCTCACTTTGTTCAAGTTTTCATCAGCCTTATAAAGATTTTCATTGTTTTTGCCAGATTAAATAAGATCTTAAGAATTCAATTATATTATCAGATAGCTGGTTTTAGATACATTTTGTTAGTTCTTGTAGTGTCGCCAAGTGTTTTTTCAAATCTTGACTGTAAATGATAAGTAGTTTCGGAAGCAGGTTTGAAAGTAGCTTCGCCAACACTGGTACACACACATTCGGTCATAAACGAGGAAAAGCGCAAGACGGAAACATCAAGAGAGACAGGAAAGTCTGAAATGGGCCGCCCGGCTTTGAAATTTGTGGGGCGAGACAGAAAGTGTCAGAAAAGAATAGATACAGAGACCACGAACGAGAGAAAAAGGCATAAAGAAGCGGGGAGGAAAAAGCGACAGGGGAAAAACGTGTGCGATTATGTGAGAACAGGAGAGCCAGATCACAGACTACGAGCCCACTCTACATTCAGCCGGGGGGGGGGGGGGGGGGGGGGGGAGCAATTTAGTACCCGCGACCACGAATAGAATATAGAAATTACACTTCCTCATTATTCAAATCACTTCTTAGAAAATGAGGCACGTCTCTCTCCATCTCTCTCTCACTCCTTATCTCTTTTCTTCCCTCTCTTCTGTGCGCTTCAGCGATGGTGGTATTTGTGTTCCCTCTCTCTTTCTGTGAAGATAAGCCCCTGGAAAACGCTGTCATTACTGTCCCTCCTTCGCTCCCCCCCGCGGGGTTAAATTATTCTCCTTGCTCTGTCACTCCACTCGTTTCTTTATCTATCACTTTACCAAACCCGAGTGGGATCGATACCCCTATCGACTGCAGGATGCTCTCTACACACCCGACTTCCTGCGGCAGGGAGGAAGAGAAGGAGGGAGGGAGAGCAAGGAGGTGAAGGGCCTTTCGGTTGGCGTCACTCAATCGCTCCGTTCTTAGAAATTGGACTTGGAAATGAGGCAGCCAGGAATAATAGCTCTCTCTCTCCCTGTGCAGCGGCGTATTAGCCGGGTTAGGCACCGGAGAAAGCTCTGACAGACGGATGAGATGCGTTTTGAGACCCGGGTCAGGTTGAAATCAAGTGGGAATCCGGCAAAAAAAAAAAAAAAAAGATTGGGTGTAACACACCTTTTTGCAATTCCCGTTGGTGTTTTCATTCGAAATTCGCAATTTTCACAATTGCAAGATTTTTTTTCATTTTGGCAACGCATTTTTTTCAGAGAGGGGAAGAAAGGGGGGAGGGGGGGGGGGCACATTTACATTGGTGCAACGGACCATCCATCCCTTTTGAAATCAAAGGTTTGCTGGATTCTCTCGCAGAGTAAACTATTGTTTAAGCACCCTAGATTTTCTTCTGCCAACATAACATCTGATCCATATTTCAGCTCAACCTGTCCAAGAAACAACGTGTTGTTATTGTTTACTAAAACTAATTGAAAATGTTTTTTGGCAGTTGAAGTAACGCTGAAATAAAGTGAAATAAATATTTAATAAAAACCTTAATGAAAAGGGAAAACTTGCCTTGGCAACTAACCAAACATTAGTTTAAATTCTAAGTACAAAATACTAAAACAAAAATATTTTGAAATAAAATGAAACAAAAAAAATAATTTTTTTTAAATGACAAAACATAACAAAATGACCACAATTTAACAAAGTAAAAACTGACAATATTAAAATAACTAAAATATTATAACTACTGTAATATCATGTTATTTTAGTATCATTGAGATACTACTATAGTTTTTTTTTATTATTATTTTGAATTACTTTTTATTTTGATATTTTCTGTTTTCTGCCTTAATAAATACTATAATTGTCATGTTATTTTTGAGATACTATTATTGTTTATATATATATATATATATATATATATATATATATTATATATTATATATAGAAGCTAATTCCAATATGAATTACTGTAATAATAGTCAATGTTATTTAGTTGTTAATTAGAATACTGTTATATTATTATTAATATTTTGAATACGTTTTTAATTTGATATTTTCCATTTTCATTTCTTGTTGTGTAATTTAATTTCTATTATTTTTTTATTATTTTTATTTCAGTTTTAGCTTTAGTTATTTTGGTACAGCAAGTTAAACTAATTGTAATGAGAAAATTTCGTGGTACCTAGATGACTACGTTCTATGTATAATTTTATTTCAATTAATGATTTTATTTCAAGTAACTATTCAGGTTTATTTTTGTTAAATATAAAATCCCAAAGTTCTGGCAGGAAACTCTAGATGGCATAGTCTGATAAGTTCTAACTCAATCTGACATAATGAAATCATTATCACATGGTGCAGCTGATTGGTTCTTTTTGTATCAGCAGCCAATGAGCTTAATGCTCAACATTCAAATACTGGGCCAGTGCTTGCTGTAACAGAAACCACCTCCACCATCCCCAGCTCCACCTGTATAGATCTGCTCGGTGTAATTCATGTATGCTACGGACTACACTTGGAATCTCCCGCCTTGCTCTCAAAATCCTTGCTCGCATCTTGCGTCTCTTTTAAAACTTTATTTCCTCCACTTTTCTTCACCTCTAATCCCTATTAGCCTCATTTTCAGCAATAGACTGAATACCTCTACCATCAGTGTTTTTGTTAAAAATGACTAAAAGTTTCCCGTTTACCATTTTGGGTGTGCCGTCTGAGATCTTCCATCGCCGGCACACACACAAAAGCTGAACAAACGGCTCACAACGGTCTATAAAAGCGTTCACCCCGAGCAGACAAAGAGAAATGGAGTGTGTAGCAGAGAAGAGAGAAATCATAAGTGTCTAGGAGATTTACTCGGTGTGTGTGTTTGGTCAGCTCTCAGGCAGGCCTGTTTGATGTGAATCTCCGATCGGGTTTCTTTTCATGTACACACAAATGCAGCTGGCGCATACACTCGTGCATCACTGCGGCTTTGAAGGCAGCAGATGCAGAGTTCTGACGGAAGGCAGGTGTGTAGCCTGTCTCTCTCTCTGTCTCTCTCTCTCTGTCTCTCTCTGTCGGTCCAGGGGCAGGTCACTGTAAAGGTCAGTGTGCCGGTGATGGAAAGGGACAGCAGCGTCTGTTGCCGTGGGGACGGACCAGACACGTTATCAGAATGCCACACACTGGAAAACGCGACCTCGCCAGCATCACGCACACGCACACGCACACACATGTGCACGCTTGTAGAAAAGCCAAGCGAGGCCTTGCGTCCTCAAGGACGGGTTGGACTTGTGAATGTCTTCGTTCATGTCTGTTTTTGAGCTGTTACATAGAAAATATAAAGCAGAGTGTCTGAGGAAGTTTCAGTGGTGCCAATTTTCTAAAAACCTTGTGTCTTTCTAAGAAACTTAATTGCAGACTTTTTACCAGCGAATATTCAAGGCTTTAGGCTGCTTGGTCACTTAGAGGCATATCTTGAACTTTAGGCCCTGTGGACGTCTAGAAAATAAACACGCTTCGCTAGTTGTTTTAATTTGTCTACTAACAATGTTCATTATAGAATATACATGCATTACAGGAGAATTTTGTTTTTATTTCTACCTGAAAGTCATAAAAATTGTCACCACATTTGTCATTTGTCATCACATTTCAAATGATGTTTTGTTTTTAGTAATATTTTGTGACAGAAAGTATTATTATACTACAGTAGTATTTTGTGTGACCGAAATACACATAATTAAATAATATTTACATTTTTGCATAATGTGATAATACAATTAAATTACAGTTTGATTGGAAATGATGCTGAAAAATTTTGGAAAAAAACAACTATTTATCACAGGCACTTTAATCACGAGTATTTATTTATTTATTTATGCTTGATTGGAAATAATGTGAAAATTAAAAAACAAAAAGAGTAATTGAAGTTTTTATAAGATTGGAAATGAGCCGGGAAAAAAAAATTCCATTATTATTATTATTGTTATTATATTATTATTATTTTTTTTTTTATATATATTTTCATCAATTACCCAGCAATGGTAAAATAATAAAGACCTATACATAACAGGCATTTTAAAAGTAGTGCATATTCGTGGATAAATGCATTGTAAAGTTTCCAAGAAGGGGGGGGGGGGGGGGGGGTTTTTTTAAAATACCATCAAAAACAAAGTTCATGAATTCATTTGATTCTTATTAGTCCTGAAGTTGAAAATGTTCCATGATTCCTAGCTGATATAACTGAGTCTGCTGTCAAGAATAAGTAAAAGTTTTTGAGTTCATTTTTGAATCTCAGACACTGTGGCAAGTAACAGAAGTCTTGACTACACACCAGGAATAATACAAATTTTGCATGCTGCCCTGAGCCTGTGAGGCTAATCTATGTGTAGTGTATTCCTAAATGTTGACAAATTTTACAGCGTTTTCTTTCCTAAAAAATTGATCTATATATTGATGTTAGCTTGTTCATACAATTTAAAAATTATTTTTCTAAGGTAGGGGTGTTTTTATTTTCTTCTTAAATATTTATCTTTTTAATTGTGTCACAGCCACGAATCATGATTTACTACCCCTATCATGCAATGTTTTATATGGCGGGATTCTCATTGTAGAGCATTTGATTGGACAAAAATCTGAGTAGTGCAGGATGATGTCATCAAGAAATTTGCTCAGTTTCTATTGTTTGAAAACTCATTATTATTTGTGGCATGGAAAATTACAGATTTTCACTTTATTTCTCCCCCTCTGCATTGCTTTCATTTCGTTCTCACTGAAGCTCTCAGAAGCTTTTGCGTTCTCCCATTTTTCTATTTCTCATTCTCGTACAAACCCCATCTTCCTCTCCTAATCGGTATGCTCTTTATTTTCTCTCTCGCTCTCTTTCTCACTCTCTCTCTCTAACTCAAATTACACCCATTACGGCCCACTCTAGCTCTCCAGCACCTCTCTCCCTCCCTCTCCACACCTCACTGCAGCAAACACACACACACACTTTCCGTGCAGCTTTTCAAGAAAGGCATCTATTTGTCAGCGTCTGTATGGAGCTGAGACTGCAGGAGGCCTCCGTTTCTAAAACGCACAGCTATCTGTTATATGGCGTATGTGTGTGTGTCACAGAGAAGAAAAACAACAGAGAAATACAGAGAGAGTGAATATCACCAAACCTGTCAAGAACAGGTCCGACTCGCATCTCACCACAAATAAAAATAAAAAATTACAAATTTGTTGAAAGACAACAAAGCCTGCTTTAGGACCATTAAGATGTCTATCTATTACCATTTTGGGGGACATTTCCAGTGGTATTACCATATTTTTTGTTTTACATTTACCATGGTATTACAATTTTTTTCTTTTTACAGTTTTCATGCCATTGCTGTTGTTTTGGATATTTACCATGGAACTACAATGTTTTTGGACTTTTATCATAGTATTACCATGTTTTTTTCAGACATTTACCAAGATACTACCACATTTTTCTGACAAGTTCCATAGTCTCACAATTGTGACTTTATTTAACATAATTGCAACTTCAGATTTCACAACATGACTTATTAACTGTATTATCATATTTACTTATATATTGTATTATCATATGTAGTATGATATTTACTGCTACGTTTTTTTTGTGGGGGGGGGGGGGTGGGGGGGGCCTCCCAGTGGTATACATGCTTCTTTTTTTTTTTTTAGCTTTTGTTTTTTTTTTTTTTGTTTTACAGTTTTATTTGGGGAGGTGGGGTGGTGGGGTTATGCATTTACAATAGCATTGACATTCATTTAATAATGCCATTCAAAAATTAATAATGTTTTCATTACATTTTTATACACATTACTGTAGAATAATATTTTTTATGTATTGAAATAAAAAAGGCTTTAATGTAACTTGCATAAACCAGCCTAAGCTGGTTTTCTGGCCTTGACTGCACTTGAACTTTATATCTTGCAATTGCAACTTTATTTCTCATAATTGTGACTTTATATCTCGCAATTGTGATTTTATTTCTTATAACTGTAACTTTATATTTCACAATCTGAATTTATATGCATTGCAGTAAAAATGTCTCTTGTTTAAACCAGCCTAAGCTTGTTTTAGACCTATTAATGGTTAAGCTTAACCTGGCTGAGAGAGTAGCTAAACCAGTTTAAACCAGCTAAGACCAAGAAACTAGCTTAGCCTGTTTATTTATTTATTTAGTTAGTTAGTTATTTTTCACTTGAACATGGGGGGGGGGGGGAAGGGGGGGGGGGGGGGGAAGGGGGGGGGGGGGGGGGGGGGGGGGGGGGGGGGGGGGGGGGGGGGGGGGGGGGGGGCGGGGGGTGACTGACCATTAATTAAGAACAAAAATAATACCAATATGTATACAAACGTTATAATTTAAATAATGTATGACTATTTTTGCATTTTCAGTAATGAGGATTTTTATTAGCATTTAGTAGTACGCTAGCATATTGATTAGCCTCAAAACTAACAAACATGGACTAAAAGCCATAAAACTCCAATTGTGAATGTCATGAGAATAATGGCTAAGCCTAATGCTCCTAAAAAATATGCTTAATTTCTTGTTTCTTTTGATTTTGGGGTCATATGTAAACCGGAAATATTCGGCGGAGATATCGGGAGAGGGTTCGTGTGATCCACCCAGGCTGACTTTGTGTGTTACAAAGAACAGAGAGAAAACTTTTGAATGTGTGTTTGAGGGAAAGAAAGAGGGAGATTAATTGGGTGAGCGGTGAAAAGCTTTCAGCAGAGTCTGCCTCCATTAAGCTGCGCCGCCGTCCACCAATTAGATGGCAAAAAGAACGTAAAAAAGGAGCGAGTGAGCAGAATGGATCGGCGGGTTCTTTGTCCTGAGTTTAACCGAATTAAAGAACAACAATACATGAGACAGACAGAGAGGCAGACGTCCCGCTGTGGCCGCTGCAACATTACTAACAATCACGCACAAACACACAGCGAATGGAAGCCCGTTTCTGCCTCAGAGTTAAAAAATAGATAAATAAATAATTGCAAATTTTGCTGTTTTGTAGTTGAAACCTTGTTTATTGTCATTTTGACATCTCAACATGACTTAATATGACAATTGCGACTTTATTTTTCATAATTGCAGCTTCATATTTCACAATGTGCCTTTGTCTCACAACTAGGCTACAACCTTATTTTTCATAATTTCGACTCTTTGAATTTTTTCGTAATTGCTGCTTTATATTTCGCAATGTGACTTTAGATCTCACAATGGTGACTTTATTTCTCATAATTGCAACTTTATATTTTGCAATGTGCCTTTGTCTTGCAATTCTGACTTTGTCTCATAATTGCAACATAATTTCTCATAATTGCGGCTTTTATCTCACAACTGCAACTTTATTTCTCGTAATTGCAACTTTGTGTTATTATTGCGACTATTTCTCGTGATTGCAACTTGGTTCACAATGCACCTTTGTCTTCTAATTCTGACTTTGTCTCACAACTGCAACTTTATTTCTTGTGATTGCAACCTTATATTTCACAATGTGACTGTCTCAATTGCAACTATTACTCATAACTGCGACGTTATATTTCATATCTCAGAATTATGTCTTCATATTTCATAAATGCAATTTTTTATTTTTTTGTTTGTTTTTTTTTTTTTGATTTTACAATGTGACTTTATATCTTACAATTTCAGCCGTCTCACAATTGCAACCTTATTTCTCGTAATTGCAACTTTATTTTTTATTTATTTAACCTTTATTTAACCAGGCAAGTTAATTAAGAACAAGTTCTTATTTTCAATAACAGCCTTTACAATGCGACTTTATATGTTGAAACTGCAAATTTGTCTCACAATTGTGATGTTACAATGATTGCAACTATATTTCACAATGTGACTTTATATCTCACAATTGCAACCTTTTTTCTTGCAATTGTGATTTTTCTGCCAATGATGGCTGCATATTTCAGAATATTATTTTTTTTAACTTTGTCACAGTTACCTTTTTTATTTCATTTTCAGTCTGTATCATATTAACAATTTTGCATATTTTTGCAGTTTATGGTACTATTAAATAAATGTTTGATTTTAAGGACATATTTTATTTTCAGATGTTAAACACCTTATGTAATTTTATTGGGTCACCATCTTATGTCTAATGAAAAACTAGTTGAGACTGACAGTAGTGCATTTATTGCGGCTTGCACATCTGCCTGTACTGTAGGTTGTAAGTTGGAGATTAGTTGAGGTGAATACACAAATAAACATGCACAGTCAGGACTTACAGATAGCAGACATGATAGAGTGCAGGACGCAAACACATGTAGGCACCCACTTCAGCTATTTATCAAAAAACTCTGGTTTCCTGTCTCTGCCCCTCCACTAGTGAATTCAAAGCCCTTAAAGAGAGAGATGTTCTTAGTTCACTTTTTGGAGCACAAATTTATGCATACAAACACTTTTCAACCATGCTATTTTCAACATGGTATTACTATGTTGTTTGAGATTTATCATGGTATTACCATGATTTAACAGACATTTGCCATGCTTTTACGTTTTTTTTTTGTATTATTTATTTTGGACAAAAAACATGGACATTTTGGACATTAAACATGCTATTGCTGTTGTTTGGACATTTACTTTGGTACCACCATGTTTTGGGGCATTTATCATAGTGTTACTGTTATCTTCAGACATTTATAATAATTTTACTGTTTTTTGGACATTTTCTATAGTATTAGCATGGAACATTTGCTTTGTGGTTATTTATTTATTTATTTTGAGACATTTACTGTAGTATTACCGTGGGGTCCCCCCCCAACATTTTCCAAGCTATTACTGTTTTTTGTACCAATACAAACATTTACCATAGTATTAGCATGTTTACCATGACATTTATACAATGTCATTACTTTTTTTGGGACATTTACAATGGTATTGCCATATTTTTTCAGACATTTACCATGCTATTACTGTTTTTTTGGACAAAAAACATGGACATTTACCATGCTGTTTCTGTTGTTTTGAAAAATTTACCATTAATTATACAATTTTTTCAGACATTGACCATGATATTGCCATGTTTTTTTTGTTTTTTTTTACGTTTACATTGCAATTACTGTTGTTTGTGGGCATTTACAATAGTGTTACCATGTTTTTCAGACATTTGCCATTATGTTACCATGTTTTAGTATTTATTGTATTTATGTATTTATTTCAGTGTTATGTTTTTTAAACATTTACCATGGTATCATCACATTTTTTAGACATTTAACATGATATTATTATGGCACTACAGTTTTGTTTGGAGATTTTCCTTTGAATTACCATGTTTTTTGACATTTACCATGGAGTTGCTGTGTTTTTTCCCCAGATATTTACGATGGTCTTACCATGTTTTTGTACGTGGTGCCATGGTAACACCATGGTATTTTTTTTAATTACTTGGAACTATTTGGAATTTTTTAAAGTACCATGGTATATATCAGAGTACCATGATATTGGTGTACCTTCACTGTAAATATATACTGTTTTTGCAATGGCCCCTCATGCTCATTAACCACATTTTATTCTCTCTTTTTTTCTCAGTACGTTTGTCTTGGTTGAGATGGACAACAGATCATTATGAGTGTCATAATGGCTCAGGAGACACACACACACACACACACACACTCAACCACACACACACACACACTGCGCACCAAAGGATCCAATTTCCAGCAGCACCCCAGCGGTTTCTGAATTTCTTAATTACATTCTTGGTACTGGCTTACGCAAGCGCTCGTACACGCAGCCCCTCAAACTGTGCTCTGTCAGCAAAGTTAACCTCATCGCTGATCAATAAGCCGTCGCTAATGTCACCTCTCTCATCTCCCAGCCTCTAGCATTAGTCCGCGCCCGTTTCATTGACCCAACACAGGGCCGTTGGCCGTCTCAACATACTGATTCACAGGGGTCACTAGAAATAAATCCTCTAAGGTAAAGGTGCGGCTCTGAGTTCTTTATATCCATCACCCGGAACAGGTTTTTTGGTCTGCTCTTTAATATCTATCTACCTATCTATCTATCTCTCTATCTATCTATCTATCTATCTATCTTCTTTCCTGTCTGTCTGTCTGTCTTGTCTGTTTTATAATTCTTTAATCTAGGTTAATCCATTTTTACTTTACTAAATAATAGTTTTCAGTGAGAATTAAATTAACATAATTTATATACAAGGTACTGTATTATTATATTTGCTTTAAATCGAGTTAAGAAGGCAAAAAGTAACTAAATATCCATCATTTTAGATATTCATTTGTTTGTATTAATTACTACTAACTATTACTAAGTACTACTAATTATTAATGTGTATAATTTTAGTTTATAATACGTTATTTGGTTTTAGATTAATGTCCATTATTATAATAATATATTGTTTATTATATTTTTTTATTAGAAGTGCAAATATTAATTTCATGATTATATCGTAATTGTTTATATTAATGTATTTTGTTTTAGTTTTTCAGAACGCTAAATTAGATTAAAATAACTATTTTGCTTATTTCAATTTGATTAATCAAAATTACTACTTATTTTTTGTAATAATTTATTCTCATTTATATTCAGGTAGAAATCATTATGTTTTCATTTATATCAATTTGTTATGATTTGTTTAGATTAATATCATAATTGTTTATATTATTATATTCATTATTGTAATAGCGTTTTTATTATATGTCATTAGTTTTATATTGATTAGCACGTGCCCAATTAAATAGATATACCCACATTTTTATTTTATTTTACCAACATTGTTTTTTAATGAATTAATATTTTATTATATGAATTTATAATGAGTTGTTTATATTTACTAATATCTTAATTTTTATATTACTATATTGTTATTTTTTGTAAATTAAATGTACACATTATTTAAAAAAAACAACAAAAAAAAACATGAAAACTAGATAGATCTTCTTCAAATGTAGAACATTGTGAATTATTCAGCATATCATAAAATGCATGCATTTTGTGGATGAATTGAATTTTGTGACATGCTGGGTGCATTTTGTTTCTCGAAAGCCTTTCTGTAGTCCATAAAAGGAAATGTTTTGGTGTAGTTCAGACGTGTAGTTTAGCTTTGCTTGGTTTACCTGCATGTGTTGGATTGTGTTTGGGTGGCTCAGCTGTGCTATAGGTTGTGTTGAACTGCTGAAGCTTTGTTGGGTTCATGTGGTTCAGTTGAGGTGGTTCAGCTGTTCAGGGTTGGCTCAGTTAAGGCTAAATATGTTAAAGTGCTATAATAATTAGTAGCTTCATTACTGTTCGTGTGCTTGAATCAGGGTGTCGCTCTAGCACAGTGCAAATGAGCTGGGCGCTGATGAACCGGCCTTAATTAGACACACACACAAATACTGCACGAGTCACAGCTACAAAATGCTTTAATTAGCATGATAATGATCTGTCATTTAGAAACCCAACCCTCTTAATGCACACACAGTGTTGGTATGCTCTTAATGTGTGTGTGTTTTGAAGTCCTTCTTGCCCTCACATGCTCCAGCGCTGCACTGCTCATGCTGTTCACTGGCTTTCTCTTTCCAAGCCCTCGTCTTCATGTGCGTTCTCCATCTGTGAGTCATTCTTGAGCGTTCTGTCATCTTTGCTTCTCCCCAAAGCACTGTCTGCAGAAGAGAGAGAGATGAGAAGAGAAGGAATGAGAGAAAAGAACAGACGACAGATCGAAAATTGTAAGAGGTCAAGATAAAACATGAATCTTCTTATTGGTTGATTGGTAAGTCTGTGTTTGAGTCTTTCTCAAGGTCACATTGTTATGCCAGTAAGTGACAAGTGAGTCTTTATGACTGAGTGATTGAATCATTCATTTAACCAATTTGTTTAAATACACTGATTCATTCAGGAGTGAGTAATTGAATCGTTCATTTAATCAATTCGTTTAAACACTGAATGGCTAAACTGATTTGTTCAAAACACTGAGCCTTAGACTTTAACATGGTCTTATGAGTGAGTCGTTGCATCATTGACTAAACCAATTTGTTTAAAAAACTGATTAATTTGGAACTAAACAAGTGGTTTTTTTTTTATAAGTTAGTCACTGAATAATTAATTAAATTGATTTGTTAAAATGCACTGAGTGGAACTGAACAAGTAACAATTTAACCACTGATGTTTCACTAATGAATTTGTTCAAAACACTGATTTGTTGAAGTGACTTGTTGAATCATTCATTAAACTGATTCATTCAAAACACTGATGAATTCAGAAATTGAGCAAATGGGTCTTTGTGAGTAAGTCATTGAATCATTTATTCATCCAATTTGTTCCAAAGCACTGATTGATTCAGGAAATGAACAAGTGACCGTCTTAATGAGTGAGTCACTGAATTATTAATTCACAGTTTGTTCAAATGTACTAATTAATTCAGCAACTGAACAAGTAAGTGAATTGTTGACTTATATAGTCAACTGATTTGTTTAAAACACTGATTAATTCATGAAAAAGTGAATGTTTTTTTATGAGTGACTTATTGAATCAGTCAATGAGATGGGGATCGCGTGTAGAACATACACAGAAATTGAGTCTTTGAATTGAATCATTCATTCTACTAATTTGTTCAAACACACTGATTCATTCAGGAAATGAACAAGTGACCATCTTAATGAGTGAGTCACTGATGATTCACTAAATGGATTTGTTCAAAACATTGATTTGTTCCAAGTTTATAAGTGGATTCAGTTACTTAACTGATTTGTGCAAAACACTGATTCATTCAGGAACTAAGTAACTGTCTTTATCAGTGAGTCATAGAATCATTGACTAAACCGATTAATTCAAAACACAGATTAATTCAAGAACAAATCAAGTGACTGTCTTTATAAGTGATTTATTGATTTATTCACTCAATGGATTTATTTAAAACTGTCTGTTTTAGAACTGTCTTCATGAGTGAGTCATTGAATCATTGTCTAAACCAATTTTTTCAAAACTAAGATTTATTCAGGAGTTTTTCTTTTATAGCTTTCAGTTTATATAAAGGTGATTTTGAAAAATCCATTATTATATATATACATTTTTTTACTTGTATTGATTCAGAGCCTATGAAATCCTTTTGTATGGATCTGTTTACATTGTACTCAGATGCAGTGGCCCCAAAAACGTGATTTCAAGAAGATATGACTAACTATTAATAAGTGATTGAAATAAAAACAGCATGTCTAGACAACACAGAATTCCTCTAAATAATTCACATCAAGATTGTCCAAAAAAAAAGTTTTTTTAAGCACGTCGACGTCATGGATGACCTTGTTATATGTCCTGTGCATATTTTCTTCGAGTTGTTATTCCCATGTGCAGAGAAGACATTGATGTGTTGTTACGCTTGTAAGAGCTCAGGTGTATGTGCGAGTAGATATTCCCGCAGGGGCCTGGTAGTCATTCTCCAGAGATTTTCAAAGCTTGAAAAGGACTATTTTAGTTTTGAATCTAAATATTCACACATTTTGGGGGTTAGCGTTTGAACGAAGGTGCAGATCAGGATTACCTTCAAAACAGGAGCTCTGCTGGATGAAATGAGTGAGAGAAAGAGACGGCGAGAGGCAGGACACGTCTGTACCTGTCTACTGTTAACAGGCTGCTCCGTCTCTGCTGGTGTTCTCCACTATCTGCTCCTGTTTTCGCATTCAGCAGACTCGTGTTCTGTGGCTTGCGGTGGGAAGCGTGCCAGGGAAAAATCTCAGAACGGCTGCTAACGGAGGATGACAACAACGTTCCTCTTTTTTCCCCTCTGCATTTCATGCCTCATTCGCGGCCCGCTCTCATCTTTTCCTCTGCGTTACGTCAGCCTTGTTCTGCTATGTCTATCCTGGCACATAGGGTTTGTGACTGTGTGTGTGTGTGTGTGTGTGTGTGTGCGTGTGTGTGTAGAGAGAGGTGCAGCGGGCACTGGGAGGGCATCAAAGACTGTCAGAGTGAATCAAAGACCCTGCCAACCTTGGCAAGCCGGGCACACGCACACATTCTCTTTCACTTTCTGCCAAGTCTTTTTTAGCCCGAATTTTGGCCACGTCTGTCCTCTCGTTTGTGTCCATGTGTGTGTTTTCCACGGTTGATTATTACAAATGGCAGAGGTCACTCGGCTGGCAGATGTCCCCGCTGCATGGGCCGCCCTTTCAATCTCTATCAATCTCGTTTTCGTTCAGTTGTTTTTTCCCTAGTTATCTGTTAATCCTTCTTCTCCTTGGCCGTAATTAAACGCTTCAAGATTCACTGAGAAACTACACGTACAGAAAAGACTCAATGGCTCGGTCCGCTTGTGATGGCCATCGCATGCAGGATTTTAAAAGTTTTATTTGATAGCTTTTTGTATATAATGTTAGATTTCCAGTATTTGGCTGAGTAGTTGTTTAGGTGGCTCATCAGTGTATTAGATTTCATAGTTAATTAAGTATTGGTTGATTTATTAATAAAGATTTCATAATCAACCAATACTTCATAAAGTATTGGTCGACTATGAAATGTAATACAGTAGTGAGCCGCCCAAACAACTATTATTACCCAGACGACTATATATAAATATATATACATTTCTACCAGATCTCATGACGAAAACGTACCTGTGCATGGGAATTTTTTCGCAAGATGAGAAATAACATACCAATAAGTACATATCACTGCAGTTTCCAACAGAAATTAACACTAGAAGCGGTAAAACAGCGAGCACTTGTAGTCATTTTCGTACACAGTTATGATAACAGCTCCATATGTTTCGCATTCCGGACATAACAAGCTTACTCAGTAGCTCAGCCAGCACGAAATTGGACTTAGGATGCATAATCCTTGGGTATGATCCATGAAAAACATGACTCATTGAAAGAGCTGAAAGATCGTGATTGAAAAAACACGCTAAAAGCATGCTTGTGATTGCGTTTTTACATCCCTTTCGCTTTTGTGCATCAAAGGGTTAACAGAAAAATTTCTGTCATTGACGGATTTTTTTTTAACAGTGATGGAAAAATCTGAAGGCCATCCGTTACTTTGACAGATTACACTAAGGGTGATCTATTGTAATTTGTAACTGTAATTCCCACCCCTGTCCAGTTGGTGGCATGAGATATACAGTGGTGGGGGTAATGCGAGTTACGTAATCAGATTACTTTTTTCAAGTAACTAGTAAAGTAACGCATTACTTTTTAATTTTTAACTTTTATTACTTTTTTAGCCGCCTATTATCACGCTGTAGCCCAGGACTGGTTGCCCACTGAAGCTAAGCAGGGCTGAGCCTGGTCATTACCTGGATGGGAGACCTCCTGGGAACACTAGGTTGCTGCTGGAAGAGGTGTTAGTGAGGCCATCAGGGGGTGCTCACCCTGTGGTCTGTGTGGGTCCTAGCTCCCCAGTATAGTGACGGGGACACTATTCTGCCAACAAGCACTGTCCTTCGGATGATACGTTAAACCGAGGTCCTGACTCTCTGTGTTCATTAAAAATCCAGAATGTCTTTTGAAAAGAGTAGAGGTGTGACCTCGGCATCCTGGCCAAAATTCGCCCATTGGCCTCTGACCATAATGGCCTCCTAACAATCCCCATATCTAATGATTGGCTTCATCACTCTGTCTCCTATCCACCAATAAGCTGGGGGGGTGAGGGTGTGTGGTGGGCGTCTGGCGGGCACTATGCTTCCGCCGCATCATCCGTGGAGTGCTGCACACTGGGTGGAGGAGGATATACCCCTACAGTAAATGCGCTTTGAGTGCCTAAAAAGCACTATTAAATGAATGAATTATTATTATTTTATTTACTGTTTAATTTGCAAGAGAAATATCTGAGTTACTTTTCAAATAAGTATGCAAGTTCCGTGCAAAAAGAATGCATGTTTTTTCAATTTATTGACTGACAGCTCTCCTTTCCCCATGTTGAGAGAAATCAGATGTTACTGTAGTTCCAAAATAAATATGAATATTAATTAATCTCACTCACACACAAAAAAAAAAAAAAACAGATTTCAGTTTCCTCATGGAATAAATATGCAACTCAGTATGACGCGAACCTGCAATAATTAAATGTCAAACAACTTTATGTATTTAGTCCCATTCTATTTACCAATGTCATTGCTTCTGACCTTCGATGATCCAGTTCAACCATACTAATAAGTAAAAATTACTCTAGACAAACATTTGTTTTTTTTTTATTGCTGAAGTGTGCTGAAATTTCTTCTTCTGCGTTCTACTGTACGGACGTAAATTTACTTTCCGTTCGGCCTGAGGTTTATTCATTTCACTTTTTGGTGTGAAAAGGCTTTTACATTTGCCAAAAATAAAACTTTTTATATTAAAAACAAACAAGCAAGCCCTGTCCAGATTAAAAAGTAACGCAAAAGTAACGTATCGCATTACTTTCCATAAAAAGTAACCGAGTACCGTAATTAGTTACTTTTTATGGAGTAATGCAATTATTGTATGCATTACTTTTAAAAGTAACTTTCCTCCCACTCTGATCATCAGCCGGTCAAACATCTTCGAACTTGTGCATGAGTCTTTTGCTATGCGTTTGATTACGCTCAGGTGGCAAGTACTTACTAGTAAAGCGAAAGAAATGATCTGTTCACGTGCATCTGAGGTGTCTACAGCGATCTATCACGCCACATTACAGGTGCAATACAATGGACAGAAATTTGAAATCTGAGACTTTGTTTCATATCAAAAGTAACAAATCACAAAGCTTATTGCAATTTATTGGATGGGAGCTGCGCTAGCTACGCGGTTCATTCATCAACTGAAAACATAATTGATTGGGATTTAAGAATCGATGTTGGTTCATAAAAATTTGAATCTATTAAAATCAAGAAATATTTTTTTTACAAAGCCCTAGCATTTTTTGTTGTTTTTAGTGGCCTCCGCTTTCACTGCGGGGTGTGGTGTTGAACATAAAAAGTGATGTTCAGTCTCTGTTCATCTGTTCTCATCATAAATAGATGCAAACCTATATGCCGTCCTGTCATTATTAAAAATGAAATTAAACAAAATAAAACAATTAATAGTTTATTATTAATTAAAATATGAACATAAAGACGGGTAAAAGATTACGACCCTGTTAAGGTGTAATCCAACTCGGTTTCATACTATTGATAGGTTTAGGTGTATTGCAGATGGTACGTTATTTTAAAATTTCACGGAACATTAGAGTTGTAGCCCGCTCAATGGACATTCTAGTCAGAACTGCGGTGACACGTAAAAACAAAACCCGTTCCATAGTCGTCATCTCTTCAGGGGGAAACCCCCCAAACTCTTTTAGCGCCACTCAGTGGACACTTCACATCGAATATGTCAAAATGTACATGGCGCTACTTTTTTTTTTTTTCCTTCTTTTTGCGGAGTTCATGATATTTTTTAAACATAATTAAATTGCATTAAATATCTCATCTAGTGTTATAACTAGGGTTATCTAGTGGCATTTTAATGTTTATAAAGGCAAATAATACCATTTAAAAGATTTACAATATATTTAATTTCAATTACTTAGATTTGTGTCCTTTTTTATTTTATTTTTAATAGTGTTAGAGTCATAGTTGTAGTTTGTTTTTCCAATTATTTTTCCGTTTCCTAATATTGATAATGTAACGTTTTTGGTCATCTTAGTTTTTCAATTCATATTTTGTAAACAAAAAAGTGGCCAAAATAAAACGTTTTAGAAACATTGTAAAAGCAACTGCTAGGTTTTGTTTATGTACACTCAAAACATCATAAATGTAAATATTCATTTCTCACAGAGAATTGCGGCATTAGCTTAGCAACATGCTAATGACTACGAGTTGCGTTTCCTGTGCAAAATTTTATTTGTGTAATCCACAGAATTGTAACTTATGTAGAGTCTTCCAAATCATTTACTTGCAAGGTTTCATTTCAGTTAGTATGCTGCCTAAGAAGAAAGTGAAAATGACTACAGAAAATGATGCACAGGTGACAGCAAAGTGATCTCACAGAAATGCTGAGAAATGTGTAATTTCCTGTGATAATTATCTAGGTCTTGTTGTTTGTTGCACTTTCTCTTTTCTATTTCTCAGATTTCATGCACAAAAAAATGACTTCACTTAAGTGTTTTAGGATAAGAAACCAGAGTATTGAGACGCATACAAACACACTAAGCTTTTGGACGCTGATACCGCCCGTGCTTGAAGTGGAAAAAAGAAGTGCTGTTACGCCCCGCGCCCCCCCCCCCCCCCATTTATTTATTGATATTTATTTATATTAAAGTACTTTTTTAATAATTCACAATGTTTGTATAGTGCCACAATCAATCAATCAATCAATCAATAATTAGATAAAAGATTTCAATACATATTAGCACAAGTCAAGCTGCGATACCAAACAGGACCACAGGGAGACGCCAAAGACCACTAAATCGCCTGCCTTTACTACTATACGGATCCATTCAGAATTGCTAAATCTCTGACCACCTTCAGCCAGCTTCTATTATAAACACTCTTGCTTTTAAGCCAAATACACGCTGAAAATAAAACTTTTACTAACATCTGGACGCAAGTCACTAATTCTCTCTACAATCGCTGATTAAATCGACCATGTTTTCTCTGCATTAGCGCTGTTTTGAACTTACTGTTTGAATTCTTTTACTGGATCCTTGGACTTTCCATGAGTTTACAGGTTTAAAATGATGTTATCGCAAAAGCCTGCTTCTTTTCATTTTAAGATATTATTTTCGTTATAAAGTACTGATTCAAAGTAGTAATCAATAATTATTATTCCACTACTCTGCCCGCCTCCCCTGACATGCTCTCGCGCCCTACACACTCCGCTTGCATTCATTCACGTGATTGGTCGAGATTTGAGGTGATCCCGCCTGGGTAGTGTGATTTATATAGTGTCCTTTCTAATCATACAGTATATGGGATCATATAATCACACAGACCCTGACGCTTTTACTCTGAGTACTGGCAACATGTCAGAAGTGCCGGTATGCTAAAGACTAAAATATTGAAGTGCCGGTACTGCGTACCGTTGCGTACCGGCCCACTTCAAGCACTGGATACGCCACTGTCTCAGTAGTGAACTAAGCATTTCCTACTGCATTAGATCAGTGTGCTTGAGTGAATGCCAGTTTATCAGTGCCAGCCTGCCAATGCAACAGTGCCCACGTCAGCCATCAGTGCCCTGCAGACCGGCCAATGCAAATGTGAGGGTTTTTAGTGTAGGACAGAGAGAGAATTTACTTCGGGTCATATTTTATCTTACAAAGATTTATTGCTGGTTTTCAAGGATGACGGCATGTCACGCAGCCTACCGATGTTGGCATGTGGTTAATTTGTCTAGCTTCTGTCAAGCCACAGATGAAATTGTGCCAAAATACAGCAGAGTTGGATTCATTGCACGACTTTTGAACAATGTAAGGTACATAATACTGTAACAATATAAGTCTTTTTCCTCAGTTTGCTATTTTAATTATACAAAATTATATGGTTAGTTGCAAGTTATTATTTGGGTGACTTTTCATTGTTTCTGCAAGTTTTATGAAGCAGACATTTAAAGACCATTTTAAGACAAATTAAAGAAAATGTAAGAAACAAAGGAGAACATGAGTTGTATTAGCAATGTATGAAAATGCAGCTTCCAGCCAATCTCCATTATTTTTTAAATTCATTTTACGCACAAAAAAGTTTAACTAGAATATGGAAATAACGTTTACTGTATCTTTTGATCACACTGCACAAAAGTGATGTTCTTCATTAGTATTTCTGTCTTGTTTTCCAGTGCACATATAAATTTTACACAGTAAAAATTCTTAAATCAAGATAATTTTCTGACAAATTTATCAAAATGCAAAACACATATCTGCCAATGGGCTCAGAAAAATCTACTTAATTTAAAGTGAACAAGTTTTCATACCCCAGATATTTGCTCTCGTTTAATCCATACATTCACGTAATTTTGTTCAATTTCTCAAAAAACAAGACTTTATATGTTCAATTTCCAACTCAAGTATGCATCTTGACTTGAGCATGTGATAGAAAACAAGACACAAACTGACAAAGACATACATTTTTGTCAGTGCATGCAACATTTAATGCCATTACTTATTCATTTGAAGACTTTCTGCTTTGTGGAAGGGCAAATTAAGACTTTTAAGACCCACAGAAACCTTGGTTTTGGAAAAATTGTAGGCTAACAAGTTTTGTTTCCAGGTACAGTGAATTTAAACGACCTGCTCCAACAGGTAGTTCTTTTTTTATCTTTTGGAAATTAGTTCACTTTCGAGAACACATATTTCATGAGCTGAAATAGGAAAAAAATCACATGGTAAACCGCAAACGAGTCTGCAGCGGCGTTATCCCTGCGTTAATTGAAATACTCTGCGGAGTCCTAGCTGTTCAGTGACAAATATCAGACCGCATTTGATAAAACGAGCACGCAATTTGGCAGCTTTTTTTCATGCTACCACCTCGCCCCCCATCTCTCTGTCTCTCTCTTTCACATCAAAGCGGCGCCGAGTGCGATATTGAGGAATTCCATTTGCTGAGCGTCTTTAATAAGTGCGACGGCAGACACAGGCGCGGGAAGGAATCTGATAAAGAGAGAGAGGCAAGCGAGCGTGATAGAGAATTAAAGGAAGCGTCAGATCTGGCAGAGACGAGAGAGCGAGAGAGAATCAAATGGGTCTTGCCGGCGGAAGGGCGCCGTGACACAAGCGTTCCGTGACTGTTTCCCAAAGCATCACGCTCTTACCTGCCAGTTACCTCAGACAGCACGTTTATTAAACCGTAATGTCTGTCTACTGATGATCCTAAACCAGCTTTCTCTCCACAAGAATATGAAGTCAGTGGTGTAGGCTACTGGACCCATAGTACACTTGGGGGACCCACTTCCTCTGGGAGGCCCCTCTTGACATTATGCACAGAAAATCCTGTTTTTAATAGTGCTTTTTTTGTCTAATATATAGACAGAGAGATAGGCAGAGAGAGAGACAGAGAGACAGACAGGTAGATAGGTAATTCAACATAGTATAGAAGCGCGTATAGGAGTTGATGATAGACAGGGGAGCAGAACGACCGTTTAGATAACTAGAAATGATTATAACAGGTCATATCAAACCCGAGAGAGACTGATAAAAATGGAGACTGATGGCTGAGAAAGACATTGATGCAGACAGTATAGAAACAAGTTAGTAATTCAAAAAAGTATTTAAAAATCTGCTTATATTCAACTATTCAAGGATCTATTAAAACAGTATAATAACGTTTGATTTTATATAAAAGAGAAATTAAACACTCATTATTTAATTTCCTTTCTTGATGTTTTCTTTGTGTTCAAAACAGCCCCGGAACATTTTCTGACACGCTGGATCAGTTCCACTCGTGACACCCTTGAACATCTTTATTTTTAAAAATGTACTTAATCTTATTTTTGTCATGCTAAAACAGCTTTTATCTCAAGTCTGTAGCGATGGCCTCTACTAGGCAGGTGCTAAGTGCGGCCGTGCTAACCATCTAATCCCCTTCCCCTACGTTCAAGCTCACGGTGCATGTGTCAATGACGACTCCCAGATCGATGCACATGGCTGTGGAACAGACGTGACTGCCAGGTCAGTGTTGAAATATAGCGAGGGTTCTGGGACTAAACTTTAACCCACTGCATCCCACAGTCGTCCTGGTTTATGTGTATTCCTTAACAAGTGTGGAAAATTTGCATGGCAAGCTGTTTTTTAGTTGCATGATCCACACACACACACACACACACTTTAATCCTGCACAGTGGGAATCGCCGTCTGGAGATTGTACAGCGTCCAAGACCGAGTCGCCTCTTGCTGACCTTCTCTCACACACACACACACACCTCCTCCCTCTATGGTTCCTATACGTCCATTTCTCCTGCGTGTGGTGCCGCATACTCTGTTGATTCCCCCCCCCCCAGCTGAGGGTACTTACAGCCACATTCCAATGCGTAAGAGTCAGCCCGCGCCGCTTAGAGAGAAGTCGAAGAGACAGAATGAATTCTTACAACGGCTCTGGGAATTGTGTCTCAGACGGCTGGATGGCCTATTATATAGATCGTTCTGACGCCCCGTAGAAGAGATACGGCGAGGTAACACGAGACGGCGCAAGAGAGACATTATATTATTTATGTTACCAGCGATAGAGAGAGAGAAACGATCAAGACTCGTGAACGACAGGTAGATCGTCAATAAGACTATAGATAGATAGAATAGATAGATATAAGATATAAAAAAAATGACAGACAGAAACAGGTATTTATGGAGCATTGACAGACAGGCATGTAATAAATCTCTACTGAAGCATAGACCTACAGACAGAAGACTACCGTCATGATAGATAGATAAGATGATAGTAAATAAGATGACTGTGAGCATATGTTTCGCGGACAGCTGTGCTACGGTCATCATGCCCAGTTAAGATAATCGATCACTCCGGCAGTTATTGACGAACTGCGTGTTTTACGTGAAAGTGTGACCCACACAGCGCATCAGACTTCGACTTAACTCACAGCCCTTTCTCTCTCATCTCGCGTGCGCCGTCGGTTGATTCTGACCTCACTATTAAACGATTGCAGACGCAAACCCGGGCAGACTCGTCACTTCTTGTCTTGACCAGCTATTCATCCCTCAGAAGCCATCATCACATACAATTTCAGATCCCAGTTTATGACTTACAGTTTTGATCGCTGAATCGAACGCAATTGAAATAACTCCACGTCGCGTCGTTACAGGGTGTACTACAGTACCTGGCCGAGTCTCATCATCCTAGAGCGAGCGGGGGGGGGGTTGGCTCTTTCTCTCCCGTGCCTGCGGGCTGCTCACGGCAGTAAGCAGGATTAATGGTCCTGTCTCAGCGTGAGCCAGGTACACGTACACACACACACAACTCACTCACACACTCACTCAGAGCGGGGCCAGTAATCGCATGCAAACAGCACACGCTTTTCAGGCAGCGCTACGTGCGCACACACATACTCGCATTTCAAAAGCACAGGAAGCACCTGTTTCTCTCCCACAGAGCCTCGCGCCGCTGCGTTCATTCCCTCACGCTCGGTCTCTTTTCTCGTCCCGCTCCTGCAGTCAGGGTTTCCCTGGCGCTCTTCAGACGCCAGTGAAGCATGACGGCAAGATGTTCCCCGGAGATTCCCGCAGCCGTAAACCTCTGCCGCTTCGTTCCTGCGATCGTTTCGGTAAATATAGAAAGCAGAACGTAGCGCAGGAGTGAAGCTTGACACAGTTCAAAAACGTCCTCTCAAAAAAGGTAAGGACAAACCTTATATATTGTTATATATTGGCCAATATATTGTAAAGGAATTGTTTTGGCAGTGGGCTAAACAGTATGTGAAGCATTTCACTCATTAGCACAGACTAAATAGGCTTTAGATGGCACAACACAGCAATCCAAAACTCCGAGAACAATACTTCTGACATAGTTAACGCCGATATCTCAGGTAACTTGGTAAAGCTTAGACAGTTAGCACAGGTAATTTGACTGTTGACACAAGTACCTGAGAGAACGAAGTACAAAAGTTACAACCGAAAAAGTAAACAAATGGCACAGTTAGCACAGAATTAGCACAGTTAGCAAAGTTAACACCGAAACAGCGAAATTAGCACACAAGTGAAAGTTAGCGAAGAAAAGCCAAATTAGCAAAGGTAAAGCGCAGATGACAGTTAGCACATTAGCACAGAATCAGAAAAACACAACATGGCTGAAGGCTACAGTAATAGCAAATTTACTGTGAAATTTCGCAGGCAAAGGTCTATTGTCAATCCAATTTAACATTTGCATGGGGAAATCTTTCACTCTAGGGCGAAATTCCCAATTGTGAATTTCTACTGAAATTACTGAATTTTTGCGAAAATTTGCTGAACCACACAGGTAACTCTGAGGGTGAATTAACCGTTAATCCAGTTAGCACAGGTAATTTAGAAAGCACAGGACATACCCAAGACACGGAGGACTGCAAAACGTACGGTAAGCATAGTTGGAATTAATTTAAATAAGAGGTGATTAACTCTAAAAGTATCATCAAGTAGTAACGTCATTTCTGGTATAAAAAGAAAAAGTAATAATAATACTGAAGCGATAGGTCAACGAAATTAGCTAAAGAGAGAGGCCTTGAGTCGCAAAACATACAAAAATGCAGCTAACTGTGCTAATGGCGTATCGATCTGGAAAGCAGTGCAATGAGGACAATCTAGCAAACTGTTTTCTTCTCACTTTTACAGGCACAAGGAGAGCAGAGCACGAGGCCTGGCAGGCCCGCGGCGCACTGGCACTGTGAATGTCTCTGCATGCCCTCTGAGCGCGCAATATCTGCCGATCTGCCTCGACAGTGATCCGCGCGCGTGTGAAAGCACGCTATTAAAATGATAAGAGAGAACTTTAACCAGATTAAACCGAACTGCGCGCCGCTAAACGGGACGCCGTCGCCACGGACCGGATACTTTCACGGAGTCGTTTGCGCGGCACTCTTCCTGCCTCCGTCTCTCTCTCTTTCTCTCGTCATTAATCTCGTAGCAGCGCTGCAGGAAACAGCCTTTCACAGGCAGCTGGAATTTCATCTCCTCCCTCGGTCTTTATTACTCTTCCACTCAACCTATCCCTCGTTCACCCCTCCTCCTCTCTCTCGCTCTCTTTCTCTCTCTCTCTCTCTCTATCTCTCCCTCCGTTTATTACGGCGCTCTAATCACTCGCGCGCAGGTAACAGAACACTGCGCTGCACACAATAGAGCCAGCCTTCACAGCACCTCTACGCACACACAAACAGAAGCCCGGGCTCATAAACTAACACGCACACACATAAACGCACAGCCTCTAAATCGCACACGCCGTGGATTCTTCTCTCAGAAGGGCAGGGTAAGTGACGGGGGGAGGAGGGGTGGCTCAGAATGATAAAGAGAGGGGGAGAGACGCAGCGCGTGATTAGAGGGAGAGAGGGAGAGAGGGACACGAGCGGCAGCAGCGTCTCGCGTAGCACGGCGGCGATACGGAGAACGGCGGTACCGCAGCCCCCCCTAGCGGCCCATAGTGCAACTGTAGTTCTGTCGGCACGATCGGAGCTCGTCTTTCTGGAATTCAGACTTTTTTTGCCATGGTAAAAAAACCTGTATATTGAAAAATATTAGAACATATTATACATAGGAACTTTATTATTATTATTTTAAATTATAACGGCAATATTGAAGTTGAATTTAAGGGGCATTTTATTTATGAGGGCATATTTTGTTTGTTAATAAAAATAATAATATTTTACTTAACCCTAAATAGAATATCAGAATGTTGTCCAATTTTTATTAAACGTATTTTGAGCAGCATCTTTACTCAATCGAGTTTCCCCCAAGCCCATAAATAAAATAAAATAAATATATTAATTGAATTATATTAAATTAATATATTACAATTATGAAAATGTTATTCAACAAATATTTTGAATAAAGTAAAAAAATAATAATAAAGTAAAATATTTTGTATATTTATTTAGATCAAGTTATTATATGAAAATTTTTTAACAATTGTTTTCACCATTCTAGTTACTTTTTGTTTGACTGGGACTTTGAGGAGCCTGTCCATCATTTTCAATGTTCCAGCAGATTCCTTCCATCGCAGGAGGTTCCAGCAATAGTTTGTTTTAAGGGTATTATAATGGACAATTCAACAAAACCAACTAAAACCTCTTAAATATGCCAAGTGTTCTAACAATTTTGGCCACCAATGTATATGTTTATTAAACATATATTTATAATAAATGTTAGAATATGAAACAGTATTTTGTGCATTCTAATCACTTAAAACAGAAATAAAATAAAAGTGTGAAATGTAAGCAGAAATAAATTACATTTAAAAATAATTTAAACAAAAAATAAAGGGCTACTTTGATTTACACCGGCAAGAAAACACTTAGAACACCTGGAAACCTCAGCAACCGCACAGCATAGTCTTCTTGGCAGCACCATAGAATCGTAGAGGCACTTTTGCTCAGGCAGAACTCTGGTGTTAATAATCTCTGTCTCGCATTCTGTCAGTCTCATTTCTCTCTTGTGGCCTCTCGCGCAGTCTCACGGCGTCGTTCACACCAGCTCTGCACACACAGAGGACACGTCTGTACACACACACTTATTTTCACAGGGCAAAACCGCAGATTTGTATGTAGTTATATTAGATCACAATGTTTAATCAGCAATGCGCGACATAAGTGTGATGCAGGTTTGAGTTTACGTCCTGATCAATTTTATTTACAAAATAGACAATAATTCTAAAGTGAACTGTTTTCAATGAAACAAAAAATGTTTTTTGAGTAGCTTCCAAATGCCAATAACATAATCTGAACATTTGACATGAAATGTTTCAAAAACATAGTGACAATACTTTTGTTTTAACAGAAAATGTGTTTCATATCAATACAATATAATCATAAATAAAATAATATTAAGAGACAGACAGAGAGAAGGATAGCGAGAGAACATGTTCTGTGGGCCGAAGTTTCCTCCAGAATCCTGGATTGCGTTATATTCCTTTGCTGTCTGTGTGTCGGCTCTTGGTGCAGAGGATCAGAGCGTGTCGTGCTGCGGCTCCTGCGAACAGGCAGACAAATAAACAGTTGGCAGGATCTGGTGTGTATGTGTGTGCGTGCCTGGCAGGACACGCTACTCGAGCGTGCCATTAAATCCTCTCATTTCCTTCCACACATGTAGCTCAACACGGAAAAACCCACCTACAGTACCCTCTCCATATATACCAGATCTGTGTCATTGAATCTCTGTCTGTCTCTCTGTACTATCTATCTATCTACATGTACACTACCGTTCAAATGTTTGGGATCAGAACGATTTTTAATGTTTTTTTTAAAGGAGTTTCTTCTGCTCATCAAGGCTACATTTATTTGATCAGCATTTATTTAAAATATAAATCTTTTCTAACAATATACACTACTGTTCAAAAGTTTGGGGTCATTAAGACTTTTTTCTTTTTTTTTGAAAGAAATTAAAACTTTTATTCAGCAAGGATGTGTTAAATTGATAAGAAGTGATAGCAAAGATTTATTTTGTTAAAAAAGGATTCTATTTGAATAAATGCGGTTTCCTTTTTTTTTCCGTTTTTAATTAATCAAAGAATCCTGAACAGTATTTGCATTTCCAAAAAACAAATTTGGCAGGGCACAACTGTTGCCAACCTTGATACTTCTATATAATAATCAGCATATTAGATTTTTTCTTAAGGACCATGTGCCACTTTATACTGAGTAATGGCTGATGGAATTTTAAGCTTTGGCAGCACAGAAATCAATGAATTTTAAAGGATATTAAAATAGAAACCATTATTTTATATTGTAATAACATTTTGCAAGATTTTTGATCAAATTAATGCAGCCTCGATGAGCATAAGAGACTTCTTTAAAAAAAACATTACAAGTCTTACTGATCCAAACTTTTGAGCGCTAGGCATTCTTCTATCTATCTAATGTCTCTCTACATGTACAGGTGCATCTCAATAAATTAGAATGTCGTTGAAAAGTTCATTTATGTTTCAATAATTCAACTCAAATTGTTAAACTCGTGCATTAAATAAATTCAATACACACAGACTGAAGTAGTTAAAGTCTTTGGTTATTTTAATTGTGATGATTTTGGCTCCCATTTAACAAAACCCCACCAATTCACTATCTCCACACATTAGAATACTTCATAAGACCAATAAAAAACATTTTTAGTGAATTTTAGTGAATAGCCCTGGTAAGACGCCTCTGACATTGTCTGTGGTTCAGGAGTGGCTTAACAATAGGAATACGACAACTGTAGCCAAATTTCTTGACACGTCTGTGTGTGTGGTGGCTCTTGATGGCTTGACCCGAGCCTCAGTCCATTCCTTGTGAATTTTTCACTCAAATTCTTGAATCGATTTTGACAATCCTCATAAGGCTACGGTTCTCTTGGTTTGTTGTGCATCTTTTTCTTCCACACTTTTTCCCTTCCACTCAACGTTCTGTTAACATGCTTGGATACAGCACGCTGTGAACAGCCAGCTTCTTTGGCAATGCATGTTTGTGGTTTACTCTCCTTGTGAAGGGTGTCAATTATTGCCTTCTGGACAACTGTCAGATCAGCTTCCCCATGATTGTGTAGCCTAGTGAACAAACTGAGAGATCATTTTGAGGGCTCAGGAAACCTTTGCAGGTGTTTTGAGTTGATTGGCTGATTGGCATGTCACCATATTCTAATTTTGTGTGAGATAGTGAATTTGTGTTTTTTTTTAAATGTTAGCCAAAATCATCACAATTAAAAGAACCAAGACTTAAACTACTTCAGTCTGTGTAAATTGAATTTATTTAATACACGAGTTTAACAAATTGAGTTGAATTACTGAAATAAATGAACTTTTCCACGACATTCTAATTTATTGAGATGCACCTGTATATCTGTCTGTCTATTGTTTCTCTCTACTTGTCTGTCTGTCTATCTTATCTGTCTATCTGTCTGTCTGTCGGCTATCTATCTATCTATCTATCTATCTATCTATCTATCTATCTATATGTCTGTCTACATGTATATCTGTCTGTCTGTCTATCTATCTACCTGTATATCTGTCTGTCTGTCTGTTTGTCTGTCTGTCTGTCTATCTATCATCCTTCTATCTATCTATTTGTCTATCTATCATCTATCTATCTATCTATCTATCTATCGACATGTATATCTGCCTGTCTATGTTTCTCTCTACGTGTCTGTCCTGTCTCTCTCTCTCTATTTTTTATCTGTTTTTCATCTATTCATATGAGAGGCCTGAACTGACCTTAAATGAGAACCTTTCTTTCTTTCTTTCTTATCAAGAGACCTCGAGTTGACAGAGGCAGCGAGGCAGTGTTCAGCTGCTTCCTTTCCTCTGTCTCCAGCGCACAAAATCAAAGACATGAGACTTACAAGCAGCGAAAAACTTCCCCAAGGGAAATACCAGGCTTGCGTGTGGCTGCTGCCGCCGACAAGCACACGTACACACATGCGAACACACACACTCACACACATGCTGCGGTAAACCACACTGGCAAGTGCTATACCAAATTTCATGCAGTACTGTCCTAGAGTTCAGCTGATTCACACACACACACAAAGAGAGAGAGAGTTTAACTGGACCCGTCAGGCGCTTTTGTTCATCTTTAATGTTCCATCTCCTACTAGAATTACAGGGCTAATCTCAAACACACAATAGTGCATTCTTCAGGCAGGAGAGATATAACTCATGGCGACCGTTTCACTACTTTGAATAGCATACTAGCATACTACTTGTACTATTTTTGCAGTATTTATAATGTGTACAGTGTATGGATTTATTGAACACGCAGTTGACATACTACATTTGCAGCTTGGTTGTAGCATGCTGCATGGAACACTGTATCCCACAATGCAATGCTGAATTTTTAAAAGCATACTACATTACTATTTCTGCCATATTAAGTAGTATGCTATTCCAAATTTTTTTAATGGATTGCTAGCTTACTATTTAGTTTGCAGTATTGAAACTACTATTGAAACAGTTTTAAATAGTATGTGAAAAATGTACATTGTTCTATGATTTGAAACTGTAGTACAGCATTACTAATTTATTCCACCAAGTGGTGTACAGTTATCTTTTGAAAATAAAAATGCAATTTTTAATCCAAATATGCATAGGAAAGTCTTAATCTGACCAGTCCAGTGAAATAGCTAGTTAAGAAAGAGATGTTAATGATCACGGTTGGCTTTACTTTTGGTCACACTGGAAGTTGAGCACATTGCATTGTGGGACTCAGTCAGGGGCGCCGCTATGGTTTGTGGGCCCCTGACATCATATGTCGGAGCCCCCTCGGTAAACCCCCCCCCCCTTACGGCGCCCCTGGCTACAGTACTATGACCGCTGTGCTTTGTTGTTTTTTTGCTTTTGGATTCCATGCATACAGGACATTTGCATACTGTGCATAGTAGTATGTTAGTATGCTATTTTTTTTATTGTTTAAGAAAAAAATTAAAAATTTAAAAAAGGAAATAATTGTTATAAAATAAACTTTTTTTCTGAGATGATTACTCTTGAATTAAGCGTGTGATGAGGTCATGTGACAATATAGCACAATTTTGCTTTGCATGTTTAATATTACTTACTATATACTGTTTCAAATACTATTTTAATTTTTTTTTAAAGTATGTACACTCTTAAATATAAATGTTTGGTTCCCTAAAGAACTTTTCTGTAAACAGTTCTTTTAAGAAACATTTTTCTTCTTAATGTAAGGAACCTTTTGTGGAATGTTGATGTTAAAAGTTCTTCTTGGAACTATCAATGCCAATAAAGAACCTTTATTTTAAAGAGTGTAGCATAAAGTATATACTGAACAGGAAGTAGTACAAGTGCAGCCTGTATTTGTGTGTGACATAAGGAAATCAGTTCCATTGGCTGGCCAAATTTGGCTGACAGACCAACTGTTCAATAATGATTTAGAGTCTCAGTGCCTGCTGTTAGCCTTTAAATGTCAACTAGAGAGCAGCACCAGACAGAACGAGAGGGACAGTTGTGTGCATTCCAGCACAGAGGCCCATCTGAATACATGTAAACACACACACACACAGTGTGTGGGAATTAAATAGAGCATGAGTGCAGTGATTATTACATCCAAACACACACTGCACAGACAGAAAGTCTGAAAGACAGAGTTGTTTGGTGGTTGATTGGGATAAAATACACAATGTGGCTTTTTTCAGTGCTTTCTTTTTGTCTATTTTATGTTTCAGGCTTCATGACTTGGATGTTTCCTGAGGAAGGAGCCACATGTGCTGCTGATTACAGCGCTGAATGCTAGTGGCTGGTTCGGGTAATGGAGGGTTGGACAATCAGAGCGGGTAATGGATGGTACATTTTATAAAAGTATAAATTAATTTAATTGTTTGAAGGATGTATGAATAAATAGATGCGACAACATTACTATAAGTCAGCATCCTTTGTGCTTTGCTAGCTACTGCAAGTCACCAATACTTGGAAATATTAAAAATATGGACAAATTTGCATCGATTTGCAGTGACAAAGCAAAGCGTCTATATGAGTGTTAACATTTACTAAGCTTAGATGTGATACAGCACCTCTAAAGGCCCGTTCACACCAGACAATAACTTTAATGACGAAGTTTAAAAAATAAAGTAAAAATATAGTTCTATAAGAGTGAAGTTCACACTACAACTATAATGTTAATGACAAAGAGGAACGATATCATTGGAATAGCTTTCAGAGCGATTTTTTTCCAGCTTCCAAAATCCACCACTTTAAAAGTTTTAAAAGTGGCAGATGACAAATCTGCAGTTCGCAATCGGAACGTTATCATCTATTGGTGTGGGCGCTAAAATAGTTCTGTTTATATTTATTGTTCTTGGTGTGAATGGGCCGTAATTGTCCAGTATTCACAATTTTGCTAAATTTTTGGTTTCAATTTGGTTTAAATTAAACATTTTTATAGCATGTAGTATGCTAGTAGTTAGCTAAATACTAAAAACTAAATAGCATATTTGCACACTACACAGTATATTATGGTAGTTTGTTTCTGCCTCGAGATAAAATAAAAAAATAAAAAAGGTAATTACCCCAATAATTATCTCAAAATTCTAACATTTTCTCACAATTCTGAGTTTATATTTCACAATTTTGACCTTTTCTTGCAATGATAAGAAAAAAGTCAGAATTGTGAGATACAAACTTCCAGTTGTAGGATAAAAAGTCGCAATTACCTTTTTTTTTTGTATTCCGTGGCTGAAATAAACAAAACAGAATTGCGAGATGTAAGCTCAAAATGTGAACTCAGAATTCATTGGAAAAAAAAGTCAGAGGTGCGAGAAGTTAACTCAATATTCTCAGAAAAAAGTCAGAATTGTGAGATAAACTCTGAAAAACTTGCAAATGTGTATATATCTTGCAATTCTGACTTTTTTCAAGGAATTGCAAGCTTATATCTCTTAATTCTTTGTTTATATCTTGCAATTGTAACGTTTTTTTCTCAGAATTGTAAAACCACGACTCCGGTCCGGAATATATAGGATACAAAGTCACAATTACTTTTTTTTCTTCCACATACTAACATAATATTTCTGTTGTAAGAAAGTGATATCTGCCTCTGTTTAGATACTCTAGGCAGATATGGATCCTATAACCTGTGCGTGACCAACAGCGCAGTGCTAACTAGGCTAGCGACCAACAAAACAGCTATTTCAAATTCTTAAACATAAAATATAATTCAAGTCCAATTGGCTGTGTCACTTTTTGTAGATTATACTTTACACTTGAAAGTTATCGTCCAGGCCCAGGCCTGGTTAAGAAACGATGTGTGGAGGCTGGGAAACAATGAATCCACTGCCCTGGTGCGCAGCTCGTTTACAGGGCCTCTTCTGCATTCTCAAGCGCTGCGTGGTCCTCTCAGCGGAGCTGCGTGAGGGGGCCCTGTCAGCTAATGCAATGGCTGGAGGCCCAGACCACACACACACGCGCACACACACACACACAGGCTCTGTGACAGCAGGCAGAGTGCTTGGCACTGCCCGCCGTAAGACGGGGGCAGGCCAGAATGTCAGCGGGTGGCAATGGCTGCCACGGCAACAGATCCATCAGTGTCTGCAGAGGGAGATTCCATTACCGTGACAACGGGTTACATCATCCATCTCCGTTGAACTCTCACAGGTTCTGTTCAGAAAAATATATGAATGCTCCATTATGATTTACACTGTTATGTTTTTTAATTCCATAAGATAAAATTATATTAAATATATGGCAGATGGATGGTGACATGCTCAAAACCCCTTACTGTAGGTTACAGTAGCAACTTGCTAAAAACCATACACGTCTTTTTCATAGATGGCACCATCTATGCAAAAGATGTGTGGGGTTTTTGTCACATTTTCTTCAGAAAAGTAAAAAATACACAAATAGCCCGGCAAAGCAGCAGCAAGAAAGTCTGTCAGCATAGTGATGTTTGGCGGGTTTTGAGTGCGCAGTGAGTTAGCATGTGTGTTTTTACCTCATCACTGATCTCATCCACTCGGAGCACAAAAAAAACCCTAAGAGCTTTACAACAGCCCAACTCCTGCTGACAGATCTGATGAAAGACCCAGAAAAAGTGTGAAACAACCAGCTGAAAATTACATGCTGTCTCTGATTGGCTCTCAGTTCCTTCTTCAGTTTATTATTAGCAATGCGTTGACCACTAAAATAGACAGAATTAACATCCGCTGTGATAAACCACAACAACATCAAGCATAGAGTCCGCCATGAGCAATCACAATATGAATGTCAATCGCAATCAGTCCGGCAGAAACACGTCTATTATGAATCAAGCTACTATGATTGGAGACATTCATAGAATTCACTGCAATGACTTCCTCTTTTATGAACCCCATAAACAAGTATGACATGCGTGCATATATATATACTACCAGTCCAAAGTTTTTGAACAGTAAGATTTGTAATGTTTTTAAAGAATTATCTTCTGCTCACCAAGCCTGCATTTATTTGATCCAAAATACAGCAAAAGCAGTAATATTGTGAAATATTTTTACAATTTAAAACAACTGTTTTCTATTTTTGAATTACTTTACAATGTCATTATTCTGTGATCAAAGCGAATTTTCACATAATTACTCAGTCATCATTGTCACAGGATCCTTCAGAAATCATTCTACTATGTTGATGTGCTTTTCAAGAATTTTTTTATGTTAGTTTCAAATATATTAAAAAACACAAGTGAGTAACATTTTCAGGAATTCTTTGATGATAGAAAGATCCAAAAATTTATGGATCTGAAATAAAAAGCTTTTGTATAAAAAAATTATACACTATACCATTCCAACAGCTTGGAATCAATATTTTTATTAGCAAGGATGCTGAAAATGATCAAACAGTGCATGATAAAAGGAATTTATAATGTTAACAAAAGCTTTCTATTTCAGATAAATGCTGTTCTTCTGAACTTTCTATTCATCAAAGAAAAAAAAAATCAGTTTCCACAAAAAATATTAGAATGTTTTTTTTGAGCAGCAAAGCAGAATTAGTTACAATTATTTTTGAGGATCATGTACTTAGCTAACATTTAGATTGAAATTAAGAAATTAATTACATTTAAAAATATATCAATGATCTGGTAGTATGCATATATATATATATATAAATTATATATATATATATATAAATTATATATATCAGTCATCAAGAAGCTACTGTAAATATTGGTCACAGACGTAGAGATTCACTTTAAATTTCAACAAGCTGATTACTCACTAAAAACTCACACAGATCATGTTTTCATGCCATTTAAGTCTTATTTTGATGTAACAAAGTGGCTATATCTAAGTGTGTGAGTTGTTTACTTACTTTTTAAAATTAGTCTTCCCATTAACGCAATTATATTGTTCCTTCAAACTGGTTTGTGAACGTGCGCAAACTCGAGGCGGGATTTATCGCATTAACCAATCACCCCCCGACCATAACCAGTCATATCCAATCATATCGCAGTGGAGACAATGCCTCCTCTTACGTGACTTTCCACCATTCATTCCCCTCAGTAAACTCAGGCCATGTCCACATCTACACGGGTATTTTTATAAACAGAGTTTTTCTTTCTTCCGTTTTAAAAAAAAATCTCTGTCCACACGAAAACGCAAACGCATGCTATGAAGCACTGTTAAGAGCATGCCAAACCAACAGGTGGCGATATAATCTCAACGTAAAGCCATGTTGGCCAATCAGAAGCCTGAAAAAGTCTCCAGCAGGTGGAGATAACAGCGCAGGCTCCAACATCACAAGCTAAAAACTCCGGTTTCGCTGTCTACACGATAACACTGCAACCGGAGTTTTGAAAAATCTGCACCCTGGCAGGCGTTTTCAAAAATGTTCGGTTTCAGTGACCTGGTGCTGCGTTTGCGTGTGGCCAAACCACATAGAAAATGCTGCGGTTTTAAAATAACTGTGTTCGTGTGGACAAGGCCTCAGGCCTATGGGATCTGTTAAAACTCAATGAGCTCAGGGGAGGCGAGAGAGATGCGATTAAAAACAAGGTGATTTTATACACTGTTTAATGTTACATTTTGTAATATTGGCGTTGGTTTGCTTTTGTACTACGAATTTATTTTTATCCAGTATTTTGAGGACACACTGCCTTAACTGATATATACAGGTGTGGTCATAAGTTTACATACACCTTGCAGAATCTGCAAAATATTAATAATTTTACCAAAAAAAAGGGGGATCATACAAAATGTATGTTATTTTTTTATTTAGTACTCTCCTGAATAAGATATTTCACATAACAGATGTTTACATACACTCCACAAGACAAAATAATGACTGAATTTATAAAAATTACCCCATTCAAAATGTACATTCCCTTGAATCTTAATACTATGGGTCATTCCTGGACTGTTTTTTTTTTGTTTAGTATTAGTTGTTCATGAGTCCCTTGTTTGTCCTGAGCAGTTAAACTGCCTGCTGTTCTTCAGAAAAATCCTCCAGCTCCTGCACATTCTTTGGTTTTCAACATTTTCTGCATATTTGAACCCTTTCCAAAATTGACTATGATTTTGAAATCCATCTTTTAACACCGAGGACAATTGGGACTCATATATAACTATTACAACTATTACCTTGGCCTTTTTTGTTGTAGCCACAAGCAAAGCTCACCTACATATACTCAGAGGCGGACTTAACCATTAGGCAAAGGTACCGCCTTGGGCCCCCAAAAGCCAAGCCAACTCTTTTCATATAGGAGATGCGCATTAAATGCTGACACGCGAACGGTTGCTGATTACGGTGTTTATTACCACGACAACCATCAGAGTTGAACGTGCTTTTTGTGTACCCTGCTTGAAGGAGATGAAAATATTATGCATCTGAAGCTGTAATTAAATACTGAGAAACAGTGTGTATTATACGTTTATAATTGTTTTAAATGCCGCTTACTCATTTATGAGAAGGAACCAAGTAGAGGACGCATACGCAGTTACTTTTTTTGGTTGATATAATCCTTAGGTGTGTAAATGTATAATTGCCTTTTCATTATTTTTTCAGTTTATTTAAATTTGTAGTTAAAATAACTAAAAATAAATGTATTTTAAAGTTTAGAAATAGACAGCCTTTGCACACAGGCTTACTCTGGTAAATCATCAGTGGACTTTCCTCATCAATATAGGCTATATTTTTTCACACTTTTCTCATTCTATATTTCTGACGTTCCAAAAGCGCCTCCTACTGGCAGAGAATGAATGTTCATTTTCAATAATCCAGTCTGTAGTTTTTGTTCAGACCAATGCGAAAATCCACCCACATAACCCCATTTTAAATTATTATAATTTATGCTTCTGACTCACCCCTGGTTTAAAGGCTCAATTGTGAGGTTTATCACTTTATAATTTATTTTGTTTTTGTGAAAACCTGTATCTCAACTGTAAATCAGTTGCTATTTCGTGGTCTACAACGTGAAAGAAAGCCATTATAACAAGTACATGAAAAATGTAGAAACATTGGACACAACTATGGGGCACCATTGTGCAGCAGCAAGCATCACAACAAAAAAGGAACCTCAAGGTTGATCTAGGAAAATGTGTGCAAATGTATAGGGTCCCATTCCTTTATTTTGCCAGGGGCCCCCAATTCACTAAATCCGCCCCTGATATGAGCAATAAGAGTAGTGAAAAAAAATTTTGGGGGGGGTTTTTAGTTTTGGCATACATAATAGATACAGACAGTTGTGCGGTCTATTACTCAAAGGCAAAGATGAAAAATTTGACACTGTTTTAATTTCGAACTAAAAGAACCCAAAGACGGGCTGATAAATAAAACAAGTCGACTAAACAAACGCGCAAAAGCAGATAAAAGCACTAGACGAGTTCTAGTTTGCAGCACATAAAACACAGACGTCGTTAGAGGCATAAATTATGAATATTAGTGTCACGGGACCGTCAGGAAAGACACACCATGTGAGCAAGGGTTTTGGGTCCAAATGCAGGCTTTATTTAAACTGCTGGGGAAAACAAAGTAAAAACAGAAAACAAACAGAGCTGAGACTCTGAAACAGGCTAGAAACACACAAATGGGCACTGATGCAATGCGGCCAACCCCTGGCTTGCATCAGTCCCGGAACAGACACTAGAAACACTCGTGACTACAAACAAACAGTAAACTCGTGACACAACTCAACCAAACAATAATCATCCGACCCCGAGTGGCGTGGGGAAGGCGCCTAAATAGTCCTCGTGACGGGCCACAGCTGTGTGAGCGTGAGTGTGTGCACAGGTGTGTGGGTACCTGTAGTGCAGGGATGGATCCCGGCAGTTCTGGGCGAAAGAGATGTGTGTGTGGTGAGGGGTGCAGGTGTGTGGTCAAGGTGACGGGAAAGAGTCAGGCAGAGGATGGGAGAGGAGACCTATGGTGGGTGAGAGGAGAAACACCAGACGCCAGCCCCCCTAGACAGGACCCCTCCACTAAGGAACGGCTTCCCAGACGTTCCAGAGAGCCCCCCCCCCCCCAGGGGAACGGCCCAGCGGGGAGGGAGTAGGGGAGGGATGGGGGGCCCAGGGCCATGTGGTAGCGGGGGACCTGGGGACTCGGGCAGAGCCAGCGGGCTGGGGACCCAGGGCAGAACCAGCGGCAACCACAGCGGTGTGTGAGGAGCCTTGTTAAGTGGTGCCACCGCCGCTCGGGACACATCGTGATAGGGGAACGGAGGACACCGCAGTCGGGCAAAACATCGTAAAGGGAGCGGACACCGACTACAGCTCGGAACACTCGGGAACAGCGGACAACAGCCGCTCGGGGAAGCATACGTGAGCGGACAGCTCGCACAGTCGGGAACATCTGAACATCGTGATTGCAGGGACCAGTCAGCTCGGACATCGTGAGCGGAGCCACCGCAGCTCGAAACATCAGCGTCTGAGGCGGACAACGCACAGCAATTCGTGAAGGGAACATCGTGAGGCGGACACCGGCCAGCTATGGGTAACATCGTGAGAGGACCCCGCAGCTCGGAGGAACATCGGGAGCGGACCCCGACAGCTCGGGAGGGGGGGAAACGATCGGTAACAGCGACAAGTGACCATTGAGCGAGACACCGCGCTACAGCAGGGAACACGAGTGAGAGACGAGCGGAGCCAAATCGCAGACGGGAACATCCGTAGGAGTGCGACGACCGCCGCCTCCTAGGGGGGACATCTAGTGGAGGTGCGCGGGCACCGCCGCATAATACGGGACATCGTGAAAGGCGGCACCGCCGCGCTAGGGACATCGTGAGGGGGGGGCACCGCGCCTCCGGGAAATCCAGTCGTTAAGTTGTGGCTGCCGGGCACCGCACGCATACGGGACATCGTGCGGGGCACCCGCAGCATCCGGGACATCAGTGTCCGCGGACATCGTGGGCGTGCCGCGGAGCACGGAACCGCCTCCGGAATCTGATGCGCGGGCCAGCGCCGCCCGGGAGACATTTGTAGGTGCCGCCGGTGAGGAGGAACCACTGCAGAGAGAAATCGTGCCCGGCGGGCAATGTCGCTCGGAGACACGTAGCACTATTGACGGGGTGAACAGCGTTGCGGCGGGCAACTGCGCTTGGGGGAAAGTAACGGACGGCGGAAAGCAACGCTGTCTCGGGGACTGAAAATGAATAGTAGAGGACTGGCGGGAGACGCACAGCATACGGGACAGATCGTCGCTAGGAAAACCACGAGGCACCGCGCGCGCCGGGGACATCGTGCTGGGGCACCGCACGCACTAGATCGGGGGAAACTCTGGTGCACAGAGAGATGGAAAGGCCGCCGACCTCGGTGAAGAGAATCGCGACGAGTGACGACAGGGACATCGGGCGAGCAGGGAACGGTCGACGCATCCGCGGGAAAACAGTGCGCGATGGACGGGCCGCCTAACGGGGACAATCGTGTGCGCGGGGAAAAGAGAGCGCTGGGCACCGCCGCTTCGGGGGAACAAAAAAGCGGCCACCGCTGCCTCTGGGACTCTGCAAGCAGACCACACCTCTCGCACCGACATCAGCGGAGGTTCCCGCACACCGCGTACCAGCCCGCGATGCACCAGGAACGGGCGGGAGGTACTGGGTGCAGCAGACAAGGTCCGTGATGACCCTGGGATGGCCGCCTCTGGAGAACTGTGACCAGGCTCTGCAGCCAGCTCCATCCTGATAGCTGAGCCACTCAACTGCAGAGCCAGGTTGACGTAGACCTCCAGCGCCTCCTCGGGGTGCCAGAACGGCATAAGGGACTTGAATGGCTCGGCTAGGCCACCCCAGAAACAGACCATCGAGCAGGTCCTCTCCATCGCCGACTGGCGAGCCACTCCCAAGAAGTCCCTGGCATACTCCTCAATGCCCCGGTCTCCCTGCCGGACATCGAGGAACCTTCCTGCTGGACCCATGCTTGGTCGGATGATTCTGTCACGGGACCGTCAGGAAAGACACACCGTGTGAGCAAGGGTTTTGGGTCCAAGTGCAGGTTTATTTTACTGCCAGGGAAAACAAAGGGAAAAACAGAACATAAACAGAGCTGAGACTCTGAAACAGGCTAGAAACACACAAATGGGCACTGATGCAATACGGCCAACCACTGGCTTGCATCAGTCCCGGAACAGACACTAGAAACACTCGTAACCCTCGTGACTACAAACAAACAGAATACTCGTGACACAACTCAACCAAACATTAATCATCCGAACCCGAGTGGCGTGGGGAAGGCGCCTAAATAGTCCCCGTGACGGGCCACAGCTGTGTGAGAGTGAGTGTGTGCACAGGTGTGTGGAGTTGCAGGTGATGGGTCACGGAGGGCGACAGCGATGGACCATGTGAGTGTGAGGGGTGGCCCAGGTATTGTGTACGGGTCAATAGGGTGCCGGAAAGGAAAGGGAGTCCGGGAGGATGGGAGATGGCGATCTCTGGTGGTGAGAGGGAGAACACCAGACGCCAGCCCCTGACAATTAGGGAATAAGAGCAGCGCTGCTCTCCACCCGTGTTCATGGACGGTTTTCCGGGAGCGTTATTTATCTCGGCTGCTTTATTAAGCAGGCTGAGCCGGAACGTGTGATCAGGAAGAGAGCAGGAGCTTGATTGATGTGTGTTTATGGGGAAATGAGTGATGCAGAGAAACACACCACAATGTATTATAGACCGCACTGACAGCTGTATAATTTTGTTATTATACACTCTTGCGAGAGCGAGCTCTCCGTCAACGTGACCCTTTGATCCGATTCAACGACACGGTGTCATTACATGCGTATGCTGTCAGAGCAGAAAAAACAGCGCTAAAGAGCTGCTAGAGTTTTATATTGTCTAAAATATACAATTGTAAAATATTTTAATTCATATACAACTATAAATATAGAAATATAATATATATTATAAGTAATAATAAAATTTTTAATGTAAGTAAATTGTATTTTATTAAATCTTTATATTGAGAGATATAATTTTTATTAATATAAAATTGTAAGATATTGAAAAATTTATTAGTTATGATTATGAATACAAAATAGACAGAGCATATATAAACTAATAAGTAAAATAAACCAATTATAATTCTGACAATTTATACTATAGTTTTTTCTTTGTGTGTGATGGGTGGTATATATATATATATCTAGATATATATATATATAAAACATTTAAAACGACTACATAAAACATACATTACTTAAAATTTACATAATTATACCCATAATGTATATATTAAAAGAATATAGTAAAATTATAATAGTAATTGACATTAACTAATATTATGTATAAAACACATCAAATGAAAATTAATGCCTAGACTATTAATAGAAAATATTAACTTAAATCGTTTTTCTGTTATAGTAAGTGAACAAGGACCATTGCCGAAGCATTGATGCACATTCTTTCAGCTGTGAGTCTCTGTCTACACTGTAAATAAAGATTCAGTAAAATTTACGGTAAAAAAACGTCAGCTGTGGTTGCCCGAATTTTACCGTAAAAAATACGGTAGCCACATTTGGATTTCGGTTGAAGTGAACTTAAACTAACAGTTAAATCAGAATTGATTAACGATATAATGTTAATATACACCCTATTTGAAGTAATGAAATCGTTTCGTACCTTTGTACTACACTGATAACCACCAAATGCAGGTGGTGATGAGAAAGCCACAGGATGAACCAAAGCCCATCACAAGCAGCTTTTAAATAATAACACATATAGAAGGTGTACAGTGTCATTCACACAAACACCAAACACAACCATGGTAACACACATGAAACTGAAATAATGCAAAAAACATTCATTTAACAACATTAGGTGTAACATACAACCCTAATGTACAAAACTGATAAGAAAAACTAAGAAACATAGTTATTTCAAGAAAAAAACATCAAATTGAAATGTAACGCAGGGAATTCCGGGAATGTCAATTTACGTTTTTTCACTGTAAATTATACAGTCTTTTTCACTTCCAAAAATGGTATACTACCGTAAAATGAATGTCCAGTACATGTAATGTCAAATAAAGTTTTTCACCGTATATAGTAGGGAAACTTACTGTTAACCAGTTAACAGTTTTTTTTACTGTAGCATTTTTACAGTCTTTTACCGTTAAATTCACGGTAATTTTTTACAGTGCACAGTGTGCCAAAGACAAGGACTAGGAGAGATGCAGGTAACGTAAACTTCACTTTTATTAAGTAAACACAAACTTGTATCAACAGAGGTATCTCCGTGGAAGCAATTGAGGTGAATGTGGCAGAGAGTGCATGAGAACAGTCTTATCTGAGACACCCGGTTTCCAGTCCACCATCCTTTGAGCATACGAAGATCTTGGTGATAGGCAGAGCACAATGGTAAGGTGGGTGTGTGTTGTTTTTGTTTGTTTGTTTTTTGTTTAGCACAGCGGCCAATGAGAAGGACATTGAAGGCGTAACCTTGAGACCAGCGGTGAGTGTGCTCTTATAGTGCGTGATAATGAGGTGCAGGTGCTCAGTACTCTGGTGATTGAGGGCGTGGCTGCGTGATTGATTCTGTGGCTGTAGATGGTGTCTCCGTGACAGTCACATCCTGTCAGTCACACTGTTTGTGCTCTGACACACACACACACACACAACACGTCTTCTGTCTCTCCTTTTTTACTGAAAACACAAATTCAAGCATCTCAAAAAAACCTCAAGCTCACCTTCCACACAAACACACTACATCTGTCTCACATCCACCTCTCTCATCTGTACAGATATCACACACGTTCGAAGTCTCACCTCACACACACACACACACACTGTCTCACGTCTGATGTTACACTGATGCAGCTCTGATTGTTCTCCAGAGACCTCGACACACGCTGACTGAATCTAAACCAAAGTGTCTTGTTTTCTGTCCTGTGTTTGTTTCATGGTGCGGTCCACCGACTTTAATTGCTTTTGTTTTTAGCAAATTATAATTGGTATACCCTAACCGTCCAAATCGAACAATTCAAGAAACCATTTTGTATTTTAGTTTTTGAATGTAACAATCCTGAATCTGAAAATAATTTTTCCATTCATTATTTCCATAAAGATTTCAAAAATAATCCACAATAAAACAAAATTAATCACTATATTAGAATCTGTGATTCAAAGCAAAAATAAGTAAATAAAGAAGTACTCAAGTATATCAAATAAGAATGGTAATTAGTACTATAGAGATAAAAACTGGAGGACGAGGACTGTTTCCTGGGAGAGTAGCCTACAATGCCGGGGTCGGTGAATGAATTCAGTCCCGTTCACATGAGGTGCGCATGATGCTGACCTATTATACGTATATGATGAGCAAAATAATGCTGGCTCACAGCCTGTAAGTACGTTTTCATATTTAAAGGATTTGCCACTGATGATTCAAACGCGAGTTTTGAGCAGTGTAGAGTAGCGCTTGTTGTTTGTTGTTTCTCCGATCACAAATGCAGAAATGGTTTTATGTTTACGTGGCGCGATGCAACGCAACGCTTAAAAAGACAGTACAAGTAAATATAATCAGTAATTATGTCCCCACTGAATACAACAAATGCCTCGTTTATAATGGGTTTGAATGTTTTTGTCTCTTCGCTCCGGCCGGACAAGGCATCACAATATGGTAAGGGGCGTAACATTTCCGTCACACGATTCGACCAATCACAACGCACTGGACAGCTGGCCAATCACAGCACACCTCACTTTTCAGAACGATGAGCTATGTAAAAAAAAAAAAGGCAGGGCATAGAGGAGAAACAATAATGTACAGTATGTGGAAATAATGTGTTTTTTTAAACTTAAACCGCATAAACACATTTCATTACACCAAATACACTAAATAATGTTCTTTTTTTAGCAACGTCACATGACCCCTTTCTTGCAATGTTGTTAATGTTTCATGTGTAATTTAGTTATAATTTTCTATTTTTCATGGCCATTTCAAGCCCTTTCTTTGTTCCTCAGTGTGAATCAGGCTGTTTGTTACTGTACCTTTAAGACTTGAACATAAATGTACAGTATGTCGTACCAGCATAACGCAAACTATTGTGCTCGATACTGTATATCTGTAAACAGGGTCACTATGCTTATTTTTGCAGGTTAGTTTCAACATTCAGGCTGAAGTGAAGAGGAAATTTTGCATTAAACGTTGTCTACACGGTACACTGAACGTTTCAGTTTAACAAGCGCTTTCCGTTGAACAATATCATTCTCATCATAACCTCTGTGTGCACTTGTGGTTATTAAAGGGTTAACACCTGGCTGTGACCTTTTCACTCCCTTCAATGCCTGCATTTTCATGCAAATTTCTCTCAGTGTGTGTGTGTTTGTAATCTTTTCGTTGCAGACTGCTGTATTTTAAGCTCTTATAAAAATACAGCGAACGGATAGACCAGGGGTAGGCAACGTTGGTCCTGGAGTGCCGATGTCCTGCAGAGTTTAGCTCCAACCCTGAAAAAAACCTCACCTGCCTGTAGCCTTAGTAATCCTGAAGACCTTAATTAGTTTGTTCAGGTGTGTTTCATTAGGGTTGGAGCTAAACTCTGCAGTACATCGGCACTCCAGGACCGACGTTGCTACCCCTGGGATAGAAAATATAATGTCACACCCCTGATAGCACATGTATCACAGAGACGTCTATTTGATCTCTGCATTTACCTCTGCAAGACATATTTTTTAGAGTGTTTGATCATCTGCAATACATCGTCCATAGGACGTTTCCTATCAGATGTCACATAGACGTTTATTAGATGCCTTTAAAGGCACAACAATATGTAAGATATTTGTAATAAAATATCCAAAAACTACTTGCACACTGTGACATATTTCATGCAGTTGTGTATTTGTTATCCCAAAAGTTCCCAAGGATTTGTAAATCCAGAGAAATTATAATTTATGGCATGTCCCTGGTTATTGTCGCAGATCAATGATGTAATATCCGCACTATCGCTTGTAGAAACTAGGCAACACACGCACACAAATGCTGCTGTTCAGTTAAACTAAATCCATTACGACTGTCGCAAATAAAATGAAAATTAAATGAAAAGTGTTGGCCGCAGCATTAAATTTAGATCTGCTCAATGTTGCGCCATGATTTTTTAACGCATTTTTACAGCGTTGCGCATTATAACCAATCACACACGAGTCTGTTGAGTTCATGAATGCAATGGCCAATCAGAGGCAATCAGAGTTTTTGTTCACTGCACGCGCTCGCTGACTGGATTCTGCTCTCTGGCGAATTCTCTCATCATAATCAACAAAGTGCAGATGTACATATGATGTAAGTAAGAGATTCATTCATCAAACCGTGTATAGACAGCTTTACTGATTATAAGGGGAGTTTTTTGGGAGTGCTTAAATTCACGCTAGAATGAAGTTAGTCATAATGTTCTTTGATAATGTAAATGTTCTTTGCTCCATTCTCTGTATAATTTATTCACTGTTTGAATAACTGTGGAAGGTACAGGTAATAAAAAAAATCATTACCTCATCCATGAACATCCTCCTTCATAGCCTCATGAAGCTTCCCTTTGTTATTGTTTATGCGACCTCTAATAGTGAAAACTTATATATTGTGCCTTTAAGATGTTTATGATTTAGAATGTATGTAAAACTGACATCTTAAAGATGTCTGTCAGATTTGTACACAGCAGATGCTTTTAGCGATCTTTAACAGACATCTTGCTATAGGTGCTATAGGTGTGCTATAGGGACACAAACGTCAGTTTTGCTTAAATTTGCTTTACATTTTATCAGTAGTATTAATAATGTTCGATTCGTTATTAGGCTACTACTACTATTATTTATTTATCTATTTTTAAAATGAACAAAAACTATTTAAATCCACGCACAACTCAGCGAGTCTTCGAGGTCACCAGAGAGAAACTAGACGACGTAACCTAATCCAGACAGAAGCTGACTGTCAACACACACGCTTATCTAGTGCTTTGCTTTGAAACTTTGATAGACCTGATATAAGAGCAGGTGTTCACATGATACTTGTTTTTATAGGGGGCACTGCCTGATGAAATGCTTTTAATAGGTTTTTAATGGTGAGTTCCATTGTGACAACATGCCCTGCAACAAAAGTAATCATTCAATAAACTATTTCCTGGGCAATAACGGGGGAAGTCCAATATTTTAAAAAAGAAACCCACCTTGAGTAATATTGACTGCTTGCCCCAGACTCTTATATACAGCTTCTCAATCCTCCATCTCTTTTTCATTTTTCTTTGTTTATCAATAGCCACATATTACACCTTACCACTTGCATTTTTACAAGGAGATCAAAACATGTTTTCGCTGAACTGTTGATGTGAAATGGTGTCGAAACTTCACACTGTTCTTGAAGCGTGGGAAATCCACAAGAAGTTCATCACGCTGTCAACAATTTCAAGCACCAGAAACAGTTTGTGACTCAAGAAGTAGCCTGTATTCCAATTGAAAATAGAGTATCCTCAGTTTAACCCCTTAGTAAGACATTAAAAGTATTTAACAGATAACAATCTCGACACATCAAGTCAGTCATAAACTTGATCAGAAGATCAGTAACAAATAGTATGTTTATTTCTCACTAAATGGTCCAATATAGCTATAAACATTACTACAGCAATAAGCCACGAGTTATAATGCTTTAATCAGATTTATACAACTACAATAAACTTCCACCAGGTAATGCAGTATATTACCCTTAAGACTGATTATAGTTATCAAATTTAAACTATACAGCATTTTTGCAACAAATAATTTACATGTAGCTAATCCATTCAGATTTTGTCAATGGAATCATAGCATATTTTTATTGTACTTTAACAATATATATCATACCTGATACTAACTATCATTTTGGCTAAATGAAAAAGTGTAAACATAATGCTAAATTACAGTAAGTAGCGTAAGTTTAAGATGAGGAGGCTATAACGTTAAAACAAATCAAAACAAAAAAATAAGTAGGCCTAAAAATGGAAAACCACACACACATGTTGCCAAAATTTTGAGCAATGGTTCTTTGAAATGGTGCATTAGGTGCACCACTAACACAGATGCTAAACGCGTGTACTCAGTGTGTAGCCTAATCTTAGTGGTGTTTCTGTACAGCTGATAAGGCCGATGTGAATGTCCCCTCCAGATGATCACTCGCTGGGCTCGTGCACTCACGCTCTGTCATCGCACTTCTATATTTAGAATCATAAACTGAGCGGGAACGCCAGCGTTAAAATAAGGCAACATGTGCAAGCTAATAAACGATAGCTTGGCCAGAAACCGCAGTGGACTGGCCAGCACATACCCTTTACAGTCTTGGCAGACTTCTCTTGGTTTTTAAAACCACCTGTTTTGTTACTCGGCGTCTGTGGGACATTACTCATTCTACATGATTTTTGTCTTAAAAGAGACATGCACATGGTCCATAATAAAGCTTGAATTTCACAAGTCTTGCTCTAAAGCCGCTTTTCCACTGCATGGTACGGCTCGGTACGGTTCACTTTTGGGGGGTTTTCCACTGGGTACAGTACCTGGTACATTTTTATGGCGCTTTTCCACTGCATGGTACGGCTCGGTACGGCACGGCAAGGCTCGGCTCGGTTTGCGTTTCCACTGCAGTTTAGTACCGCTTTAGAGTGGGCAGCATTATTCACATGTCGTTATAGTTGTGCCGCCTCTACTACCGTGACATCATCGTAAACGCGCCACAAACTAACACACAACAATGGAGCATATCGATGGAATGGTGTTCTTCATTCTCGGCATGTGGATGTTTTTAACTGCAAGACGAATGAGTTTGTTTCAAAAGAGGCTGATGGCAGGCAAACAAAACAGCTAAAAAATACAATATGACAACACTTGGTTTGCTCGACGGCGTGCAAGGGTAAGCATCTAAAAGCACATAACTAGCTAACTTTTATCTCTGTCGCAAAGCAAATAATGAACTTAACTGCCAGTATAACATATTAAAATGCGTATTACAGAGCTTCCACATTTCGCAAAAAAATCGCTGCAACAGACCATCTGTTTGGACATTTAACCGGATTCAGAGTGGTGGGATGTGAATGTTGGCGCTTTTCCACTGCGTGGTAAGACTCGGCTCGGTTTGCGTTTCCACTGCAGTGCCATGCTCTCGTGATCGACACCTCCTCTGTCTATCAAACAACAGCCACCTTCTTTGGTTGTAAAAAAAGTGGCTCGTTAAAACAGTTGCGTTCGATCCTTCGTGGCTGTGTGATTTAAATCTAGCGGATCTGTTGTAGTCTCCTCGTCGCAATTTCAGGGACGCAGGTTGTGACGATTTTCTACGGACAATCCCGGGATCAGCAGGTTTACACGTCACGTTTGGTAACGGCCCGGTTCACTTGGAACCCCCAACCGAGGTGGGTACTAAAAAAAAGTACCAGGTATAGTCAAGTGGAAAAACCCCCCAAAAGGACCGAGCCGAGCCGTGCCGTGCCGAGTTGTACCATGCAGTGGAAAAGCGCCATCAGTGGCTGGAGAACTTTAGAATGTCTGAAGAAACATTTATTCACTTATGCAACAAACTGCGTCCAGCGATGGAGAGCCGGGACACAAACTTCCGCGTGTGTTCCTCTAAAGAAAAGAGTAGACATCGCACTGTGGAAGCTTGCAACATGCGCTGAGTACAGAAGTGTTGGACATCTTTTTGGTGTAAGCATAACAACTGTGATGCGTTACTTGAATAGTTAACTATTCATTTAGCCTGTTCTGTAAAGTGAATTTTCAATAAACTTTTGTATCATTATGGCATTAATCATTTATCTTTATCAAGAGGTACATTACCTGCTCATAAAATATGAAATATTTAATATAGTAAGAAGGTAAACTTATTTGATCATAGTTTTTATTGAAGCAAAACACAAAAGGTAAAAAATATAAACCGAAAACCTACTCTAAAAAAGGCAAAGATAGTTTAAATTACAATATAAAGTAATGGTTTAAACAAATGTGTATTCTTGTGCAAGAACTGTAAACAATTGTCTGATATACATGAAAAAAATTTAAGTGAAAATGTAAGCAGCAAATTTTAAACAATGTGCAAATGTATGTAGTGCAAAACCGATATACAAAAGACAAATACAACAAAAATAAATTTAAACGTTATCAAAGTACAAAAAAAGGTACAAAAACGCAATAAATGCCTATGGCATTATTTGGCCAGACAGTTCTATTCCCTTCGGCCACTCATTGCCTGGACAAGCATCCCCTTGCTTGATTGGAAGCAGCCGTTTGAGAGTGTTCCTCTGCCCTCAAGGCCGCTTCCTGCTCCCTCGCTTGTCTGGCCTCTTCAAGTGCCATCTGCAAGTGGTGCTCCCTCTGGGCACGGTTCAGCTCCTGTTGCTGAATGTCTGCCACCTGCATTTCTCTTAACACCGCAAGATGTTCCTGATGGTGCAGGCTCCGTTTCCGCTTGCCTGGTCCAAAATGAAGAAAATAGTTAGAAATGGGAGGTTTTCCTTTACTGTAGATTTGTATACATTAATTTATGAAAGAACTGTACAGTAACATCCTTAAATGATCTAACATTTACAGTAGCTACCAATAATGTATTTATGGTAAGCAACAGGAATTCATGACACAAGGTATATAACGATATATATCCTATATGTACATATTATGACATATGAAATACATCAAATTTGTTTTATACCTGTGACCACACGCTGCGGTGTCGTCGTGCAGCTGGAGGGTGATGGTGATGGCGGTCGTGGTGGAGACGCTGCTATCACTGGCTGGGAAGAGTCGTCGTCGCTGCATGGAGAAAGTGCAAGTGAATCGATCGTGGACAATGAGTCTGAAACGCAAAGTTTGTACAATCAGTTGAGAATGCACAAATTACTGCAACACAAAGTAAAACAGCAACAACAACTCCAGAACATCATGAACAATAGCACTACAGCTAACTGTTAGCTACTAGGACTTTGTGCTTCATTGCCATGATTTTACAGTGAAAATAAAAAAATAAAATAGGAATCGACGGTCAATACAGTCAGTACAGTTAAGCTTTCAAGCGTTAGACTTTATTTAACATAACACAACGTACCATCCTCGATCGTGTTCTCCAACAACGGCGTGGCCGAGTCCAGGGCACCCTCCCTCCCAATGCTCGGCTCGTTGGTCTACCTCCGTAGATTGCGTCCATTTGGTCGAACCACTTCCACGATCGTCTGTTTGAACCACTCCGGCTGTTGTGGTCCTTTATGCTTCTGTAGACACTCTTCAGTTTTTTTTACTTATCCCTATATTGTTTGTTGGTCCGGTGGTAGCCGTGTGCGGCCAAGAGCTGAGCGACCTCCTGAAAAACTTTTTCATTCCGCGTCGCCCCATCAAGCTCTCGCTGGATCCGCTCCTCGGCTATCAACGAGAGGAACGTCTGTACTTCCTCAACAGACCACAAAAAAAAGCAATTTTTTGGATGTTACAAAAAAATAGCGTTTGTTCAAACAAAAGTTGCGTTCGATCCTTCGCTGGTTGTGCTGATGTAAATCTAGCGGGTCTGTTGTGTCTCATGTCGCACGCCACGTTTTGGTAACGGTACGGTTCACTTGGAACCCCAACCGAGGTGGTACTAATTGGATAAGTGTAACACATGCAAAATATCACACATGTGTTCTCCTCAGTGTACGGAGCTAAAAACAACAACATTAACATAACGAACAATAACGTTTCTTAAGTAACAAACAACCTGCCAGACATTTTTGAAAGGGCTATCAACAAATTAAATCAACACTTACCGTCAAATTCAATAAAGCTGTCTTTCACTCAAGTCAGACCTACAGTACGGAAACACACAACCAAACTTATTTTAGCAAGAAGCAGCAACAAAATTATCTGGGGGAAAATGTCAATTAAATGACGCAATGTAAAAAGCTATGATATACGTGAGTTCAAAATAAACTATACACAACTCTCAAATATAACCGAACTCAAGGGTCTCCTTCTGTAGGGCTACAGTGAGGAACTTGTGTGCAGGAGCACAACTTTGAATGAACAAAAAACCATTTTACGACAAAAAACTGAGAACCAACACTATTTAACAGAAAACAACATTAAGAGAAATCAACATTTACAAGAAAAAACGGACATTTTTTTTGTTTTTTTTTCAAAAAAATACTTTAAAACAACTTTTAAAAACAAACTACAACATTTAAAGATCAAAGAACAAACAGCATTTAAAGGAATTTTATGCTGTAGTGTGTTCTTTGATTTTTAAATGCTGTGTGTTCTTTGATGTTCTGTTTGTTCTCTGACATTTCAATAAAAAATACATTAAAGAACAAACTACAACATTTAAAAACAAACTGTAAAGAAAAAACTACAACATTCGAAGAACAAATAACTTTTACAGAACAAACTCCTACAAGTCAAATTCAAAGACACTTGTGTTTCCCTGAATGGGGGGAAAATAACATCACAACCTTTAAAGAACTGAAGGTAAATCTTACAAATAAAACTATTTTGCACATTTATTTTAGTGTAGCATGCCAATTTCACTGGTTATTGGCAGTCGTGCACCTGTACACAAGGCTGAATGACAATTAACCAATAATTGTTGTCATTTGCATTGCTTCTTGTACTGAAGCTGTCAACACCTCTGACACACAAATGAGAAAAGTTGTCATATAACAAATAAATACCCACACACATTCTGCTTGATTGAACTAGTAAAAGCAATGAACATTGTTGAAGAAGTAAACACGCACACAAACTAACATTGTTTTTATATAAATATATATTGTTATTATTTGGTTTTATTTACTCATCACTTTTTCAATCAAAAGCGTTCCTGGATCTCCCTACAGTGAAGTCATTCAGATTTAGCACACTTCTGGGAACTACGTAAATCTACACACTTCAACACAGCATGCTAACTGAAAAATCACGGGCTGTCCCATAGCTAACAATAGCCGAGCTCTGCAAGAATAACAACATGCAAACAGAGAGGACATCCAGGCACATGCACACGGTCCACACACCCTGTTCATGCTCTCTAAGGCTGCTGGGAAGTTCTTGTAACAGCACTTCTGTTTATAGATGTTTTCAAACTAGCCTAGAACTTGATGCTTGTCCTTGACCCGGTGTTTGGGTGCAGACACACATGCAGGCCCCGTATAAGGCACTATACTGTGATATAACACTATTTACAGTGAGGTGCCTCTTTTAGGGAAGTGGGAGTCCAGAATTCAAAGATAACCTAAACGTGGCTATAGCTCTTTTTTTAATAAATATGAATAATAACAAATGAAATAATAATAAATAATATATTTTGGTGGTTAAACTTTTTAATTTATAATTTTGTTTATTTTTATTTATCTATATTTTTTTGGATTTATTTTAAATTTATAATTCAATAAAAAAATTTTTTTTGTTAATTATTATTTGTTAAGCTCTGCAATGATTTCTTAACGTGTTTTTGAACGTTACGTCCCATAATAATTAATTAATTAATATTAACTATATTTATTTATTTATTTATTATGGTACGTACCGTTAAAAACCGTTAGAAATATTCTTTATAATCTTTTATATAATATATATATGAATTTATCTTATTCTGTTATTATTTGTATTTTTTTTAGAGAATAAAGTCGTTAACATTTTGAGAAAATATCGTTAAATTTTAAGAAAAATGTTGAATTAAAACGCGGAGAATAAACACTCTTGCAGGGGTTTTGTTTTTTCCCAATATTTCTTCTCGCGAGTGGCAAACAGCGCTATTACAAGTGTGTTATTCTTCTCATTTTTTAACAACTTTTTTCTCGAAATTAAAATTTTTTTTTCTCAATTTAACAACTTTTTCCTCGTAATTTAACAAGTTTATTCTCAACATTTTATTTAGACTTTTTTTCTCGAAATTTAACGATTTTTTCTTTCACGAAATTGAACAACTTTTTTTCTCGTGGCCTAATTTAACGAGTTTTCTGCTCAAATTTTTATTTCGGCTTTTTTCTCGAAATTTAATGACTTTAATCTCGAGATGGTTTCGTTTTTTTATTATTGCTTGGCCCTAATCCTCTTCCGTAGTCCTCTTCCTCAGACCGATCGGTGTATGACATTAAAATACCTCGAGAGCATTTTGAAAGCATAAGGAACCGTCTGTATGGTATTTTGATGTCATACACCGATCGTTCTGCACACGCAAACAAAGCCAAAACCGAGATATTTTAGGCAATATAGAAATCCTGGCCAGGACGCGTCCTGGGAAAATGGCACGTATGGTCGACCTAAGCAAGCGCTCACCTGACTTGAAATGCAAGTTAATTATAAATTTCATGTTTTCAAATAAATCGGGCGCGGTATGTTCAGACCCAAGATCTGAAAACAGCCTTCATACCAAACAAAGCCACTTAGTTGCATTTAATAACTCTCGAATTGTCCTGTAAATAAAAACAGTAGCTTGAATACAGTTTGTACGACCGACAAACCGAAGTCAAGCCTCTTTTTTCAGGTCGTTCCTGTAAACACAAGCCGTGCTCCCTACGGCATGTGCAGGACCGAGTGTGTCAGATCTATTTATACACAGAGGATAGACTCAGAGTGAGTCAGAGAAAAATCCCCCGTCTCTGTCTCACGCTCCTCGCACAAATCTTTCCGTCAGCACGGCTGCAGAAAAGCCGCTGAGCTTCTCAACAGAGTGTGACATCAGCGCGTCCAGTCAGGGACGATTAGAGACGGAGGGATGAGTGATGGATCAAGGGAAGAAAGCAAGTGCGGAGAGAATGAGCCAGACCGCAAGCCCAGAGGGAGAAAAGCACCAGGGCTCAGGGCTCGCTCTAACGGAGTTATAAAATATGAGTTTTACCCACCACAGCTGGTTATATAAGAGCGAGGGAGACAAATATGTAGCCTATAGACCACACCCTTAGAATACCATGGTGTTACCATGGTGATTTATCCACCTTATTTTTAATGTATAAGAATGGGCGTGACCATTAACTTGAATGTGCGGGGCTTCCGGTGTCATTAGCTTCTAGTTGTTTTTGTTGTAAAAGCAGCCAGTTAAGCGACTTAAAGGTGCAATAGGTGATTGTCTTCAGAAACATTTTTTGTTATGCTGGTTGAAAGTCTCTTCACATCCCGATAGCAATCATTAAGTTAAGTGGTCTATATTTATTTATATGTATTTATATTTTCTGTGGAAGGTGTAGGACCAAGAAATTTTCGTCCAATCAAAATGCTCGGTCCGAGCGTTTTAATTGGCTTTCCTACCTGCCTGTCAACGTATGTATTTGCATACCTTTGCCCACCCTGTTCGCGCAGAGAGGATACGTCATCGGCGCGTTCACGCACGCTGTGAAGACAGAGCGAGAATGGCAGACAAACATCAACAACCCGATCTTCCTTCCTGGTATTGTAGTACTTTTACTAACTGGTACTATAAAGTTTTCTCACTGGTGAATGACACATGATGTAGCCCAGCGGTTTCCAATTCCAGTCCTCGCACAGGGGAAATCCGTTGAAGTTTACTTCACTTCGGAACATTCATTCACAGATTTGCGCTGTGCAGCGTCTTCACACACAGACAAAACTTACTAGAGAAGTGTGAAGTGTGACATAATATACCTCTGTAAATAAATACTATTTAAATTCACGTCTCGCACACTTTAATGCCCTTTGTATGGAACATATACGCTCGCTTCGAACTGGAATCATGCCGGAGATGTACACTTCCCAGGGCACTTACGGTCGAATAGAACAAACGTTGCACGTGATAAGAGATACATATGAAATGTGCAGAGCGGGAGGGCGCGAGGACTGGAATTGGGAACCGCTGATGTAGCCTATTGTAGTAATATTGTCTCTGGTATTCTGGTCTGTGAGCGTATATGAGTTCAGGGGGCGTGGCTTTGGACGGCGATTGCACGGATTGTAGCCCTTTCAGTGCATCGGCTAACTAACGGTACATTTTCAAGATCTCCTACTGCACCTGTATCATTGCAAACTGGTATTTGTTTTATTCATTATTATAAACATAAACACACTGGTTTGCAGCGCAAATAGTTTTATCGTTTGCTGCATTTCTTTTACATTTTATAGCGGCTAATAAACCGGAACTCTCACACATTCAAAGAAAATAGATTGCTTAGATAGACAAACAGATAGACAGACTATGGAAGCCAATTTCCGCCACTGAATAAAAAATAAAAAAAAAGGTAATTGCGACATTTTATCTCACTCTCTTGAAATGCTGGGTTAAATACAACCCATTGCTGGGTAAAATAGGGACAAACCCAGCTGTTGGGTTGTTTTGACCCAACGGTTGGGTAACTACGCAGAATGTTGGGTTAAACATTTAACCCAACCGTTGTGTCAAAACAGCCCAGTTGCTGGGTTTGTCCTATTTTACCCAGCACTGGGTTGTAGTTAACCCAGCATTTTTTAGAGTGCACCTATTCTGACTTTCTAAGTCAGAATTGCAAGATATAAACGTATAATTCTGAGAAATAAAGTCCGAATTGTGAGATATAAACTCACAATTCAGACTTTTTTCTCACAAATTCAAGTTTATATCTCAACAATTCAGAATTTTTTTTTCTCACAATTGTGGGATATAAACTCGCATTTGTGAGTCATAGTCCAATTTTGAATGGAAAAAAAGACTGATATGTTCTCATAATTGCACGTTTATATCTCACAATTCTGACTTAACTCGCAAGTGCATCTTATAAAGTCACAAATTGCAAGATATACTCGCAATTCTGAGAAAAAAGTCTAAATTGGTAGATATAAAATCACATTCTGAGGAAAGAAGTCTTGCGAGTTTAAATCTCACAATTTCGACTTTATAACTCACAATTGCGAGTTTATATCATGCAATTCTGACTTTATTATTTATCACCCTAAACCCTAGTACATCCCTACAACTTATTTTAATTTATTCTATTCCTGTTCCATCTATACCACACCTGTACATACAATTCATTCTTTTTTTGTGGTTTATATTTATGCATGTGTATTTTATTTTATTCCCATCTCATTTTTATTATCTGTGTGTTGTTGTTTTCTCCGTGTACTGGAAGCTTGTGACACTATAACAAATTCATTGTATGTGCAAACATACTTGGCAATTAAGCTCTTTCTGATCGGATTTTTCTCCATATTACAATTTTATTATCATGCAATTCGACTTTATTCTCAGAATTACACGGTTATATCTTGCAATTCTGACTTTATAACTTGCAATTGCAGAATTGTGAGAAGAAAGTCAGAATTGTGAGGTAAATAGTCTCAAATTTCCTATTTTATTTTTTTAGTCAGTGGTGGAAACAGGCTTCCATAACAGAAAGACAGACAGATAGATTAAATGTTGCTTTGTAGTCGATTTCTGAAGTCGTATCACGGCCTTTGATCCGAAACACACCATGAACAGTTGAAGAGCAAATGGCTCAGTCACACTGACCTTTACGTGCTCGATAAGGAAACCGGCAGTGGCCACATGTGTCCGATAAATGTGTGTGCGTATGAAATTAACCTTTGCACGCTATTCAAGTCACACATTCACTGATGCACGGTCATAAAATAAGAGCGAGAGATAGAGATTGCTCCTCTTTTTGCAGAGATAATAAGTGGGGGTGAAGTAATCTCCCCCACTTTCAAGTAATTAGGCCATTGACCTGGTGGCAGTAAAACCTGATTTACACTTTCAGTAAATACTTTGTTCTTGGCAATCAGTGCAGCAAGGTGCTCCTGTAATTAATTCTGCTAAAACTGTAAGAAGTAATTAAAAATAATTCAATACTGAAGAATTTTAGCAATTAACAAAAATCAACAGGCCCATTAAAAACAGACAGACAGACAGATAGATAGATAGATAGATGGATGGATGATGGATGGATGGATAGAGATTATTTTAAAGATAGAAAATCAGTTAAAGGTATAAATACTCTAGACAATTATTTAATTATATTAAATGTTTTCATTTATAAATAATATATACAGAATCCTTAATAATATTATGTAATTATATTGTATCAGAAATCATTATAAATTATCCTAATGTCAGTCGAGCATCCTAATAATAAAAAAATAATAATACCTTTTACTAATCTATTTTAAAATATTATTAGATCAGTGAATATTATTTAAATCATATTTATTCATTATTAGTTATGATCATTATTTGTAATAACATTTTTATATAATTTAACTTAATCAGTTATTCTAAATAATATATACATATTATTATTATGTAATATTATTTTAATTATTATAGTAAAACATTTATAAATTAGACATATATTACAGTCCTCTGTCACTGTATCGTAGTAGTTGTCATTATGATAATAATATATATACATTATTAAGTTAAACCATACTACTCTATTATCTAATATATATAATAGTCATTATTATTATTTATATAGATTAATTATATTTTATTATTATAATCTATTTATTGTTATCCTTTAATTTATTATTAGTTAGCAATACATATATAAATCATGCATTATGTTTGTGTAAAGTCAATTTACACGCAGCCATTATGATCAACAACTATTATTATTATTATATTCTTATTATTATTATTATTATTTTCATGTAATATTACTAGATGTAATTATTAATTGCATTAGTTTTATAGAGTTCTAAACTGCTCACTACTTCAGTACTGCTTGTTATTAGCACTGCTGTTGTTTTCTAGAAGTCTCAGCTGCACAAACAGGCATATGTAAACACTCTTGGACTCTTGCAATGTCTTAAAAACACACACATGCACCGTAATGTGATGTAAACAAGGGATCTGCTGGAGCCGAGCATGGACGCGCAACAACAGCATGCGATGACATCAGCTGTATGTAGCAATGCTGTTATTCCAAACTTAAGTGTGTGTGTGTGTTTTGCACAGCCAGTTAACAGCTTGCTAACTGTAAAAACAGCATTTGTATGCTGTCTTTACCAGCAATGTAGATAAAGTGTGTGTTTTGTCTGTACAAGACCTTTGAAGGTACAAAGGCTCTTTTAACTAGAAAAATAAACACACATTATCACACATTTTAAGATGTTGCACTTGTAATGGTGAATTCGCTGTTTTTTGATTAAACACATTGGAGATGTACATGAAGCTTTGATATTGCATGGGAAGAAAACATGTTGTGTAATCTGATAAGTGATGCCATGTCAGCACAATGCAGGTCAATATGCGTCATATTAATGTGCTACCAGGAAAGTTGGCGTGAAGTTGACAGTAATAACAGTACCAGGTCCTGACACAAAGATGTGGGTGTGTTTGGCACCATGGCAACACGCCCACCAATTATCTCTAGAGAAACCAAGAGCATGAAGAGAAATATCCTATATGATATATATATAATTAAAACCTAAATTAAAATGTTAATTTATTGTGTATACGATACATCAGTATGATATATATCTAATGAACTACAGTTTTGACTTTTGTTGCTCTGCAGCCCAACAGTGTTTGTCATCATCTAGTGTGTGTATTTTGTCCCATTGCTCGTCGCCATTCACCTCGCTATTGTTAGCCCATGCCATATTTTGCGTGCGCTGTCTGGTGAAGCCTACGCGTATGTTTGTGCTGCTCATGATAACAAATGAGAGAGAAAACAAAACAGAAAAAGCAGCACACACACCTGTGCACTATATTCAAAAAAGACTTACGCAGGAACATAAGTTCACGCGACTTGCACACGTGCATACTTTGTCTTTCACACAGACAAGTGCACATTAACTACGCAAGCATTACGTAGAAAATATGCTCACCATCCCCATCCTCACACAGCGCCACACATACACACAGAGCTCTGATAACAGCATGTGTGTGCACTCAAATGGGCTATTAACTATTGTGCTGTAACCACGGCGACCAGAGAGATCAACGTAACACGATCTATTAACTACTGCCAGGAGACGCAGAGGGAAAAAAGCGTCTGTCGCAACCTTCGTCTTTGTGTTTAAAGAACTCTGTTGCAGCTTTGAAATGCCTGTCTGTCGCTCTGCCTGTCTGTCTCTCTCTTTCTGTCACTGTCGGTCTCTGCCAGCCTCATTTCATTTCTTTTTCTGTCTCTCACTTTGCCTGTCTGTTTCTCAGCCTCTGTCTGTCACTTTCTGTTTCTTAGGGTGTCTCTCTCTCAGCTTGTCCATTTTACATTGTACAGTCTTTGCCTGTCAATTTCAGTCTATTTTTCTGTATCTCTCTCTGCCTGTCTGTCTCTCACTTTGTGGTCTTATGGCCTGTCTTTCTCACTTTCTGTCTGTCTGTCTCCGTCAGTCTCTCTCTTTCTGTTTCTCTATATTTTTCTCTCTAAACATGTCAAATTCAAGTTCTGTCTCTCCACTTGTCCATCTGTTAGTATATGTTTGTCTCTCTCTTCCTTTTATTTCTCTGTCTTTCTCTCAGCTTTTCTTTTCTTCCATCTCTCTCCCTCTCTGCCTGTCTTTCTCTCACTTTCTGGTTCTTGGCCTGTCTGTCTCCCTGTCTCTTTTTCTTTCTGTCTGCCTCTCCACTTGTCCATGTGCCAGTGTCTGTCTCTTTTCTTTTCTTATGTCTATCTCCCTCTCCGCCTGACTTTTTCTCACTTTGTGGTTCTTTGCCTGTCTCTCTCACTGTCTGTCTGCCTCTTTTTGTTTCTTGTCCAGACTGTCTCTCCGCTTGTCCATCTGTGAGTCTATGCCCGTCTTTTTCTTCCATTAATATAATTTCACGTCTGTCTCTCTCTGCTTTATTTGTTATCACTTTCCCTCTCTCCCTGTCTTTCTTTAACTTTGTGGTCCTTTGCCTGTCTATCTCACAGTCTGTCTGCCCCTTTTTGTTTCTCATCCTGTCTGTCTCTCAACTTCTCCATAATGTCAGTTTATGCCTGTCTCTCTCTCTCTTCCTTTCTATTTTTCTGTCTTTCTATCTCTCTCAGCTTTCTTTCTCTCTTCTATCTCTCTCCCTCTCTTACTTGCTTTCTGTCTTACTCTCTCAGCCTGTCTCTCTGGCTCTCTGATTGATGTTGTTCCAGGGATAATGTAGAAGGAATCTGACCTAGATCCACACACAGGCCAGATTAACGGACATGACGTTATATGCGCTATGCCGTCAGATTAGCACGCTAGCAGCCTCCTACAACCAACTCAACCATTATCCACACGCATACAGACAGTTTCTATTTATTTTTACTGTTACTGATTCACGACAATATGAATGAAGTCCATTCAGAGAAGAAAGAAATTATCCTTTAGAGTCTACCATAGTTAATGTCCATTTATATCTGATTGCTAATAGCTTTAACATACAAGCAACTAGATTTGTTTAGTGACCACATTTCTTACTAGAGACTTGCAATAAAATGATAAACAACCCTTTAACTGGAGTTTCAGACAAAATGGTTTTTGCTTTCTTTATAGCATGTGTTTTCACAGTGAGACTGAGGAATAAACGTTCCACAGCACCATCAGATATAAGAAACATCGACATTTGTGCATAAACGCCAATATTTAGACTATACACAGACGTCTGTGGGAAACGCAGGTTGCGTTAGGACAGGGTGAAGGGTTAAGAACCTTAGGATAGACACCCTCTTGTCTCCTCTCGTCTCATATCATCTCTTTCTCTCTCGTCACTCCCCCCCCCCCCATCCCCCCCCCCCCCCCCCCCCTCCCTCCCCAATCTTCTCTCTTTCTTCTCTGAATTGATTAGCATTCATCCTGATGTGCAGGTCTTCCGTGGAGAGCTGATAGCGTGCTGACAAATGGTCAGGGAGAGAGAGGGCGTCGCTCTCAAACGGACATCCTGCATTAACCAATCAATAACCAAACACCAGGGATGGGGGGAGCTCAGCTTGCCCAATCATTTGCATCAGCCTGTTTGCTATAAAGGAGACGGAGAGGAGAGGAGAGGAGAAAGAAAGCAGTTTAAGAGTTTGTGCAGCAGGCGAGAGTAGAATGCTGTCGTAGGCGTTAAAGAGGGAGCGAAAGAAAAGAAACGAGGGAGAGAGAGAAGCCGCAAGGGCAGCGGTTATTTTATCACAGCAGTTCTTCATTTTCACAGCGGTTCAGCACAGCCAGAGGCACCGGAACACAATCTAACACAAACACACGCACATTTATCTAGCTGTCTACATAAGGACTGCCCATTGACTTCTATTGTTATTACATTTAGCCAGTTATAATTACCATAACACTGAAAAACACATTTTGGCATTTTTAGAAACTAATACTAATATTTTAGTATTATTTGGTTTTCATTTTCAAGATGTCCCTAAAGGTGCCATAAGGTTATAAAGGTGGCACTAATATAATAGTAGCGCCATGGTAGTGTTTGGAGTACCATGTATTACATAATAAATTAATATGGTAATCATAAAATATCATAGTATATTTCAAAGTACCATAGTACTACCCTCTGATACATCACTGTACCCCAACTATACTTTTTGTAAGGGTCTCTACAGGGAAAATCACTCGCCATGGTACCACATTCATGTACTTATTCTACAAAACCAGTATTGTGGCAAACTTGGAAGGTAATACCCTGGTACTTTGGAATAAACCACAGTAATTGCATTAATAGTCCATAGTATTTGCATAGTACTTCCAAGAAAATCATGGTAGTAGCATGGTATATGTCCAAAATACCATGGTAGTACTGTGGTACTTATTGGTATGGCATTTCACAGAATACTATGGTGTTATAATATATTTACTTAGTAAATTATTTCAGTCAATACCATAGTAATGCCATGTCTGAAAACACATGGTAATACCATTGTTCTTTTTGTATGTAGTGAAAAGATGGTGATATTGAATACCATGGTAGTACCATGCTACAAATACAAAATACCATGGTCGTACTTGGTAAAGTATTCAAATAAATAGCATAGTAATACCATTGTAAAATGTCTGAACAAGCTTGTGATACCATGGAACTTTTTGTATGTTGTGAGAAGATGGTGATATCGAATAACCAAGTACCAAGATACAAATCCAAGACTGTACAATGGTATTTTGTTGGTATGGCATTTGCAGAATACCATGGTATTATATCATAGCATTTTGATATTTCAATCAATAGCATAGTAATACCTTGGTAAATGTCTGATAAAACATAGTAATACCATGGTACATTGTGGTGTAAATATGGTGACACTGAATACCATGATACATGTCCAAAATACCACATGGTCGCCTTGCCATGTCATTTATGTAAGGCATCTTACAGAATAGCATGGTATTTCAAAGAATAAATGTCTGAAAAATATTGATTAAAACGCCCACATACACACTAATGGAGACTCGCCCTCGCAACAAGGACGTCTAGAAAGGTCAGTTATGCAGCATTAGAGTGCGGCTGGGTGTGTGTTTGTGTGTCCGCAAGCAAGGACGATCCCATTCATCTCGGCTCCGAGCTGCTAATGCTGCTGATGAGAGAAACCCAACCTCATAAACAAGGTAAAGAAAAAACTCAGGGGAGCTAAAGCTCGGGGATCCGACGCTTGCACACACACAGTTGGCTGTAATGAGTCTGCGTGTGGTGGCAATCAGAGTGTGCTGTGGCGTATTCCCCCGCTCGCCGAGCTAAAGGGGTAATCAAAATTTAATTACGCAGAAAATGAAGGGCAAAACCCCACGATCCAGGACCACGCAAACGACTGCTGATTGGTGGATGACAGATACACGTTTGAGAGAGAGAGAGAGAGAGAGGGAAATTAAATTCAAAGAAGATGGCAATCACCATACTTTATTCCTGTCCCACGATGACGTACCACAGGATCTTTGACAGACGACTGTCCCTGTGTCAACCCCGTTACTCAAAACATATGCCCCATCTTAGCACGGATCAAAACTCTTCAACAGAAAAAAAACAAAAAACTGTTTGTTCATCTTACAAAAAGCATATGGTTTCAGAAAACTATGAGGTAATGTATTGAACACAGTAAAAGTTTGAAGTACAGATACCCGTTAGCCTACTCCTAAAAAAAAACTACTCCTAAATTTAGTAAAAGTACTGCTTAAATAATGTCTAGCTGAAAAGATTATGAATTAGGCTATTATTCATTGGTCAACCAACCTTAAGGAAGATTAGTGTAGAATATACAAATAAGTGATAACTGCGAAAAACAACGGTAAATATAGTCTTTGTTTCTTAAACAAGAATATACACAAGTCAACATTTGAAGTGGATCAAAACCTTTCATCAAAGTTGTCCTAAAACCAAAATGTGCTCTTGTCTTAGGACAACTTTGATTAACTTTTTTGATCCACTTCAAATGTTGACTACTAGGCCTATACAATGAGCAGCTAATTCTTACAAAGCTGATTTAGCACATTACAATAAACAATACTATATGGTCGCAAGTTCTGCCGTTACCAATAGAGTTGAATGGCATTAACAACCATAGTTAGCTAACAATGCTTTTGGCAAACGCACCCAGATCAGTTAACTAACAGTTAACTATTGAAAAGAATCATTTGTTTACAAATCGGACATGGCTGTCACATCTTGCAGTGAGTCTTGAGTTTTTTACTCCAAAATAACAGGGAATGCCATGTTTTATTTTCCTGAACTCCAGTGGCTTAAAAACGTACGATTTTATGCACTGATATGTATATGATCAATTTAGTATGTTGAGACTTTTCCAACCGAATCAGTGAGTTCTGACATTTACATTCTTATTCTGAGAACTGTGGCGATCGACTCATTCCAATTCGCAAGATTTAAATCATTCTGAGATTTGTAAACTAGTTTCAGATTGATTAAAAAGTATCGCTATCGCCTCTTGCAGCTGTTTGCGAGTGCACTTCGAAATAACGAGGAACGGCATTTAGCGTAGTATAAAGTAAGGTCATTTAGCAGAGTATAAAGTAAGATATTGTGCATAGAAATGTAGTGAAGTGAAAGTTTACTCTCAGATACTTCAAAAATGAACTGATAACTGAAAAATACTTCGACAATCTTTGCTCACTACGTACTTGAATGTTCCATAGAAGAAAGTCATCTTTTGAAAAGGTTTGTGTTCACATTTGAGTGAACTGTTCCTTGCTCACAAAACTTATGCATTTTTTAAATTGAAATCAAACTAAAATATAGCATTTAACTCATTCTGCACTGCCTCAACGTCTTGTCACAGCATCCTGTCGGCTCGGGTTGTCCACAGAGCTTAAGAGCATGACATGGCTTCTCCTGACCTTCAACCCTCGTTTATCGGCTGCCGTCTGCCTGGCCGTCTAACTCACTTAGTGCTTGGCTCTCTGCTCTTATCAACGGCTTCACTGACAGACGACGAAGACACCGGAGAATAACTGCCTCACGTTGTCACCGACAGAACAGAGAGAGAGAGAGAGAGAGAGAGAAACAAAAGGAATTGTCAGAACGCGCGCCCCTCAACCCCTACGACTCTTGAGGCCTGAGCCGTGAATGAATTTCAAAGCGTTGTCTCTCTCGCGCTCTCTCTCCTCATCTTGCAGTCTCGCTGCAGAAGGCAATTACGAGTGCCTGGTCTCTGCGTCCGCCCAACTCCCTGCCGTCTCGTTCGTCTTGGCTGCCTCGATTGGTTCCCTCTTTCCGGCCCCTCTTACCCACTTTCCCCCGCCTCTACTCTGGCTTCTCTCTCTCTCTCCGCTGTGAGTCATGCAAATCAGCAACGCTCACATGGAAAATATATCGGAATCATTAACAATTTTAGGGCAAAGTTTCAAAAGGTGGAGAGGATGCTTGGAAAAAATGTTCGAAGGCAGCGAGGGGCTTTTAAATGAAACGTAAGTAACAATTACCATAGCGGGGCCATTCGAGAGGAAACGCAGCAGAATCCTTGGCACGACTAAATGACGACGATGCCCTTCTGAGCTCATAACCGCGCTCGGCTTTCCTTTATTTTAACTATTGCATGCGATCTAGCAAACCCGATCTCAATACAGCTCCAGAGGTCACCTGCACAGCTTATTGCAATAACCAAACCACATGACGGTAACCTGATCTTGTTCTTCAGGCGCCGAGTGTCTGACAGATCATACTGATTTTTTCCCCTGAGATACGACGATTCTATCTGGGCCAGTTTTTAACGATCGCGGTTCATCAAACAAAATGGATTTACAGCACAAAGACTCTCTCGCTCTGTAAAAACATCTATGTACTGGGTGCTGTGTGAGAGCCAGAACAAACCATCAGCAATTCGAACATCTCGGTGTTTCCCAATACGGGGGTACGAAGGTATTCAACCCCCTTACATTTTTCACATCGGTGTATAGTTGCAGCCATTTGCTCAAAATCATTTAAGGTAATTGTGGGTCCGCATTAATGTACCCACAGGCAACACCCCTATGGCAAAACACAGATTGTTGACAGGTTTGCAAATTGATGACAAAAAGGGAAAAACTGAAATATTCACATGGGGGCCGAAGGATGCAGACCCTTGCTGTGAAACTCATATATTTAACTCAGGTGTTGTCCGTTTCTTCTGATCATCCTTGAGATTGTTCTACAACTTCATTTGAGTCCAGCGGTGTTTGATTATACTGATTGGACTTGATTAGAAAAGCCACACACCTGTCTATATAAGATCTTACAGCTCACAGGGCATGTCAGAGCAAATGAGAATCATGAGGCAAAGCCGGCCTGAAGACCTCAGATACGATTGTCAGGCACAGATCTGGCCAAGGTGTCAAAACAATTCTGCTGCAGTTAAGGTTCCTAAGAGCACAGTGGTCTTTATAATCCTTAAATGGAAGACGTTTGGACGACCAGAACCCTTCCTAGAGCTGTCCGTCTGGCCAAACTGAGCTATTGGGGGAGAAGATTCTTGGTGAGAGAGGTAAAGAAGAACCAAATGATCACTGTGGCTGAGCTCCAGAGATTTAGTCGGGAGATGGGAGAAAGTTGTAGCAAGTCAACCATCACTGCAGCCCTCCACCGTCGGGGCTTTATGGCAGAGTGGCCCGACTGAAGCCTCTCCTCAGTGCAAGACACAGGAAAGCCCGCATGGAGTTGTGAGATGGTGAGAAATAAGATTCTCTGGTCGGTTGAGGCCAAGATAGAACTTTTTGGCCTTAGTTCTAAGTGGTATGTGTGGAGAAAACTAGGCACTGCTTATCACCTGTCCAATACAGTCCCAACATGGAAGCATGGTGGTGGCAGCATCATGCTGGGGGGGTGTTTTTCAGCTGAAGGGACAGGACGACTGGTTGCAATCAAAGGAAAGATGAATGCGGCCAAGTACAGAAATCCTGGACGAAAACCTTCTCCAGAGAGCTCAGGACCTCAGACTGGGCCGAAGGTTACCTTCCAACAAGACAATGACCCTAAAAACACAGCTAAAATAACGAAGGAGTGGCCGTGTCACAACAACTCTGTGACTGTTCTTGATTGGCCCAGCCAGAGCCCTGACTTAAAGCCAATTGAGCATCTCTGGAGAGACCTAAAATGTCTGTCCACCAACGTTTACCATCCAACCTGACAGAACTGGAGCGGATCTGCAAGGAGGAATGGCAGAGGATCCCCAAATCCAGGTGTGAAAAACTTGTTGCATCTTTCCCAAAAAGACTCATGGCTGTATTAGATCAAAAGGGTGCTTCTACTAAATACTGAGCAAAGGGTCTGAATACTTAGGACCATGTGATATTTCAGTTTTTCTTTTTTAATAAATCTGCAAAAATTTCAACAATTCTGTGTTTTTCTTTCTTCTGGTCAATATGGGGGTCTGTGTGTACATTAATGAGGAAAAAAAATAACTTAAATGATTTTAGCAAATGGCTTCAATATAACAAAGAGTGAACAATTTATTTAATACTTTCCGTACCCACTGTATAAGAAACCATAGTTCCTCTTTAATGTTTTGAGGAACTGTTTGTCTAGCAACTCTGATCCTGCATCATTGTTGTAGAAAAATAACTAGAAAGCCACCAATGAAACATCAAAGTCATTTTGAGTCTTCTTGAAATCTTCATTTTGAAATGAATGCTCTGGTTTCAGTACAAGTTAAGCTCTGTCAGCAGTATCTGTGACATGCCCCTCAGTTCATAAAAACAAGCAAAAATCTTTTAAAGTAATACACTATGGAAGTCTATGGATGAGTTTATATCTCGCAATTTTGAGAAAAAGTCAGAATTGCGAGTTTATAATCACAATTTTGAGAAAAACATTGGAGATGTAAATTTTGATCATAATAAGGCAGAATTACTCCAAAGGACATATTTAAACTCTCCAGAATATCTTGCCCTGTTGACTTGTACAGTACATTAGTGTAAACAAATTTTGTTTGTTTTTACAACCTGACAGACTTGAAATTATTTTCTGAGGTGGTGCATTCTGGGATTGCAATAATCAGCTTAACTAAGAGTTTGTGAACTGAATCTGGTACCAATAAAACGTACAAACTGTTTATGATATAAATTTACACCTCCTAACATATTGTACAATCCCTTGTGTGAATTAAGGCCTTACATAAGTGAATGTAGCTTTCCATGACGCACTGATAGCCTTAAATCTGTGGTTGTAAAAATAATTACCGTGGCAAGATTTACAGTATAACTGAGCCATTTATATGTTTTAATTACGGTTGAATTGCCATTCCGTTTGTCACGCCTAATTTACGGTAATCTACTGTAACCTAAATACTTCAACACACAGGGGGTGGCGTAAATCAATAGCTCAGATGTTTTAAAACGATTTTTCAACACAAAAATATAATTTAAACGTACTAGAGAGTTTTCAAACTTTTCAATGAAAGCCTCTTGAGGGTGTTTAAACGTTTGGCTCCTTCCACTGAGTCCACGTTATTAAATTCAGCTTCCTATAAATCAATTCCCTAACCGAATTACACACCATCTTATTTGCGTTAGGCGCAACAGGAATCTGTGTCTCCGTCTCACATAGTACAATTCGCGACCTGATTTGGTGGGTGACGGCACCGCCATGGGTTTGTTTCGGCCACAATCGTGCAGCACTTGGGGGGTGGTGTGCGGACGCGGAAGTCTTGTCTTGTTATTGTCACCAACAACGGAAAAAAAAAAAAAAAAAAGTAGGATTTCATTCCCGAGTTCTGAAGTTTGCACTGGAAGTCCCAGCTGTAACAATGCCAAAGTGAGGGGGGTCGCGAGACCGCTGAGGAACCTGACAAGCTGCCACTGAAATGGCTCAGAGAGCGACGTCAAATACTCTGAAGAGTGAGAGATTGTAATAAGACAGCTATTTTCTTGCCTTGGAGACAAGACACAGTCCCCTTAACAAGATGGCAGCATCCGTCCTCTCCATTAGCCTGTCCTGCTAGTTTGTAACTCACTTTTACCCGTCTGCACCTAGCAAGCCATGTTTTAAAATAACTTTAAATTAACGGTTTGACGAATTCTGAAGAATATCAACTCTCCTAATTTCCCTTCATTTTCCATCCTAGCAGTTTTTGCACCACAAGCATTTTGGCCTTGATTCTCTGCAAAGGAAAACAATAGTGTGCGCTTTTGAGTTGCACCTGATCCCAGAACCCCTTTGTGCACCCAGAGGAAATGTTGCATCATACCTCATATCCTACACCGGTGGTCTTACGATCCTCCAAAACTCCATCGTACTGCCTGGAAGTTTCAGTATGTCACGCCACAGGCTAGTCTTACATCAGCTGTGGCAGACAAACAGTCGGAGTTAGAGAAATGCTAGATCAGCAAATCCAACTGATGGCCTTCTTTCCTGTATAGTTCTCCCAGCATCCCTAATTAGTGTGCAAAAAGGAAGACAAGAGAAAATGTTTTTGGTTTGGACTAGGAATGTTGCAGGAAATACAATGGAAAGTTGACAAACATGTGATACCCACCTCAAACCAGCTTTATCTACTGTGTCATGTTTTATCATGGTGGAACTATTATGGATCCACCAGTACTAAAGGTCAGTTTGTCTACTCGTCTGACCAGCTCCAAGATACATGGAGTTCAAAGAGCAAATTGTAGATTGTTTGGCTCTTAGACAACAGACAAAGCTGAAGTGTATTAAAAAAAAATTAGTTTTTTTTTTACCATACAGTGTGCAGCTTGTCAAGAACTTTGCAGAACTTTGGGTCTATAATGAACTGTGTAATGCAAAGTCAATATATCTCTACCTGTAATGCTTCAGCCAAATGGGTCAACAATAAATTTGTTTTGGACCCAGTAATGACTATATTTAGAACAACTGAGATCGCATGCAACATCTTAAGTAGGGTTGGGTATCGTTTTTTTTTTTTTCCGATACCGGTGCCAAATCGATACTTTTAAAACGATTCCGGTGCCTGAACCGATCGTTTAAAATCCATAAATAAATAAATACCCAAATAGGATGGATTGGCCACTTTTGAGCCGCTATAACCACATTAATGGCGGTTACATTCATACTGGACGCCAGAGGGCGCCCTCGCGCAAAAAAGCTTCCACAATCTCTCACAGGAGTAATAGGACTCGGGAAGTCCCTATACTCTTTGCTAATATGGACAAAGGCATTGCTATGGCTGTAATTGAGTAGACAGAAGATATAAACGTTTTGAATGATAAAACAAAGACAATAAACACTTGACTGCGACCATGTATAATTTATCTGTGTTATTCAAGCCATCTTTGGCATTTTCATCATAATTAAGTATATTTACAATCTATTGCTAATCGACAGACTTTTTACCATATTCTTTTTACAGTATAGAACATATTTTCTGCCTCATTCTGTGACAAGAACCCCGTCATATCACAAAAGAAGCAGTGGGGAGTAAAAACGTTATCGAGTGTGCCTCTTGGTTGGACACAGGTTTAGAAACGCTCTCAATTGCAAGTCATTACAGGAATTTAGCTTTAGGCCTTAATTTAAGAATGTATTCCTCTAGCCGAACGTATTACCTCTGCAATCAGAGCAAGTGTATTTTCTGCATTCACGCGCTCCCTCGGATCTCTCATTATTCTCGATTGGCTTTTAAGGTCGGACGGTAACAACATGACCTCATTACTACAAGACGTGTTGGATTTGTAGTTGAAGCTTCCCACACTTGGCGTTCGGAATTTTCTCAGTCCGAGAAGTATTTGTTCACGTGCACCCCTGCCGTGATTCTTACATCGTGGCGAGAACAACGATTCAGGACATCGCTCAACACCCTTGAAGCTGGCGCACGTGAATGAGGCACCGGAAATCGCATTCTGATTCGGTCAGTACATAATCCCGTTACATAGGTACCGGTGCCCAATGGTTTTTGGTATCCCCAACCCCTAACTGTATGTCCCATCAATAATTCTTCAAGATTTATAATGGCTACCACTCGGCAATGAGCCTTCTTAGTGTGACACCTGCTGAAAAGAGTATGTTACGCCAATCTTACTGTGCATGATATTTCATAACCGGATAACAGGTAAAGTGATGTAAAAGGCACGGGTCTTATTATCAAAAGATCAAGAAACAAGAGTACAGGCCTTACGTATGTTATGATAGGGCAAAACCAACAAAAACGTATGTAAAATGTAAAACAAGCAGTGTGGCCTGCTCTGTTTGCAGTTGTTTACACTGGACAGGTGCACGTTAGCAGGTGTAAGAGCTTACAGGGTTTTGAACAAACCTCGTAACAATATTATGTATGTTTTTGATGTCATACTAGACCAAAATGTAGATGTAATTCATCATGTGCTGTCGGTTTACAACTTCAGATTAAAATGTAGCAGGCGCTCAGAACAATTGGAAGCAAACGGTAGGAAACAGGTCCAAAATGTAATGTAAATGGGGACTTGTAGCAATGGTCCGGCGGACGTGGTGCGGGGGGGGGAGGACCGTTATGTCTGACACGGCAAGTACGGGAACACTTTACGGCTACAGTGGAGCGAGGAAAAATCTGAAGACAGTTTAAGCAAAACCGATGCAGAGTCAGGGGGGCCTGGTGTTAAGGAGACAAAAACTCAGAAAGGCAGGTAGGCGGGGGGGGCAAGGCGGACATTTGGGGACACTTTACGGTTCGCAGGGTAAAGAGCAGGACAGGGAGGTAAAATCTGAGGAGTTAGAAAAACCGGAAAGGTAATGTGTCTTTGGTGCATGTGCTGTGGGCAAGCGGGGTACACGATAAAGAGAGTATCGTGGAAGGAAAACCGGAGGAGGGCAGGGTGAGGGGCAGAGAAAGGGAAGTCTGGTGCATGTCTACATAGTGTGTAAGGGTGAAATATGGCCAATGTCAGCAAAACCAAGGGTGGGGGTCAGTTGTACAACCGACCACATCTGTAAATGGAAGGGGTGGGGTGCGCAACGGCGCCATAGTCAGCTGGACATGGCAAGGACAGGGTAAAGCAACCTGAAAGTGGGCGTGACCAGGTGCTAACCCAGACAAACGCACACGAGGAGGGGAGGAGAAGACCAAGGTGGGCAGGAAAGTACGAGCATGCGGGGGAATGATCTCAAATTGGAAGACCAGCAAGCAGAGCGGGGCAACACGGTGAAAGCCAAAGATCTTGGAGGGGGTAAGGCGGAGCGGGCGATCGCCAAGAGGGAGTAAACAAGGCCAGTGAGATGGCAATGTGGACGAGCCGCAAAAAACGGCCAGCGGCCACACCATCAAGCAAACCAATCCTGTAGGGGAGAAGGGCGGTTCGGACAGATAAAAGGCAGCAGGGAGGGGGCGATGAAACTAGGGGGGGCAGCTGAATGTTAGAGCCGCCGGCACAGGAAGGGGCACGCAAGCTGGGGACGCGCCGGACAAACGGAAAAGGCACGCAGGGCGCTCTGGCAGAGGGGGGGACCAGGGCGTTAAGAGAGCGGGCCGAGCCCCGTTGCGACCCAAGCAGCAGCTGTGCGTGCCAACACAGGCCAATGTTTGCTGAGCACGATAAGGCAAGTACACTAGGCATACTGTAAAGTGATATTTTGCAAGGATATCCCAGAAGGAAATTATTCATTGTTAATCATGAGTTAAACACCTGCAGAGAGTAAAGAGTCACATCAGTGGGGTTGCATTTACAAAATGTTTATTTTCCGAACCATCTTTGTGATAGAAAAAAAAATACACGACAACTTTCCTTCTAGACAATTACTAACAGTAACTGTGACGTAATCTCCAGGAATCTGTCAACATCCATAAGAACCATCATACGATTCCATCAACGATTGACGTCATAAAGTAACAGCGGCTTTTCAGTGTAGAAATGCACGTTTTGTACATAGTGATATTAATTCTCAGCCCAGCCTGTTATAATCTACATTAATACACTGCCAAAACTACCATAACGGCCAATGAAATGCCTTTTGCATATATTTTTTTAAATTTTAAATGTTGGCCTGTCTGCTTAAATCGCATTTCATTTCAAAAGCCTGTTTACAAGCCAGTATCCAGGTTGTGCAATCACTATCAAGGGATATTAGCAGGGGAATTAAGGGTGCTTGTAAACCGGCGTCGAATACAAGTCTTTTTTCCGATCCGGGGAATTAAGGATGCACGGAAGCCACCAGGGGCCCATTTGGCTTCAACCCCTGCTGCACCCTCTTGTGAACTTTTTTTGCGGTCCACCGGCGATGGATGGGGTAAGCTCTAGTTCAATTCCCGCAGCCACCGATACCAATTTCTTGCTTGTACCTGTTTGTTAAAGTGTTGGCTTTTCGGGTGAGCTTCGCCAGAACCGTATGCAGTCCGTTTAGATGAAAATGAAACTGCTTCTCCAAGTCCTCATCATTCGGTTCAATGCGAGACATCTCCAGGGCCGGCGTCACGCCGTGCTTTTCCTTGCGCCTCTCGTCGGCTTGAAGTACACCCCATTCGATATCGTTCCTAATTGATTTGAGAAGCATATAAGAGCCGTACATGTCTCCATCCTGGAAGGAGTTCACCTCTTTCTCTCCTTCCAGGTCCAATGGGACATCCCTCAGCAAACTTGGCACCATAATCGTCTGGTCCATGTTGGTCACGGCACCAATAAACCGGTTCATGGCATTGAAGAGGGAGTTTTTTTGGTTGTAAGACTCGCAGATTTGCATCATCTTTGCTGTCCTATTGACTTGCAGGGTTTTGATCAGAAGCAGAACGAAGAGCAGCAGTAGATGTAGTTATTCTTGGGCTGGACGGTCCAGATATATCTAATGGAGGGTTTATCCACTATTAATCGTGTCCAGAGAGTGCTCAGGTTCCTTGTGCGCTTCACTAAAGGGAGTTTCTGAGAGCGCAGGTGGATTTAAAGCAAGGGCGTGGCTTGCACACGTCAATCAAACGTGTAACCAGGTCGTAACCGGATAATGTGACCTGAAATAACACAGATGCGTGAAAGATTAGTGGGGATGCACACAATAATATATAAATCAAAAGAAAAAGCATGTAGAATACGAGGCAGAGAAGCCAAGAAATGTAAACAATAGGTTTACTAATCTTCTTCAGAATATGTACAAACATGCTTTGGTATGACATATACAGATTATTATGTCTTTAGTAAAACTAATTCGAAATGAATTTAAATATGTATTAAAAACTGTATTCTGAACGCGCATTATATGCTTCCTACCACTCCGGAAAAGCCGGCCGGCAAACTAAGCGTCAATCTATCGAGTCAAACAAATAACGCAAGCTTCTGAACACCCACCTTTGCTGATATTTGTCTTCCCTTAAATCCGAAAACGTCCGTCAAAGTCCAAGGAAACCGATGATAAAGTCGCTGAAAGATAGCAGACTCGTCTAGCAACCGACCGAGGGTGAGGCCGCATGTAGCTCTATGGCGCTTATCAATATTCATGAGACGAGGCATCAGCCCACAGCCGCTCAGCCGCTCTCGTCCAATCAGAAGCCAGTCGCCAGGAGGACGGCGCCTCTCGACAGCCAATCAGAGGGCAGAAAGGGAATCCAGCAGCTTGCCAAGGCTGCAGCTCTTGGTCAAAGACACGACAGTGGACGAGAAGGATAGCGTATGAGGGAACTACCGGACTGATGAAAGTACCTTCTACATTGCTTACACTTACAGCGGTTTCTTCATTCGATTTGATTTTCACTTCCCATTCTTAGATGTCGAATACCAAACTTAATATTTTGTTTTAAATGTATTTTTGTGTGTATAAATGGAGCTTTCTGAGCTTTACGCACTTTTCAAGACATATTCCAGCAAGAACCGAAAATGCCCTTCCACCCATGAACGATATGTGAGGGATAGCGGAACACATCAAAGTGACACAAATACAGAGTCTATATTTTATATAACTTTATTTTTAAAAAGTTGAAAGATTATTCCTCCTACATATGTCGCATAACCAACGGATATATATAAATGAATATATATCCGATAGATATAGCTAAAAAACTGTTTTTTTTTGTTCTTTAAATGCCTCTTCTGCTCTTACCACGTTCAAGTTAACGCCCAGAAAAACACCGAAAATGCCCTTCACATCATCAGACGAATATTTCTGTAGCTGAAACTAAAGGTACTAATTTTTTACATAAGACAGTCTACTTTATCTCTTTATTAAATGTTTCAGTTTTTCCTCAGACTGTAGCCTATGCGAAGCTGCACAGACAGTGGAATTATTCAAATACGAATGCAAATATTAGTATGATTTACCAGTGACCAAGGGAAGGGAATGTCATAAATCATAACACAGACACTAACCTACAGCCTCCCAACAGTATTTGTTCCGCTCAAATCGACTTTTTCAGGCTTGCGTTGAATAATATCAAGGAAAGTGAATTTTATTGTAAAGAAAGATAGCAGAAGAACACTTAGGCCAAACCGAGGTTTAAGGTTTTTAAAAAAAAATTAGGAGGTTTGTTTGGGTTTTTAAATGAGAAATCAGTTTGTAAACTGTTCAAAAAAATAGACCGGACAAAGTAGTGGACAACGGCGCTAATCAAAAGTAAGGGAACATGCATGTAGACTCCCCTCCAAATGTAAATTTTAACCACAACTCTACAAATTCAGATCATTATTTAAAAGTGGTCAGATAGACAACATGCTTTTGGGGAGTGGGGGCTACACAAATAGATCTGTCATAATCTTTATAACCGTTGATCTTATTCTCAGAAGACAACATCTGCATTAAAATCCATGTCTGCATGATTATTTGCATGGGCTTTCCCAATGAACGGAGCTCTCCTTTCGTTGTGGCTGCTGCGGCCCCGTTACGTTTTTCAACAACATCGTGGTGCCATCTAGCGGTCAGGAAGGGAACAGCGTTCTGCCTTCACCTGATCACACGCGATGCCATTTCACGAAGACCATTAGGGTGACCATACGTCCTCTTTTTCCCGGACATGTCCTGGCCGAGATTTCTAAATTGCTTTAAAAGTCCGGGTTTTCGCTTTGTTTTCCTATTGTTTATATACTTGCTGAAGGCAATGACTGAAAAGTAGTTTGACCAATACCATGCAGGCAGAGTATAATCGACCAATCGTGGCATTCGAGATGGTGGGATCTACAGAAAATGGTCAAAAGCAATGCAAACATGCGTTTATAATTAATGTACGTACAAGGACAGTAGAGAGCACGTCAACAGGAAAACAAAGCCAAACCTGGACCTTTTACCCAATTTAGAAATCAGGACCAGAACGTGTCTGGGAAAAAAAGAGGAAGTATGGACCTACACATGATCCCCATCCATCCAGTTCAACCACAAACACACAAACCTCAAATGAAGACAACCCAGAAGCTGATAACGACGAAGAACCATTTTATTCATAGAGATCACGGTTGTTTACAATATCAACGTACATTTTGTTGGCATGCTAGCTGGTGATGCATTTTAAAAAGTTTTCTTTTTATTATACAAAGTATATTATTACTCCGCTCGTCTATCTGGAGATGTGTAGTTCATCACGTGTGTTCAGACTATGAATTCTGGAACCTAATACTTAAAGACCCATCAACACAAGGGGCAGCTGCAGAAATGATGGGTTGACATTAATATAACAGCTACACGTCCTAAATGAGAATGAATGATCAATGAGAAAACCATACAAAACAATAACACAAAATTAAATTTAAAAAAGAGAAATGCACATTGACACACGTAAATATGGAATTCAGTTGACGGTACTTCACGATTCAAAATAAAGTGTCAAGAAAGCCAAAGACTGCAGCGATTTCTACCACACATGCAAATAAATAAACAATAAATAAACAGCAGAGGTGTCTAAAGCTTGGTTCACTCTTGCAAAAATGAACCAACAAAGCACTTTATTATGCAGAACACCTCCAGAAAACCTGTGATTATTCCACTTTATATAGTGTTGTAAATCAAATTCCTCCAGCGTTTAACTATCTGTTTTTAAGAGCTGTTCTCCTGCCAACATAATCACTCTAGCATGACATGCTGATTATTATTTTTACTTTGAGTAAAAAGTAATATAACAGTGTGTGTGTATATATATATATATATATGTTTCAAAAAGCGTTCTTACAAATGTTAACCTTTTTAGAGCTATTGTAAGGTGCTATTTTTTAATTATATTTTTCTAAGCATTCTTAGAAATATAGTTCTTGTTATCCTTCATATATCTCATGCAGATTGAAAATTCCCAGAGCTGATTACATTCTTACAGTAAAAAGTCACAAAATAATAGCAAATACAGTGTCTCGCAAAGTAGGTATGGTGTAAAACTGTAACAACAATGCATAAACTGCAAAATTACCCATTAAACCGCCCATTAAACAGTGTTTAGATAGTACTCTGAAATATCTCCTTGTCTTACAATGACATAAAAGCCGCTAGTTTTAAGGGCACATGTTGTCAGTCTAATCTTCAGTCTAATTGTATTTGAGTTCTGTACGCAGCTAAATGTGGCAGAAAATTGTTTGTTTTTGGCTTTCACGACAAGACAAAATCGATGTTTTTGACTCTGTACATGATTTTGTTGAGTCACTTTCAACCCAGCGCTGAGATGTGGAGCAAAAAATGGAGACAAAAAAAGCCATTTCTGAGATAAACCCCTTTGCCAAAGATTTTACAACAGCAACAACAACAACAAAAACATCGTCATCTGTATTTTTTTCCCCTTTTTTAAGTTTTCCTCTTGAAAAAGCAATTAACTAACAAATCTGCATTGAAGTCTCTTTTTAGGGGTTAAGTAACACCTTGTCCTAACCAGATGTGTGAAAATACTGCCCAAAGCCACAATAGCTAATCAGAATGTTTGATGTGTAATATACAGCAATCTGGACCAATGAGAATTCACTGTGGGCGGAGCTACCAACTGCAACGTGACAAATAGAAACCAAGCTAGCAAAATGGCAGATAGATAAGAAAAAACACTTTTAAATAGTTTTTCTTCGCAAAAAAGGGATAGATATCTAACAAACCACACTTGAGTTGCATTTATGTTCCAAATATTAAGTAATTTCTCTGTCTAAAAATAGAAAAAGAGACAAAACCACAGCTAACCTGAACATATTTGATATGCAGCTAGAGAGTGATTGCGATATCGATTGGCTTGTATGTGACTGGTTAGGACGCGGTGTTACAGAAACGCTGTTGACTTTAGTTCTAGTGTGTGTAAGATGGTTTCCGCATGCAAGGTTTTTGTACAGAGTAAAGTACGCGTGCGCAGGAGTGCGTCTTAAAACCATTTCCTTTTCCTCGCTAACGCTGACGTTTCGAAAGGAGAGGCTTTGGTCATGGCACAACTGCATGATTAAGGAATGATGGAAAGGAGAAAAAAAAGAAGGCAGGAAAGACAGAATGAAAGATAAAAAGAGGAGAGAATAAAAAAAGAGATGAGAAAGAGTGTGCTAACATTTTTGGGTTGCTTTCCCTTTCCAAGGTGTCGTACGTCTTCTGTGCCTGTAGAAACGGGAAAGAGGTTTAAATACATTCTCACACACAAAGTTTTCTTAGCACAGCTTTGGTGAGGAGATTGAAATTTAAGTCACTATTCACTGAAAATTCCTCCACTCCACTACAGTTCTAAAATTTCTGCATATTCAAAGAGGCTAGATCAAGTTGGTTTACAAAGAGAATTTGATGAAATTCTAAGGCAACGTTGCACGTATACTTAAAAACAACAAAGACCTACAAATATATATTTTTTTAGATTTAATTAAATTTACAAAATAAGGTATATTTCAAAAGGAATTTAATTCTATTTGCAATATTATATAATATATCTCTAATATTATATATATCTATATCTATATAGATAATTTTTTTTTGTTTTTTTGTATGTCGCTGCCTGTTTCACATCAATAATGCACATAAGTGAAGACTTATTATGTTAAGAACCATCTCTTGCATTCAGAGAATTTACCCAGATTCATTAGAGAAACAAAAAGCCCAAAGCCGTTGAATAATATATAATAATTTATATATATAATAATGCAAACGCATGTAGTTCATCATTTAAATATTGTCGTGGAAATAAAAGAGAAATTTTATTATAGATATTTAATACAATATATATATATAGATATCATTAGCTTAATTTTTTAATTATTTCGTGATTATTATTTATTTGAAGTATATAATTTGTTATATATATGTATACTTAATGGGAACGGCAAATTAATTATGCTGACTTCTACGGGGAAGAAAACACGTACTGAAACGATTTTATTTAATATTTCTATTTTATTTAATACTTTATCCGACATTTGCATCTTTACAACATGCTAACCCCAAACTCCACTGAGAGTGGATTCTCCTGTGAGCTATTTGTGTATCATGATGAGTTGCAGTCCATTTCAAATGAGAGTATGCTACGGCTAAAGTTAGTCAGTAGCTCATGTGTTTACCGGACTGTGTGTGTGTGTGTTTGTGTGTGTGAGTGTGTGCGTCTCACCTGTGCTACACCACACCATCTACACCATCTCGTACTGGTTGGCAGTGATGAATCGTGACAGACAGCAGGCCAACAGCATCCCGATCAGCTGAAACACACACACGCACGTGGCCGTTACCATGGTAAAGCTGTTTCCCAGGGCTTTTTTTTTTTTTTTTGTCTCCCTCACCCAACGTCCATTCTAGTAAATTAAATTGCTGTAGTCTTTACCTAAAAACTCAGCCGGCTGCTCTCCCGGGTTTACGGTTCGCTCTCTCCGCAAGCACCAAATACTAGTTATAATCATAATGAATGTTTACTGATTCCCGTTTAACCGAGCCAAAAGAATTCCACGTGCGCGGCGGAAGATTAGACGTCCCTAAGAGATGTCATTGATTCGGGCCGCCCGTGTGCTCACAGATAACGTTTACAGTTCAATTAGCATCGCGTGTGCACGGCAGAGGGGTCGAGGTGTTCCTGCGCAGCCCTTTGGACCCATTAGTGCGGATGGAGCGATATCTGCATAATGGTCCCGAGGCGGAAGCGTGAGTGACAGAGCGCCTGATTGCGTTCGCTAGCAAACCCCAGCTGCGCCACACGCTCAGCTCCTGCGCCTGTGTCTATGTGTGTTTACTAAATGAGGGCTGGGAAAACACAGACAGCCCGGGGTCGGCGTTCACGGTGGGGTTGTCATGGCAGCGCGGCTCTCGCTCGAGCTTTTAGACGCGCCGTTACCCAGTGACTCATTTATACGGCGTGAACCGCTCCACCTGTGCGAGACAACAGCAGCCAGCTGTTCAGCTCGCTTCAGCGGTAAATGGAAAACAGATTGGAGTAAATATTAGCTCGCAAACGATCGCCTCAGACGTGATTATTATGTCTCAAGGAGAGGAAAAACATTCCTGCTTATGTTTAGATGAAATTAACGGCGTACGAGTTTTTTAGATAATACCATCAAGCAGCTGTGTGAGTTTGGGGCGGGACTATCTTTTTGTTTGACCAATCAAGAGGTCATTTCTATATATATAGCAGCAATCTTTTACATATAAGGCTTAAAATTATTAATATCTAAAACAAAAGGTAAAAACAATCAAATGGAATGTTTTAAAAAAATAGGTGTGACTATTTAAAATCAAATGTTTCAAATAAAAGTCTAGAATATTAAATAAGTGCAGAATATTAAAAGAGATAAAAGCAATAAAATAAAATGTTAAATAAGTGTAGAATATAAAAAAGTAAAAAAACAACAGCAAATGTTTAAAATACAAGTGTAGAACATCTTTAAAAATATTTAAAGTATAAAATGTTTAAAATAAGTGTGTTTTAAAAAAAAATGTTTAATTTAAAATAAAAATATATTACATGTTTAAAAGAAAAATATAGAATGTTTTTTGTTTAAGGTAAACAAAGAAAACGAAAAGGAAAAGTGGTAAAAACAAAAAAAAAATGTTGTTACGATTTGCCTGTACAAAAAAGGAAAAGCACAAACCTCCCGTTCACACTCAAGACGGTAACTAAAAGATCACGATTTAGCGTCCATTACCAGCGGATGATATTCTCTCTTGTGCGCAGGAGGATTCTGATTGGGCGTCAATGTTTGTATCGTTCATCAGCTGGAAAAAATGGCTCTGGAAGTGATTTCAATGATCTCTGTGCCTTTATCGTTATAGCTGTGGTGTGGATTCTGCTATTCTTTAATATTGAGAATGGTTTTTAGAACTATATTTTTATCGTTATTGTCCTTTGTGTGAACAGGCCTTAAGTCCATCCTACCTGCGAGAATGCAATTCCAAATGTTACTCCAGCAATAATGCCCACGTTAGTCTCAATGAAAGTCGTCACCAGCTCATAGCAGCCCTGAACACAACAGAAGCATTATAAGTACATGAAAAACACAACATGTGTGTGTGGTTGATAAGTGTGTGTGTGTTACCTGCTGATGGACTTTGGTGGCCGCTATGGTGGCGTTTCGCAGGTCTGAGGAGTTGCAGTCTGAGATGTTAGCGCAGCAGCTCGGAGGAATTCCATTCACAGGGAAATAAACGCTGGAGAACCAGCTGGTGTAGTTCAGTACTCCACAACAACGCAACTGAACACAGTCAGAGAGAATATCATACAGATCAGAGCTCATGACAGGTAATGCTAAATCTCAATCTATCTATCTATCTATCTATCTATCTATCTATCTATCTATCTGCTTAACAACCCCCTTAAAACTACCTGGAACACATTATCAACACCCTAGAAAACCCAAGCACCCAGAATATCTTGGCAACCACAAAGAATGCCCTTACTACTAACTAACAAACAGAAAATATCTTGGCAAACAACCTAACCACCCGGAATACCTTAGCAACCCCCTAGCAACCACAAAGAATGCCACTGCAACTACCTAACAACCAGAAAATATCTTAGCAACACCCTAACCACCAGGGATACCTTAGCAACCACAAAGAATGCCACTGCCACTACCTAACAACCAGAAAATATCTTAGCAACACCCTAACCACCAGGAATATCTTAGCAACCCCCTAGCAACCACAAAGAATGCCACTGTAACTACCTAACAACCAGAAAACGACACAGAATGCCCTTGCAACTGTCTAACACCCAGAAAATATCTTAGCAACACCCTAACAACCAGGAATATCTTAGAAACCCCCTAGCAACCACAAAGAATGCCCTTACTACTACCTAACAACCAGAAAATATCTTAGCAACACCCTAACCACCAGGTTTACCTTAGCAACCACACAGAATGCACTTGCAATTGCCTAACAACCAGAAAATATCTTAGCAAAACAACACCGACCCCGAAGCTATCAAAACTTACGCTTACTTTGTACATCTCACAGACTAGCAACTCTAACGCAGTGTTTCCCAACCTTTCTTTAGTTGCGGCACCCTTTGGAAATTTTAACACATTTGTCACAATATTTGAATTCTAACGGATATGATACGTTGAGAACGTTAGATTCGGTACAGCCGGGAAGGAAACTGCAATATATGTCATACAGATAGTTTTAATTATAAAAAAAAATTTGTCCATCAATGGTGGCAATCAGTAGGCTAATTTCTAATGAAGAGACCAATTTATATGACAGATTTTAATGTAGGCTTTTATTCATATGTAAACATTGTGAGATAGCTAGTTATAATGTAATTAAACAAAGTTTTGCTCACTCTGTGTATTTTTGATTTTACAGCTGGGAAATTTTGTTGCAGTAGCACGAGATAGCTTGATTTCAAAATTTGAATTGAATAAAAAAATGACAAGAAGGCTAAGCAGTTAATAAAATAAGAACAAATAAAGAAATTACTGATGATAGCACAAATAAAAAATAACGATAGGCCTACAAATGAAATAAATTACTTTTTAGTTTTTCAGGTAGGTCTAACACACAGTAGGGCTATTAAGAGATTTTTTTTTTTTACCAATTATCCAAATAATGTTTAATCCTAGAAAGCTATTATTATCAGAGGACACGTGAGCATAACGGTTAGATCAATGAATGAGAGGGCAGCGTTTACCAGAGTTGCCCATTTACCACACTTTGTTACAGCACAGTAGGGCTATTGCAAGCAGAAACAATACTGTACTACATCGATTTTTCCTGTCGGCTCAATTTTTGAGTGGACTTTGTTCCGATGAGCATGAACGGTATACAAGTACTCAATCTCAAAAAATTTGAATATCATGAAAAAGGTCAATATTTTTTGTCACTCCTTTCAGAAAGTGAAACCCATACATTATATAGATTCATTACACAGAGCGAAATATTTCAAGCCTTTATTTCTTGAAAATTTGATGATTATGGCTTACAGATAATAAAAACCCAAAATTCAGTGTCTCAGAAATTCAGAATATTGTGAAAATGTTCAATATTGGAAAGTCATGGTGTCAAACCCTAATCAACTAATTACCTCAAAACACCTGCAAATGTTTCCTGATCCTTTAAAAATGTGCCTTCCTCATCTGTCAGTAGGCTACACATCATGGGACGACCTGCTGACCTGACAGATGTTCCAGAGACAGTCATCGTTGCACTTAACCCTCCACACTGAGGAAGCCACAAAAGTTCATTGCTAAGGCTGGGTTGTTCAAGAGTCGTGGTATCCAAGGCATAGTCATAGAAAGTTGAGGGCGGAAAAAGTGTGGTAGGAAAGTGCCCCGCAAAATGGATAACTGCAGCCTTGATGGTTTGTCCGCAAAATCCATTCAGAGAATTGGGGGATCTTCACAAGGATTGGACTGGAGCTGGTCGTCAGCGCATCAATATCCACTACGCACAGAACGACTCCTAGACATGGGCTACAAATTTCCGCATTCCTACGGGTCAGCCACCTGCTGTGGAGAAAAAGAACTGGAGACTGTTGCGCCGTGTCCAAAATCCTCTTTTCAGATGAAAGTAAATTTTGCATTTAATTTGGAAATCAAGGTCCCAGAGTCTGGAGGAAGAGTGGAGAGGCACAGAAACCATGTTGCTTGAAGTCCAGTGTGAAGTTTCCACAGTCAGTGATGATTTGGGCTGCCATGTCATCTGCTGGTGTTGTTCCACTGTGTTTTCTGAAGTCCACAGTTAACGCAGCCATCTACCAGGAAATTTTTTAGAGCACTTCATGCTTCCTTCTGCTGACAAACATTATGAGATGCTGATTTCATTTTCCAGCAGGACTTGGCACCTGCCCACACTGCCAAAGGTACCAAAAGCTGGTTCAATGACCATGGTGTTACTGTGCTTGATTGGCCAGCAAACTCGCCTGACCTGAACCCCATAGAGAATCTATGGGGTATTGTCAAGAAGAAGATGAGACACCAGACCCAACAATGCAGATGACCTGAAGGCCGCTATCAAAGCAACCTGGGCTTCCATTACACCTGAGCAGTGCCACGGGCTGATTGCCTCCATGCTACGCCGCATTGATGCAGTAATTCATGTAAAAGGAGGCCCAGCCAAGTATTGAGTGCATAGAAATTAACATACTTTTCAGAAGCCTGACATTTCTGTTTAAAATATTCTTTTTTTATTGATTTTATGTAATATTCAAATTTTCTGAGACACTGAATTTTGGGTTTTTATTATCTGTAAGCCATAATCATCAAAATTTCAAGAAATAAAGGCTTGAAATATTTGACTCTATGTGTAATGAATCTATATAATAGTTTCACTTTCTGAAATGAGTGATAAAAAATATTGACCTTTTTCATGATAATCAAATTTTTTTAGATGTACCTGTATATGAGTGAGCACTCACATGGGCCGGAGCGACGAGCGGAGCACACACACAAAACCACGCATAGAGCGGATAATGCGCAGAGCGTCACACCACGTGAAAGTGTATCCTGAGCGGTGAACTCATTTTCGGTAGCCGGAATTTCTGTGCATCTTTAATTATTGGCGACATCAGAAATGGATATTATATAATAGCTGCTTTTTTTGAACATTTTGGCAATTTAAAAATATTAAAAAATGATTTTTTTACACGGCACCCCTGCTCTCGCCAGACGGCACCCCGGTTGGGAAACTGGTCTAACGGACATTCAAACTATAAATTTAACAGCTTAGAACTCGCTATTAATTCACTTTGTCTTTGTCTAGATTTCCTGAGTTGTAATGATATAGGATACATTTTGTCCTTATCCTATAATAAACAGTATTAACCGATTAACTGGTTACCATGTTTTGAACGTACACTCCTCTTGGATGTTTTGTCCACCGCGATGCTCCCCTCGTCCCTGGGCGTTGTTTCTGAATGAGCCTCGTTGTATGTCCTCATAAAGTGCCTTTGATCTGAGTAAAACACACACACACTCAATGTTAGATGTCACCAGAACAAGCCCTCCTAGTGCGAGACAGATGGAGATCTCTGAGAAGCATTATGGGTCACCGCCGGAGAATATGCATTTGCACATCTCACCTCATGACGGAAAACAAAGCCCGAGATGCCAGCGACCAGCTCTGCCAGGAACACCAGAGACAGGAACATGGCGTACTAGAGATGAGAGAGACGTGTTAGCTGTTAGGGGCGTCATTTGATGTAAAATGTGCTCCCTGAGGTTAAACTCACCAGTTTGAGCATCCATGGGCTCCCGCGGCACGTGGCGAAGCATCCAAACAGTCCGAACACGATGATGGTGGTCCCGGTCCCGATGAGCACGTAGGGAGCATTAGTGGAGTTCTCAGCAATCAGAGAGATGTACGGACCCAGAATGAATTTCCCCCATAATCCCACTGCAAGCAGGATCGCCCCCGTGATCTACAGAGAAAGTCAAACATTAGAACTTTTAACGTTAAACCCATCTAGTAAGGACTTTTACTCCTTTGCTACCATCTAGTGGACAATAGATGAAGACAGCAAAACACAACATGGAAATGATGATTCTGATCAACCAGCAATGAGCTTCTGTGGTTGAATATTTTATAATAATGACCCCAATTTGAATCATTTACTAATTTCTTATTATCAGTGTTGTTGTTAACTAAAACTATTAAAAATAGTTTTCTGTAATTGAAATAAAATGAAATAGAGTATAAATATTAGATAAAAACACTTTTATTAATTAAAACAAGATGAAGTTGAAATACTAAAATGACTCAAATTAAAAATGAAACAGAAATATAAACTGAAAAATAAATAGAAATAGATATAATTTTAAATAGAAATGACAAAACCACATAACAAGATCACTAAAAAGTAAATAAAAAAATGTATGAAAAAATAATCAAAAATAAAAGCTAATTCAAAACTTTAATACTGTATTAGTATATATAAATCGACAAAATAGCACTGCCTAGTAGCTGTTCTAAAATTGTCACGCCTCTTTGTTGCTTCTACCAATAATGAAATAGTTAAATCAAACCAAAATTTGATAGTAATATTGCATTCCTAAAGGCTATATGGTTTCAATTTTGTTTAGATTTTTAATTGTGTGTTTACATATTATTGTACATATTATTGTATTATGTCCAAACTAGTCGATTTGCTAGTAGGTACCGATTATTATTTCTAAAATGGTATATATATCGCCATTGACTTAATTGAAAGATACAATAAAAAGTGTATCTAAAAGGCACAAATGCAACTTTGTTACGGGATTATGTCATAAAAAAAAAAAATTAAAAAAAATAAATAGAATTGTTTTTTAACACATAAACATTTTAAAAACGAGAATCCTTTAGATCTTGAATATAATTGCATATACCCTCCAGCTACAAATAAAGTTTTTCTAGTTTTTTTAACGTATAGGCATTTTTATAGTTTATCACAAATATTACCACAAACACCATTTCCATCCATTTCCAATTTTTTGACCTGAAGAGGGCGCCGGTGTATTTCTCCATTACTAGAAGGTTCTATGAAACACGGACTCATTGAGGGGTGGCAGGATGTCACTTAATAGATGATCTACATGATAGGCCTAATAGAAACACAACTAATCTTATGAAAATACATAAGCCTCATTAAAATGTGCATCTAAACATGTCTCATCTTTCCTGTTTCATCTAGATATCATGGCATTTCCATGATTTGAATGAATCTGTTAAACATGTTGTTTAAATGGTATTTAATCAACTAATCATTCAGGACATTCAATTAATAATTGTAATCATTTTTAGTTTAGAAACTAGGTGAAACAGATTGTGTTTCGGCTGTTTGGATCGTTCTCTCAGTGTTTATTACGTTTTTATAAGCAGTCTGGAGGACACATGGTAGAAAGTCGCCTTCGGCTGCTTGTGCTGAACCAGTTAAGCCTGCTAGCGGATGGACCACAGATTCAACACGACGAACTGAACCCAGATCAACACATACAGGACATTTCTGCACGTTCAGATCACTGCATCTGAAATGCCATGACTAACATCCACGCATTCGAGATGAGCAATAGTGTGGAGTTGGCGATGCTACCCACAGAAACGGCCATGAATAAGTGAACCCACATCCCACACAGAACAGTCTGATGCCGTCATTTTGCCACCTCTGAAAGAGTCATCGTTTTTATGGATATGCTAATGATGGTGTGAAGAGCTATTGTGGCACAAGCTAAACTCAATAGTGAACTGCCTTGGTGCCTACAGCCTACAAGGCAGCATGCTAACTAAAAATAAACCTTATGCAACATTATATGCCTAATTATAGTTCCAAATTGGAGAGGTGTGTCCCAAATCGTGTACTTATGCACTATTCTATGACGTTTTTTAGTTTAAATAGTGTGAGTAGTGTGTTCACATTGAAAATTCCAATAAGAAAAAGTGCACTTTAAATACCCGGATGATGCACTTAAATAACTGAAAAAACGAAGTGTGGAATGTTGGATACTTTATGCACTCAAATGTCACAGCTTTAAGTCACAAAGGGAGAGGGGTTATCAGAATCAGATTATTAATGACAAAATAACCTCATGTAATTTATACACTACATGGTTGAGTACATAGTACTTAAGTACATAGTGTATGAGTGCATAGTGTATATTGTGTCATTTGAATGATATGCATCATTGGGACGCAGTTAGTTTGATGTTAGCATGTTGCTAAGCTAACAGTTCAAAATCTTGTACAAAACAATAACTCAAATAAGTGCGAAATTCACACAGCACCGACAAATATACTTTTTATCATTAGCCTAACATGCCACTAAGCTAACAGTGCAACATACTCGAATTAACAAAATATACATAACACAAAAATGTTAAACATGCTAAATGTTACAACATTTTTTTGTTATTAGCATGTTGCTAAGCTAACAGTGAAACAACAATACTTGAATGAGCATAAAATACAGCAAAATATACATAAATGCAAATGTTAAATACTACCACAACACTTTTATAACATGTTGCTAAGCTAACACTGCAGCAACAATACTTTAACAAAAATATACATAGTTAATAAAGTACACATAAAACATCAATATTATGTTACATACTGCCATGGTACTCTTTGTCATTAGCATGTTTCTAACAACATAATACTTCAACAGGCATAAAAAAATATATAAAAATTTTGGCTAAAATGATCAATTTTTAATTTCACTGGACATTAACATTTTTTGGACATGGTAACATGATAATATTATGTTTTTACCATGCTATTATCACAAATATATAACAAAGCACTATGATATTAAAATCTGATAGCTACGGTATCAGATCAGAATTTTTATGTTAATATGTTGTCGAAAGTACCAAAAAGCACCATGGAAATGCTGGACATGTACCATGGTAATTTTTGGTATTTTTTGTAAGTGAATGACGCAATTTTCTAATTAGCAACAAAAATACAACACATACTAATGTTGACTGAAATAATTTGAAATAACATTTTGACATTGTACCATGTTTTTTCGGAATATATACTATGCTAATACCCCATCAATATATAGTACAATTATAAAATTTGACACTGCAATTGAATAACTTTTTGTTGTTAGCATGTTGATAAGATAACAAGGTGATACTTTAACTTTAAAGGTTATCCAGGAAGACCGTGCACTAGGATTTAAAAAAAAAAAGTTGTATCCATCCTATGTTCAATGGTAGCACCATGTTGTCATTCAGACCATGTCTACCACCACATAGAGGACACAACGTCCCGTCTCCATCACACACTGAGACAGAGAGAGAAGGAGAAAGTGCACAGATGGTGTGACTCATCAGGGATCTGAGAGAGAGGAGGAAACAACTCTTAACTTTCAGGAACTAAAGCGTAAAGTGCAAAGAACTTTAAAAACCCTTGAGAAAGATGATACGAGGAGACAGGAAGAGCCATTAACGTTTCTCTTTGACAGAGAGCTTTACTGTGTTTTATTTTAAAGCTGTACATGGGGGAATCTTGCAAAAAAAATGTCCGGGTCACATTTAAAAAAAAAAATAATATGCAGTGATATTAGGGCTGGACAATAATTCAATATAAATATGTATCGCGATATAATTTTTTTCAATAACGGTGATATGATTTTTAAACAAATTTCCGATATTTCGATATACATTACAAGTGTTTCCCATACATTTATTTATTGTGAGTTTGACGGCGTTGAATAAAATGAGCACGCATCGTTCCAAAAGTCACGGGTGTTTTTATAGCATGTATCTCTGAAGGGAACCCGACTGTCTTCAGAAAAGTTCGAGGGCATTTTTTTAGGCTTGATAACGTAGTGTTCATGAGCGGAGCGCTGGTTACAGCCCGTTAGTGGAGAAACCGCAAGTTCTAACGTTATCCAAAGCCGGCTCGGGGCAGACAATCAGTTTTCAATTTTCAAAGCCGTCTGCAGCAAAATGCTTTTGTTGTTGGGCCTTTTTTTGGCCAGCAACTCAGAGCATTGTTATTTTTATCCTGGCTGAAGCACATTGTTTCAATCATACAAGAATCAGCCACTCTTACATTACCAGTCAAAGGTTTTAGAGTTCTCTTCGCTCGCCAAGTCTGATTTATTGATGCAAGTACAGCAAACACAGTAAAAGTAGAATATTTTTATATTTGAAGATATTTAAAATGCAATTTATTCCTCTGGTGGAAAAGCCGAATTTTCAGCGTCATTACTCCAGTCCTCAGTGTAACTGCTCCTCAGAAATCATTCTAATATGATGATTATCAATATACAGTTGAGTATTTTTTTCAGATTCTTTGATGAATAGAAAGATATAAAGATCAGCATTTATCTGAAATAAAGCTTTTGTAACATTATAACACTTTACCATTCAAAAGCTTGGAGTCAGTATGATTTCTATCTTTCTTTCTTTTTTGAGAAATTATAGAAATAATACTTTTATTTAGCAAGGACAAATGAAATTGATCAAAAGTGACAATAAAGAAATGTATAATGTTACAAAAGATTTCTATTTCCGATAAATGCTGTTCTCCCAAACTGTCTATTCATCAAAGAAACCAGAAAAAAAATCTACTCCGCTGTTTTCAACAATAATAAATGATTTTTGAGCAGCAAATCAGAATATTAGAATGATTTCTGAAGGATCATGTGAGGAGGAATGAGGTACAAATTCAGCTTTGCTATCAAAGGAATAAATTGCATTTTTAAATATTTCCAAATAGAAAATAGTTATTTAAATAGTAAAATTATTTCAAAATGTTACTGTTTGCTGTACTTTGGATCAAATAAATAAAGTCTTGGTGAGCAGAAGAGACTTCTATTAAAAACATTAAAATCTTACTGTTCAAAAACTTTTGACTGGTATGTTAGAAGATATTAATAATTAATAAGGTGAGTCTGAGATGTTTATTTGACAGTGATTTCACATTTCTTGTTTGTATGAAGGCCAAATATAAATAAAAGGTGAACATTAATTTATTAGTGCTGTTTTTTTTTCTAAAATATTATATGGTTTTATACGAGGTGTCAGAGACTTGGCAAATTCATTTTTCATAAGTTTGTATGCACAGACATCTGTTGTGGCGTTCTTGGCAGTTTTTACAAGGCATTTTTTTAATAGTGTTCATATCGATATCGGACTTATATTTTATCGACCGAAATTAAGAAATATATATATTTTGGCCATATCGTCCAGCCCTAAGTGATATACTGCATAATAATTTCTGCCTTTTTGTTTTTTGTCATTCTTATTATTCTCACTTGAACATTTAAATATAATTCTCATTACCAGAGCACAAATAAACATTACCATTACCAAAATACCATCATTACCACAATGTAATAAAAAATGTATTGTAATTTTCGTAACACAAATAAGTAAATAAATATCATATTATCATAATGAAAAAAAAAAAATCTAAGTACCATAATGGGAATAAATAAATTAATAAATACCATCATTGTCACAATGTAAAAATACTATTTAATTCTAATAATCATAATGTGAATAAATAAATCATTAAATATAATAGTTACCATAAGGCAAAAATACACCAAAATATTTCTATATACCCTATGGCAACTAAAATAAATAAAAATGTCATAGTACCACTAGGAAAAAAATAGGGCTGCACGATTAATCGAAATTAAATTGCAAAGGTGATAAATCGCGATTAGGCAGAAGCTGTGATTGTCGTGTGTATCTTTCAGTGAAGCACGGTTTTGTGATCAGTAGTAAATCTCCATCCGAAAGCCAGAGGGCGCTCTCATGCTGAAACTCCAAATACACCTCGCAGAAGAAACCCAAGAAATGCCTATAGCGGTAGCTGGATAAACAGAAGATTTAACTGCTTTCATTAATTCAACATGACTAATAAAAACACGACTACGACAATATGTGGTTTATCTGAGTTCTTCGTATTATAATTTTCATTATAATAAAGTATATAATAATGCAATACTAATCGACATAGCCTTTATCACTGCTTAGAATACTATCAAATATGTTGCGTGCCTTATTCTGTGAAGCCACATCGTCCACAGAAGGATTTTAAACACTCGACTTGCGTTATGTTTGGAGTAAAAACATGTTATTAAATGTGGTATTTTCATGTGTTTTCAGGTGGAGCAGCATTTACTACACATAGCCATAGTTCACTGACAAGCTATGCAAACAGCTTTCATAATAACTTATGAAAGTGTAGCTTGTCAGTGAACTACGGCTCTGTGTAATAAATGCTGCTCCATCTGAAAGCAGGTTATGGGGATTTACTACTAATCACAGAACCGACTTTACTAACGAGATGCGCATGAAAAACGCATTCGATTTTTTGCACAGCCCTGGAAAAAAAATCTATCTTAAGCAACTATTTACAACAATAAACATAATGTAAAACAATTTTAATTACATAACGCAAATAAATACCATCATAATGCATTATCATAATGCAACAAAAACATGATGCTAATTACATAATTCAAATAAATAAATCAATAAACACTATCATTACCATAATGCAAAAATAAAACAATTCTAATTACATAGCGCAAATAAACAAATACACAAACAAATGAATAAATACCATCATTACCATAATGTAAAATAAAAATATCATTCTAATTACCTTAATGCAAATATATAAAAAATACTGCCAGAAAATAGGCTTCATTTTCTTTACATAAAATATAATTCATACATAACTTTTCATAGCTTTCTTTTGAGTTTCTAGGATGAAATATGAGCCATTTCGTGAAATTGACCCGGATGTTCTAGGAACAATGGAGACAACGCAACGCAACAATAAAAAAAACAAACAGAAATAAAGCTAAAGAAATGATCAGCCACCCGCTACACATACATCATGATGCAAAACTACACCAAAGAGCAGAACTTGTATTTTCTGTGTGAAGGCTGGCAGAAGAAAATGTTTTATTGAGCAAAAGAATATAAATTATTCATTAGTACGTCTGTCATCCTCTTTCTCTCTGTCTGTCCAGCAGTCTGTTAAATAAAGAGGCATAAAACCCTTTTAACCCAAGAAAACCTGTGAGATCACTAAACTTTCAAAACTACTAATGCACTTTCTTTCAGAGGTTTTATCAGTTCATGTAGTCCCTGGGAATCAAACCCATGACCTTGGTGTTGCGAGCGCCTTGTTTATATTAGCTCAGAGCTATAGAGATTGGACTTGGAATAGCTCTGAGATCTAGTCGGTTTCATTTTACCCACAAAGAGACGATATTAAACAGGATCTCAGCCACACATTTCTAAACGAGATGCTTTCTGTCCCCTGACACTCGCATTTGTCTGCTAACGCAACGTGAAGTGTTCATTTCTTCAAATGAATCTCAAATTGATGCGGCTCGGCGGCGTTCGTCTTTGATATGTCAGCAGCGCCTCTTGAGTTACAGACAATTTAGAGCTTAAATAAAAAAAGAGAGAAAATCTATTAGAGCTCTCATCGTCGAGGAAAATGCTCCATGACAGCAGAGGCGGGTGCCATGGCAACGTTTCCATAGTGACATGTAAAGTCTATGCTTTCCTGTGGAGTTCTCAAATATGCATACATGCGTTTTTCGGTGAATATTAAGAATCAAGGAGCAACGGCTGGCGTAAATCAGCAAATGAGTCCATTTTTATGTTTATGCAGTGGCTACAGCTTCCAATTTTAGATGATTCTTTTTTGAACATGACCAGCGACTATTTACAACAATGTTTACAGTGTTGTAGTTTTTAGTCCATTTTAACCATTCTTACCATTCTTTCTACCATGGCAAAAATGTACAGTAATTATACATGCAAAAAATTACAAGAATGAAAACACCCGGAAAAAAAAAAAGAGAAGACAATTTACTCAAATTTATTCATTTATATTTATTTACTCGAAAAGTAAATAAGAAAATAAACAGAAAATTGCATTATAATATATGATCTATAAAGTATAAAGATCCAACAACTTCCATTTTTACTCTTTTGCCTGTTTACCTGAGTGTTATATTATTTTTCTTGAATATTATTTTTATTTATTTTAGCTGAACAACAAAAAACAAACAATATACAACAAAAAGAGTATTACATTCTTTTTATTGTTGTTGTTTTATTTATAAAGTGTTATATTCTTTCTTTAATATGATTTTATTTATTTCTAACAAAACAAAAAATACAACAAATGAAGGGAACTATATTCTGATTTAATCTCGGATTTTTTAATCTTTTTTATTCAACACAAAACCCAACAATAAAAAAAAAAGAAAGTTATATGTGTATTGAGTCATTGTTTAATTTAATGACCCAACAAAAAAAAATACACAAGTATGGTATTGTATTTTATTTTAATAAAAGGCGTTATATTCTTTCTTTCTTAGAATATTTGTTATTATTATTTTTATTTATTTTGATATGAACAACAAAAACAAGAAAATATACTATACAACAAAAATGGAAGGAAATATCACTTGTTTATTATTGATATAAACAAAAAACAAAACAACAAACAAACAAATGAAAGTATATGGGTATGGAGTATATATTTAATTTTATAGAACACAAAAAAAGAAATATCTAGAACAAATAGGATTATATACTATTTGTATTAATTTTTAAACACTATTCAAAAAAAAGTAATTATATATCTTGCTTTTTTTTCTTTGATTTTTTTTTTTTTTTTGTTTTTTTATAAGTGCGATTCGTCTTCTTGATATTATTTATTGATTTTATAGAACAACACAAAAAAAAAACAAATAGACAAACAAGTATTATATTAAGTTGTAGTGTTTTTATTGAACAAAACAATATACAACCAAACAAGAAGTATATTCTTTTTTTATATTAATTGTACTAAGTTTATATGAAGTTACGAACACAAAAAAAAGCAACATACAAAAATTTAAATTTTCTTAAATTAAATTCAAAATCTGAATGGAAAATAGCATGGTTTTGTTGCGTGAAGAAACGACATAAAATCATTTATTCAAAGATCGATAAAACGATCTAAAAGATGAACAGCTTATACATATATTGAAAACGTAGTATTAGGGCTGTGCAAAAAATTCGAATGCGATTTTTCATGCGCATCTCGTCAGTAAAGTCGGTTACGTGATTAGTAGTAAATCTCCAGCACCTGCTTTCAAATGGAGTGGCATTTACTACACAGAGCATTAGATCACTGACAAGCTACACAAAATCACGTTCAAAATCGCAGGCGATTCATTGCCAATTATGAACGCGATATTGCGTAGCTTGTCTAGTTGCGGGCGATTTATATACTAATCACAGATCTGGCTTTACTGACGAGATGCGCATGAATATCGCATTCAATTATTTGCACAGCCCTAGTAGTTATTTTTTCCCCAAGTAACTTGACTGTAATTTAACCCCTTTGCATTAAGACTAGCTTGAAGCCTGAAATAAAATAGTTATGCAAAATAGCATTCTCACCACAATCTACAATCACAATCTACAATTTACTAAAAATGCACACATTTCTATTAATTAGCAGGTTAAAATGGCCAAATAACTGTTTATTAATTTAACTAAATGTTCATTTTTATGTCAGACTGGATTTAAATTACATGGAAACAAACCTCAGGAGAGAAGGAAACGCATCAACACCTCAGACCAACCGATGCATGTTCACAACATTTTACCCATCAAGCTAATCAAACCAGAGAGACAGAGATGCTGCTGCAGACAGGAACTCCATTTCTCTGCGTTGGAGCGGTACGAGAGAGAGAGAACGGACATAGAGAGACCTTGGAGAAAGGTGACGCGGAGGAAACGAGGAGAGCAGGAGGAAAAGCATCCTGCTCTTTGCATTTCAAATTCTGATCCAAGCCGTGTTGTCTGTGGACTGAATCTGCTCAAAAGGAACAAAGTGGTGTGTGTACACAGCACAGAACAATACAGGCTCGGCATCCAAAATCTCTGTTAATATCCCATTGCGGTTTGATATGGAAGTAAACTAGTGTCATGACAGGATAGAGGAAATATCTATAAATATATAATAACAATATCTATATAATATTTAGGGTTTTAATAATAAATAAAGAATACAGTAAAGTCACAAGTTTTTTTTTCGGGGATCAAATATTGTAAAAAAAAAAAAAAAAAAAAAAGTTGAAATAAAAGTAAATGAAATAAACAGTACATCACTAACCACAAACTGTTAAAACCATCTCGTGTTATATGAAAAAGCTTGTGTTGCTAAAATTAAATAATAATATAAAAAAAGCGAAACGCATACAAGTAACAGCGGACTACTGGCTATTCGATATGGACAAAAAAAACTATCGCGATTTCTTTGATAAATTTTGCGATTTCGATTTTGACACACACAGACATGCTTAACAGTCATTATTGCATTCCGTGTGAATTTGAAACATATTTCAAAAGAAAACAATTAGAGCTTTATCAAAAAGCTGTAACATGTCTCTAGAACAGACATATGGCAAAATAATCACTGAGTAAAGGTGTAACAAAATGTCTCTAGTATAGACATATGGCAGAAAAGAAAAAAATGCCATGCATTGGTCATAGAGCTCTTTGTGGTGTTGCCTCAGATGTTGAACTAGATTTGCGCTAAGTTCACACGTACTCTGTTTGCAGTGCGTATACAGTATGTGTATGCGTTGCAGAAGCAGAAAAAAATAATTTTGCTTTCGCACAGGACGTGTTTGCAGTCCGCTCCTGATCCGTGGCTGTTTACCACAAACACAAAATTTATCTTATTTTGATTTCAATCCAAACGTTGTTTCTGAAAATGCTTTTCAGCATTGTGATTCTCTTTTATAACAGTACAGTAATACAATCTTTCATAGACATATTCACGTTTAAACTCAATAAATATAACTAACTACCACCACGAGTGCCATCTATATTGCCTTGTTTATCTAAAAGTGCAATATTCCTTGTTTTAAAGTAAACCTAGCCAAAAAGCCACGTGTTGACAGTGAAACACAGTAGACTTTAATTATAAGCATTTATGGTGTAATTACTAAATTTCCATGTCAATCCATGTTCATTTTTACCGCCAATAATGCGCTGTCACCCTTAATTCACGCATGCGCACTAGGGATGGGTGATACCACTTATTTTGTTTTCGATACCGATATTTTTGAAGGCAGTATCGTCGATATTGATACCGATTTGATACTTCTGCACTAAACTTTTAAATGATTAAATGTATGAAATTATTAAATTACTAAGAGTAAAACTGGTAATGATAAGCACGTAACTTTATGTTTAAAACGCATTTTAACATTCAAAACGCCTTAATTGTAACTTATTAGGTTATAATTTTGTTTACACATGGTTCAAATATGTTTTTTGTTTACACATGATTCAAATCTACAAATGCTACAGTTGAACTATGGTCATTTTAGTAAAACCATGGTTCATTTTCATACGGGACTGCCAGTGACAGGCTGTTGCATGCATAAAATGCAACATTTTATTCTGACAGTGTATGATTTCTATTAACATTACAGAATAGAACATGATCAATATATCTTTCAACATTCAATTTAAATAACTGTAATTGCACAAACTATGCAGGCTACAATTTCAATTTGTTTATTGCAAAATAACTCAAACACATTTTTCTTTCCTCTGATAAGCATTGTTCAGGGCTACCATTCCCAAAAGCTTTAATGCTTTCCTATGATACTTTTGGGAAACGCAGCCCATGCACACAGTCAGAAGTGAGTGAACGCTTTCTGTGATTGATTGGTTCTGTCTTGCAACATTTGCTTGTTCAGATGAGCAGGAAATAGTTCTATCCTACACAATTACTAGCTAACAAAGGTTATTCGTCCAATTCAAAGCATATTGTACGTTTTGTTTTTTTTGTTAAATTAACAAAATCACTGGTAAATAAAACACACCTTAGTATCGATATTTTTCGATACTCGCGTCAGTATCGATATATTGATATTTTGGATCGATACGCCCATCCCTATAAAGCACAGCAGAAATAGATTCCGTGTGGAAACGATCGCAGCATGACTACTGCAGACGCACCTCTCCTAGAGCGCACTGCCGGACCGCAATCGCGCGCAGTGTGATCGCTCTGATCCGTCAACATGGGCGTGGAAAAAATACGCACCACAGACGGAGTGTGAACCTGGCGTTACGTTTGTATGCCCGCACGGTCTGTTCTGTTCTCGTGCTCCATTTAGGCGTGCTGCATTCTGATTGGTTCAGATAGCATACTGTGGGAGGTATGGGGCACGGAAAATCATGTATAAAGCGATTAGCAAATGGCAACGTCTCAAATCGCGATTTTGGTTTGATTTCGATTAATCGCACAGCCCTAAGAAGTACATGTCACAAAATGGCAAAGACTAAGCTTCTAAATATTATTTAGGTTATTCTGAAATAATTTAATATAATCTTTTACAGTCTTGATAAATTACGTACTTATTTAGGGTTATTCTATATATATTAGTTATAATAAAGAAATAAAAAAAATATATAGATAAACTGTACTAAATATTAATTTAAATACATTAATTTTTAACTTAATTTTTGCTTAATTTCTTTCTTTCTATTAAGAGGAGGTGATCTTTTTCACACACTATTAATGTCCAAATCACCAAGTTGTTGAAACCATTGTTGAACCCAAAACTTCATATTATCATTTCCAAATCAATGCAATCAAAATATCACATTTGCCTTCATCTTAGACTTTCCTAACCCCATCAGTCTGTTTCATAAACAAAACACATCTAGAAGTCTCATAATCCACTAAGAGCATTAAAAACATACTGTCACTCACACTGTCACCCGATCATGTGACGTTATCACTGCAGGAAGTTCCCACAAACAGCCACAGTCAACTAAAGCCAGCAGGCACTAACAGCGCTGTACTTTTTACCACGTTTCAACTCCGAGACGGTTGAGCGCAACAAATGTTCTCCACTGTCGTCCCAGCTGTAGGAGAAATCAGTATCCATGGCAACAGGAATCCCAAAACCCGCTGTAATCTCAATCCGCCCATCAATGCCAAAACAAACAAGACATTCACATCCGGCTCCTGTGAGGCCTGTCATCATTTAAACAATACCTCATATCTCACCACTCATAAATGTGTTTTTTTTTGTTTTTTGTTTAATGTCTCCACTTCAAAAGTGCTGGGAAAAGGACGGCGATAGAGCTATAATTATGTCGATGCACAATAATGAATTTCATATAGTCGTTACAGTTCGCTAAAATACACTCCTAAAAAATGCTGGGTTAAAACGGGACAAACCCAGCTACTGGGTTGTTCTGAACCCAACCGCTGGGTCAAAACAACCCAATCCCTGTGTCAAACCCAACCCAATAGCTGGGGTTGCCCTTTTAACCAGCCTTTTTTTAGAGTGTAAGTACTTCTTTCAGGGGGTTCACACGGGGTACAAAAAAAAAAAGTGTCCCGACCAGGCCTATAACGCTTTTGGCTCTGCTCCCAACAATTGTTATCATGATAGGAGTAATTTAGTATCGCTTAAAAAATAAAATTAAACTCATAGTTCTGCACATGGTTATAAGTAAGGAACTGTATAAAAACGCGCTCTCACGTGGAAAAAACTATCTTTTTCTTCTTATTAAAGTTACAAGTGTGATTTAGTCAAGAGCAGCCAGAGATTTTCTCTCTTTTGTTGTTTGATTAACATGAATGACAGACAGCAGGAATATTAGACTGCTGTCACTTTAAGAGCTGCCCGGATCATATATACTGTTACACGTTTTCTTTCTCAGCTGTTTGCTTTCACTTAAGACCTAAATTACTGTGTTTACGAGGATACTTGCAAAAACGGGCATCTTGACATACAAGTGTGTGTATTTAACTGATCTCAAGGTCATAAGAAGCCAAAAATCCGTTACAGCCTTCAATTGTGCACGTCTCTCAGACAGCGCGCACATATGGCAAAATGAGTTCTTTCGCTGCTGATTTTGCTTAAATCATTGGCTTAAAATCACTTGTTTTTAAAACACAATGCTTAAAAATGCATGCAAACGATACGTTTACGTGACCACGAAGCACAGCAAGGTCACGTGAGCATTGTAACCACGATAGAGACAAGAGTCCAAATTCTATTGAGTAATCATTGTCTACCGGCAAACGGCTCACCCCTTTGAATGAATGAATGAATGAATAAATACATAAATAAAACAGCACCATAACTAGCTAAATAAATCAAATGCAAATAACAACATTCATATCAGAACTGTCCAAAAAGAAACAATTTCAAAAGCACACCGAGTTGATGATTTCGTTATGCCGTATTTATCACACAATGTAAGTTACAGTAAATAGTGCGTGAAGCACTGCTGACATCTTCCTCTCTGACTCCTAGATGTCTGTCTGATACACAATGCTTTTCTTTCCGCTTTCAACAGGCTGTGAGAGTTTGACACATGAATGGCACGCACACCAAACAACAGGTGACACCACAATCACGCTAGTCATTATGATGACACCACAACACACACACACACTCTCTTTCTGTTCTCACAGGACACAGCTGAGTGTCGTGTCACAGTTTGCTGCTGTGGCACTTTCTCTCATACGATCAAGCTGGGGAAAGCATCTGGTCACACGGGGGGCCCAGGACAACAAACACAGAGAGACCCCAGAACAACAGAGCTCGCAGTCAGACACTTCCTGTATGACATCCATCTATGAGAAAAGATCAACCGCATGTCATCTTTGCCATATTAAAGATTCATATGATCTGTATTTTTTTTTATATAAAAACATATAGTGGGGGGGGGGGGGGGGTTTTTTTTTTTTTTTTCTTTTAACCCTAAAGTTTAAACTAATTACCAAAAACTTATAGAAACTATATATTATTAAAAGGTGTGGCTGTTAACATGGAAAATGTTGTAATCATATAACTCTTATACTTCACGTAACATTTTTTTAACTAAATTGATTACGATGAGTAGTCTTTACAAAAAGTGTACTGGTAAACAACCTAGGACTGTCAATAGACTACGAGAAATTGTGAGGACTTTTACACTTTTATGATGTAAACACGTTGTATTGCTAGTTGTAAGTCAATTTGGAAATAAAAAACTCTGCCAAGCGAATAAAAGGTAATTCATTTTTTTTTTTAATTTTAACCTCTTTATCACTCTGTGTGAAAAATACTTTTGCAATTAATACACATTTAACAATACTTTTTAACCCCCGTTTTTTAAACCTTTTTAAACAATAAATAAATAATAAGAGTCACATTTTGTGAACCCTTGCGCCTCATAGCTATTCAAAAATCCTCTTCATGTAAAAAATTAAAAAAAAAAATAAATAAAAAAAAAATTTTGAACCCTATTGGAAACATACAATATTTTTAAACTTTTTATTTTATGATAAAAGTTGTTGCCACCCTCCTTTTGAAAAACCTTTCCATGAAACAAAAAAAATAAATACCATAAAAAACAAAAAAAAGTTACTATTTTTTTAGAGCGACATTATTCTGGAGAAAGTTGAGGACTCACGTTTTTTTTTTGTATCAAATAGAGATCATGATTCTCACCTAAACAAATCTGTGACAAAATATTAATTTGCTGCAGTCTATTTAAAAGTGTTTAATTAATTTGAATTAATTTGTGAAAGAATCTCTTGAATGAGTCAATGACAAATACAAAAATTTGTAACATTAACTTTGTTCCCATTAGAAGGGAAAATTGCAAGAAACAAACGTTATTTGAAGCGCCAGTTACTTTCAAAAGGGGATTTGCTCTATTTTGAATTTATAAACTTTCATCCCTGTATTTCTGTGATAATATGAATGACTGTAATACAGAAATAATACTGTGAAGTAGAAAAGACTGTTTGTGAAGCCGTATCTAACCTAAACATGGTAAATGTCAGCAGCAGTGCGAACACAGATTTGAATGTTCCGTATTATTTTTTTCAAAGGTTTAATAGGCACGGGCGAATCATTGTCATTTAGAAATGAGATCGTGTGGTTGTCTGAATCGAGATCACGATCTTTTAACGATTAATAAGCAGCTATACATTTTGTAGCCTGTGTGTCAACTTGTTTGAAATCTTTATAAATAAAAGAATAAAAAGTTAAAATTTTTGTTGTTGCTGAACCCACTCCAAACCCATGAAAACAAGTTTATTAAATAACAATAAAAAAGTGAACCACTTGTGACACCCTGTTTGAAAAAGCCCTTTTATTAAATAACAATATTTTTTAAACCCGTTTCAAAATTTTTTTTAATAAAGTCAAAATTTTGTGAACCCCCTATGGTCCTCAGAGCTGTTCAAAAAACCCTTTCATTATTATTATTAAATTTTTTTTTGGGAATCCCTTTTAAACCCATATTTGAAAACATACTTTTGTCTGAAATCCCTTAATATTAAATGGCAATAAAAAAATTTAATTTTTACATTTTCTGAGCACCTTGCAGCCCCCGGTTTGAAATCTCCTTTCATTCACAATGCACAGTAGACCTAGATAAAATCACTCATTTTTGCTGACCATCCCTATATAGTACAGTTTCAAATCTTTCCAGTGCATGAGAAACAGTCCAGTGCTCAATTTTAAACCCAAAAAGATAGTAAAATAGTCAAACAAAATCCTGCCATATTATCCTGCTTGTTTTCTTCCCTTCTTCCTAAGGGTGTTGTCATACGCAGTCCTGAATTGTGTCAGCTCAGACTGAGCCGGTAATTTTCCCTTGTCTTCCACTCCGTTGTGCTCTCTCTCTCTCTCGGCCATTAGAGGGCCATACATCATCATGATCCAGTGTGGCTCGTCGATAAGTGCTGTTTGTTCTGAGAGGGTTGGTTAGACGGGCCGTCCGTACGTTTAATGGCCGTCTACAGCTGTCAGAGGCGCTGGCCTTTCAGCCTCATTCTCTCCCGCACCGTTTCCGAGAAATGTTAGATCAGAGTTGGCGTAAAACAGCCGGCGAGAGTCAGCGTCTCTATGACACCGAAAGGTCCGTCTCATTATTCAGAGAGTCAACTGACAGGGAAATGGAGGCCGTCGGCAGCTTAAATCAGAGCAATCTGTCCAAGGCTAAATTGACTGTGTATTTGGTATTTAGCAAAAACAGACAGAAACGAATACCTCTTTGAAATAAAAGAGAGTGAATTTTGGCCTTCAACTAGAGCACATCTGTTTAACAGAGCAGGAAATGAGAACGCTATTGCTAATGGGCAAGCCGTCTATTTTAGTCGCATCTCATTAACACCAAATACTCTAAGTAACAAACTTCGCTACATAAATTTGTTGTGCTATGAACGCACTGTAAAATGTAGTTTCTTAATATGTTTTTAAAACAAGATAGCCTTTGTAAAGAACTGTGAAGAACAAAACTTAAATTGTATTGCACTTGTAGTGTACGTCACATCTTAATAGTATTTTATTTTTTAAAAACTTGTGGATAATACAGTATTATAGAAAAAAGGTCACTTAAGTGTTCTTAAAAAGAGTATACTATAATAACTTGTTTGTAACACACTTATGTGACCACCTCTGTAAGAACACACTTAGTTACATTTAAGTACAGATAACACTTTCACTATGTCATACATTCGGTAGGGCACTTTAACCAAAGACAATTAGAATATGAAATTATGAATAAAGACTAAGTCTACCTGGAAATTATAAAATCACCATTTTAAAATAAATTTGACGTTCAAATGAAGATTATCGATTACATTGTTACACCAGTAGGTGGCGTAAAGGGGCTGTTAAAATGAATTTGTCTTTGAATCATACAAGTGATTCGTTCAAGAATGCTGATTCATCCTGTAATGAAACAAGTACATCTTGAGTGAGTCATTTAATTATTAATTCATAAATTACATGTGATTTCGTTTAGTTGTCTAATGTTTTTTCTTTATAATCAAGAGAGAACCACAACTTCCATTGGAGGGAGAAAAAAAACTCAATTTATCCAGAATCATGCAGCTCTATTTTGCAAACAAACAGCTCTTAAAGAGTCCAGTTTTAATGTAGCCTGTTGATTTTTGTTCATGGTATTCAGCGCCAATAAATGGTTTTGCAAAAAAAAGAGGACACGGATAAGTTTGAATCATATTAATCACATTGGAATCGGAATTAGGAATCGATAAGAATCAGAATCGATAAGCAGAATCAGAATTGATAAAATTCAAACGATACCCAACCCTAATAATTACCCGTGTAACAAGGACACCTTAAAAATAAGTGTAAACTATAAAGTGTATACTTAGTGGACTGTGCCTTTATACACTTAAGTACACGTCAACCTTATTTCAAAAACAATAGAATTATGAAAATATGAATAAAGATCCACTTAAGTACGTCAAAAAAGCATGCTAAAATTCAAATAATTGCAAATAACAAAAATTGAGTCTACATTTAGACATATTCTTTTAAATTTCCATAATAAGTGCTTAAAAAGTAGTGGTCGACCGATATGGGTTTTCTGACAACCGATGCCGATATCTTGGAAAGCATGATGGCCGATATAAAGCCGATATTATTTTAATATTTAAGAAATTTGAAATCATTTGAAAATGGATTAAAAATCATTGTGCTAAAAATAACATAGTATAGGCCTACTTTAGAAGACAAACATTTCACAAAATAAATAAATATTAATAAAACACTAATTCAAAAGGGAACTCAGTATTCTGTGAAGTTGTGAGCATTGGGAATAAAAAACAGTTTCAAATAACGCCAGGTAACACCATTTACATACAGCACGCAATGAAAATGACATGAATATGACAGTGGGCAAATGCATAAGCGCAGCATAATTTGAAATCACTAGTTTAAGTTGCCACTAGAGGCTCTAGTGAAGCAGAACTCTCCACCTGTCAGCATTCAATTTGCACAGATCGACTGTCACGCAGAGAACACACGATCATGCAGATCACATGCACACTTCACAAGATCTCAACTAGATTCGCGAGTTGCAAGGTTTGTGAAAGTTAATGTTCATTCGTCATGCAAAGATGTTCAAGATATAAATTGCTTTATTTCACTGAATGCTGACGGCAAAATGAGAAAGTATTATAATGTTGGCTTCGTATTCCTAAATAATTAAAGCATAGGTACCAATTACTTGTGTACACTTTAATTCCTGTTTAAACAGTTAGATCTGATTAGTAGATAGACTCTACTTCATATTAGACAGAACTGAACGACGAGCAGGAACAAGCGGAGAGTGAGCGCGTTGTGTGCACTCAGGCCCTGCCGTTCTCAGCGCAGTCAAAATAAAAGTCCCGCTTGAATAAAATCGGCACGAAAGGAAAACTTATCTGCACGATGCGATATTTCAAAAATGCCAAATATCTGCCGATATATCGGTCGACCACTATTAAAAAGTATGCTAAAGTGAACTTAATTTTCACAAGAAAAATCTGTATTAGCAAAAGCATTCAGTTTACACTTGAAACAAAAACAACTGAATTAGCTGGTCTCTTTCTGGCTTTGATCGGTAAGCAACCACTCAGGAACTATCAAAAACACTCTGGCACCTGCTTAGCAATGTACTGAAAACCATTTAGTGGATCATAGCACTAGCATAATGCTCTAAGAGGCATCCATAACTGTCAGGTTTGCCTACTGTAAGGAGCGAGGAAACGAGGGATTTCACACAGAACAGTGTCTAATTATCCACAGGAGGAAACAGGGTAGCCAGGAGACACACGTAGCACAATGACGTTTAAGATCCGACAAGGAAACAAGGGGCAGACTATACTTTAAATACATAACACAAACGAGGTAATTAACAAGACACAGGTGAATCAAATATGACAATCAAACAAGAAACGGAGGACAGAACATAACCACAACAAAGGAAAAACAGGGGCCAAAAACACGACAAGACAGGTCATGCTCCTGACATCACACACTAGATTGTTTTTTTTACGGCTAGCACTGCTCACAATTTTAAATACAGGATGAGGAAATAATAGACTTACATTTGCTTCTCATTGGCTTAGTGTGACAACATGCTTGCTAACCGCTAATCTGCAACTCAGGTGTTCCTAGCATGCTTAGTTATACAACACAGCAGCTAATATAAAGTGAATAATTTGAAAGTTAAAACTTATTTCTGTACAAAAAACAAAACCTGTGCTACGTGCTGCTATAGCACAATCACTTAGCATACCTTTCCCCATGAGCGTAAAGCTGCTAATCGCCATGTCAGAACAAAGCACACGCAAGAATCTTGCACCACGTCTCAAGCTAGTGGCTAATAATAGCCTCTCTTTCATTAGCAGGCCTGTGTAAAACTGTTCATAGTGTAATTCCAGGACCTAAAAACAGGAATTCCAGTCACCTTTAAATTCCACATCCAGGAACTAATTGGGAATATTCCAGGAATGCAAACGTGAGAGACTTTTCAAAGTGATCAATTAGGACTTTACAGTTTAACTAGTCAAAGACAATTGGTAATACAATTCAAACCCATTAAAAAAACAGTTTTATTACCATTCATTTGTTATCAATTGGCTTTTTATCAGCTGTAACGAGCTAAGCAACATTTAACAGTTATGATTTCCCATTCATTCACACACGTAATCAGACCATATCATTCAGACAATAATTAACCTAAAAAAGCTCTCATACCAAACAATTCCAACGCACTGACCACACACCACACCCCCACACACACACACATGGGATGTTTCCAGTAGGACACTCACATTTTTCAGAATTGCAGATAATTCACTGTTCAAAATCAACATATGAATGCATTGCTCACATTGACTCCAAATTAACAAAGGGATATTTGGCCACTGCGATCTTTAATCAGATTTCCATGCCAACAAAGTCACTCAGAACCAAACAGATCTCAACTCAATTTCATTTCCATTAGAGGTTGAAGCTTCTTTTTCTGATGGGCCCTGCCGTTTATTACTGCATTAATCAGACACTCCTTTAGCTTTTGTTCACTTGCTGTTTACAAAGCCACAATGAGTTTTTGATGCACATAATAAAGGTAAAGATCATGTTTCCTGGGAAAGGCAATCCCAGTGGGAAAAAGTGTTTCTGATCTGGATGTTTACCAAACTAGAGCCAGAAAGACTCTGGGAATACAGATTTTTTCATTGTTAATATTAGAGAAATACAGTGTATTCAGGTTTTGCATTGACACAAACAGGTCTCTGATGTTCCTCACATCAAGCAGGTATCATTAAGCACCTCGTCAGCTGAGAGTCTTCATAAGCTTCCTTTAATAGGATTCAGAGCTGGATAATACCAACACAGTCATTTAAAGAAGGGCTACAGAGCTGTGAAGATTTAATTGGATGAGTTCTATCACTAAAGGATTCTTAAAGGAATAGCTCATCCAAAATTGAAAAATTGCTGAAAAGAGCACCTAAGGCCATTCAAGGTGGAACGAGTTTCATTTTTACCCGAACAGAGTTGGTGAATATTAGCATACTCACCTTGCTCACAATGGATCCTCTGCGTGAATGGGTAAAATAGGTGCCGCAGAATGAGAGTCACAAACAGCTGATAAAAATATCACACTAATCACAAACATCCAGTACATCAGTAATGTCTGAATCAGGAGGAGAGAAATATGCACAGATCAAGCAGAGATTACAATCGAAAACAGTCCAAAAAATGTCAGAGGAGAGGACAACAGGACATGGAGATGGACTTTTTCACTGGAGGAAGCGGATTGTACTATCACGTCGCTATTTTGGCTAGAAGGATTGCTTAAAGTTAAACAAGCTTAATGATAGATTTGTTCTTACAACACGCACAAGACTGTGACTTTACAATATGTTAATTGATGGACTGGAGTTTTGTGGATTATTGTGATGTTTTTATGAGCTGTTTAAACTCTCATTTTGACAGTACCCATTCACTGCAGAGGATCCAATTGGTGAGCAAGTGATGTAATGCTACTTTTTTTCCAAATCTGTTCTGGTGAAGAAAATCTCATCTAGCCTACATCTTGGATGGCTTGATGGTGAGTACATTTTCAGCAAGAAAACAAGGTTTTAAAAATGGACTATTGTGTACAAATAGAGTGATTAAATGTTTATCAATCCTTCGATTGATGGTTGAAGTTCTTTGACTAAATCTCTTGTTTGATAACTCCACCTTTGCCCCAAAGGGACAATAACAATGAAAAGGAATACACAAGACCAAATAGAACACGGAAGGATAGAGCAAACCAGAGATCGCGTAAGCCAATCACGCACTCCACACACAAAAATACAGCATAACAGCGGCACTGTGGCTGCTCGCATATTCATTGCCATATAAACATCCAAAGGTACTGGGAAAAACCGGACCGATGAGCCTAATTGTTGCTGTAAGGAACAGAATGCCCAGTGCTAATAACACTGGCTAAGGCAAAATAAGTCAAGAGAAAGGGACCCAAGAATCTCCGAATGGAACCATTTATTACCTTGTTGACAAAAGTCCAGTTAGGCACCCTTTATTGACTTGTATTCCCATATCAGCAGTATAAATTTCTTTCTGACAAGGTAAACCCACTAATTAAGGGTGACAAGATAGTTGAACCCCATTTTACCCTAATTACAATAATCTTTGATTGACAGTCCTGTCCGTTAAATTAAAAAGCAGTTGAGCATTATCAGTGAAATACCCAAAGAAAAAGGGTACACTACGCAAATGAATGTAAACAGGTGTATTTGTTTTATTTCCACCTCATAGAAAAACACAATGGCAATGCCAACGTTGTGCAGGTTAGGGTAACTTATGTGATTTGCACATGCAGCGTTTGATAAACCTACATTTGAACGGTTTGTACGTTCATAAGGACAATGCTCTCAATTTACACAGCAACTTATGATTTGGGTAATTTGTTGGCTATATTATCATACGTATAGCTTTTCTTCAACCTTTCAGTTACTTTCAGTTACTTTCCAAGCAACAAAAGATCCCATCTTCCTCCCATTGCCAGAAGCGGCGTTAGTGAGAAGGCTTCCCATCATCTCTGTGATGTGTTCCCTAGGCTGCTCTTTTCAGACGTGGCACCTGGGGGGACTTGACAGCGACATGCCCCATGCCCTTCTTGGTGTGTGGAAACACACACCGTTACACAACAGGGAGGCCGACGTCGAACGAGATGAGCGCCTAGTACACATCCCGGCGCTGCCAAACTGAAAAGGGTGGAGAACGGTTAACTCACGCCTCAATGGAGATCCGGGAATGAGCGAAAGCAAGAAGGGGGAAGATTCGGAGGGGCAATAAAAAGTGACCCCACTTCAGCAAGGCGTGATTTCATAAGAACATTATTGCCGAAAACGTGCCAATGATTTACCCTTCCGAATCTTCCTTATTAATTATTTCCTTCCGTTTTGTGGACAGACTCCCTTTTGTGCGGGAACGAGGATTAACAGCCGGATGATTCGACTTACCAAGAAGGAAGGGGGTCTTCATTCTCAAGTCCCAAAGTGACTCCTTCGACTTTCCCTGTAACTCGCTGCGGATAGATTATCTTCCTGAAGTCATCTGTACGTATGAGACGAATATGCGGAGAGTACAAAGTGTTGCGAGACACAAGGTTCACGCGCGAAGGTTTCTTCACTTATAGCGGGAGAACCCTAGACCCCTCGTCACCATGGTCCGCCCCGGTTTATGTGGACACGCGCGCGCCTTTTTGGACCCTTCTCGTACCCCCCCCCACGGAGGGAGTGACCAAGCCGCCCAACACCTTCTTTGAGTTTGTGATCTCTGTGGTCATACCGATAGAGAGCTGGCGGAGCACCCCAAGCGGTGAGACACACCGAGCCCAGGCATAACGAACTACGCGGGAGACCCTGACACCTACCGATAGTGTAAGAAAAAGTAGCAACATCCCCGGCTGCACTTGAGGATATATCCCCTGGGTGTTGGTTATAGAAATAAGCATCTTCATATGGCGATAGATTAGGGGCCTGCCAAACAAGATTAGCGATTCCACAACTGGTGTTGAATGTGTACAGTTTCTAAGAGGACGAATAAATCCACACACCTAATGGCTATATTCAAAAAGGTTAATGTATTTAATGTATTTGATATAAACACTGTATTTTACTTTATACTTATATATAAGCTACAGTACGATTTGCATAATACATCTAAACTCTTTTTCCCTGATACTACATGTATGTGTGTGGAATTCATCATTACATAATCTACAAATGTCCACACACAATGATAGGTATGGAGCAGGCCTACACCGCGGGCACAAAACATAACCTTCTTTATTTGCGGATAATAATCGTTTTGAGCCTAGTTATATATTAACGCTCCCGTAGAGGTGTTTTAACAGCGGGGGAGGGCTATTGGAAGAGTAATCATAAGGATATGAAGCAGGTTGTTCCCCTGAGTAACGACCTTTTGGTAGTCTTGGAAAGCCGATTGCTAAAGTGTGGATGTTAGTTTAGTGGCATGTACTCATAGAATAAGAATAAGGGTTCATTTCATGTCTCGATTAGTGTATTTCATTCTAAAAACCCTTAACATCCAGACCTGGGAGCAGAACCTGCTTCTCCAAGGCGGCAAAGTTATTATAGGGAAAAAAACATCTCTTTCGATTCAGAGGCGAGAAAAGGTCTCACATTTAGAAGAAAGTGGTTCTTTTAAGAACGTCATGGAAAAGGTTCTTTTGAGACCCACCGAAAAGGCTCGTTTGTATCGGCGATCACTGTGAAAAAAAGACGGGGCGTGCGGTTTGTGACCCTTTATTTTGTACACCACAAAGTAGCAATAAAAATGAGCTGTAAATCGTTTTAATTTGCTATAAAATACTAAAACATCAGTTAAAGAGGACAAGTGTCACAAAGGTGTGTGCCGTTTTTCAATTTTGACTGCCCACGCAAGAAAAACTGCCTGTGGTCCAGAAAGAAAGTTCCGTGGAAGGTGCAGAGGAGGGCCCATTCACATAATAAATACACTAAGAAAACACACCACATAACATTGCCTGTAAAAAACAACATATCAAACAGAATATGTAGAATTAGCCAAATAACTACCTTTAACTTGTGAAGCTGAACCCCAGCAACTTTCCAACTTGCAATCATGAGTTTGCCATAGCCTATTTGTTTTTTACTAGTTGGAAACTAGCAATTAGGTTAATTCCAACATGACGTGAACGTAACATTACCATCAAACATGTTATGATTAGCTGTGTTACTTTAAAGCATTTTTCCTTCCAGTGAGAACAGTGTTGGAAACGCTGGAAACGTGTTGCATCGTGTCTGGTTAACTCAAGGTGTTAGTTCTTCTCCACAAATAGCAGCATGTTAACATGTGAAATACAATCTAAACTGGCCAGGTATGAAATGCACTAGTTATTTCGTTCAAAGCAACAGGCACCGATGTCGTCTGCTTCATATTCGGCTTGTTTTTTCTCAGGCTTGTTGGTCTATTCCCATCTGCCTCTGGAAGAACAGAGAGTGTGAAAGCGTTTGTGAGGGTCAACAGCAGGACACACAGCCCTCCGTCTGTCTGTGTTCAGACGAATAGAATGAACCCAACCCGGTCCAGAACAGCTGACGGGTGAACGGAGAAACGACACCAACTCCATTTTCATTTGTCACTCACATGCACTCTATCTAATTTCTGCCTCTATCTTCACATCTCGCTTCAATTACGCCCTCGCTCGCTGTTTCAACACAATGTGAGTTTCAAAGCTCATTTGTGTTTAGCTGTTCTGCAAGTGCACAATTCAGTTTAGTGATGCTAACTGCAAATTTGAAACCTTCAAATGTTATTTTAAACGGCATAATTATTCCATTTTAACATTATTTGAAAGAATGAATACAAAATGATTATGAAATCTACCTCAGTTACAAGTTGCTTCGGATAAAAGTACAACAAACACAAAAAAATTACAAAAAACACAAGTGAATCAATCAACCAGCCATACATCTAACCAAACGATACTGATTCGTCTGTTTTAATAATCAAAGTGCACTTAAATGCACATGTATCTGGATATGTTTCATATATATTCCAGATAACTAATTTGATGAATTACTGCTGCCATAATTATTAGGAAAAATATTTTTTTACCCAAATTGCGCAATTATATAGCGTTAAAATAAGGAAGCCTATTAGTGCAAAAAATATACTATTTCAGCACATTTACAGAAGAGATAAACTCAATTGTTAGTCATTTGTAAATAAGACACAAGGGTTTGTGCTGAAAGTCTACTTGCGAAATTGCTAAATTGTTTAAAGAATTTGCTTTCAAGTTTGATTGCACCTCGATCGCCTCTTTGAAAAGTTGGCAAAATAATTGCTAAATCATTGCCATTCTATAGCGTGAAAATAAGGAGGCTTGCACAGAGGACAGACTCTGAAAAGGACAAAACAAAGACTTTGAGTTTTAGCAACATCACTGACATCTCAAATCAAGTCAAACATGATCAGTCACTTACCATTTACAGGAGTTGTTGTGCACTGCAGGAGCGAGAACAAACATCGTATTATCCTTTTTTTTTTTGATGAATCATAAAATCAGACATATAATCTATTAAACATGAACTTTTTGTTTATCATTACTTACTTGGCTCGTTCTCTCGATGCACTCTAGAGGGAAATAAAACACAGTTCACATTTCAATGCACATTCAATTAAAATATTTTGATGTGATCGTTGATCAGGAGCAGAGTGTTATTGCTCAGTTCTGTCTCACCATCAGGAGGAATCATCATCGCTGAGTCTCGGATCGTCAGCAGGGCTTCAGACTGGTTAGGAGCAACTGATGATAATGTCTGATCCATCCTGTCAAAACTGATTCAGAGAAAAAGAAATTATTCTACACTAACACATCAATATAACACATCACACACGATATTTGTTTTGCTTATGAAAAGTGACTTGCACGACTTTGTAGTTTTCACAACTGAAGTTTGCCTGCAGGACAAAAGAGAGATCATGATATTGTTGTACAAAATCAAGATACGTTGATGACCAAACAAATAACAACAATAATAATTTTTTTATTTATTTTAAATGATTTAAACAATATTCCTTTAAAACATTAATCCTGATGATGATGCTGATGCTCCGAATCGTAATTTTTTACTAATAGAAATAATACTATTGTGGCTGTTGTTGTTAAATGTATTTCTACACAGATTATGTGTAAAGTTGTATTAAACACCTTTCTGGCCTGTGTCTGAAGAGAGGGGAGGAAGTTGTTTAGTTTGTCTCTGTTGGGGGCTTGAAGAAGGAAGTCAAAGACTTTTGTGAGGATGTTTCCTCTGTCTTCTGGTTTAGCAGGAGGACTGAACACCAGTTCACCCAGCTGCACAATCGTGAGAACAGGAAGAGCATCCGCCTGCAAATGACATGAAACTTCATTCACATGCATTCACAAAGCTTTTGCATATCTTCAGTCAGTCTTTAACATTCAATGACAGTAACAACTTCTGAATTACAGCTGAAAAATTGCGGCTGAAACTGGAGAAATCCTGAAGCTGTGCCAACGGAGAGAAACTGCCGAAGTTTTGCAGGATGAAGTCCACACTGTTGTTAAACGGCAATGTGCAGTCGGCACCTGAATTAAAATAATGCAATACTGTGTTCATTACTGATCATCACTGGAGGTCATTTAAATAGAGTCTTGTAAAGTATTATGTGTCAAATAAAGTTCAAGAAACATTGATTAAGCATTTAAACAGCATAAACAAATNTACTGATTCGTCTGTTTTAATAATCAAAGTGCACTTAAATGCACATGTATCTGGATATGTTTCATATATATTCCAGATAACTAATTTGATGAATTACTGCTGCCATAATTATTAGGAAAAATATTTTTTTACCCAAATTGCGCAATTATATAGCGTTAAAATAAGGAAGCCTATTAGTGCAAAAAATATACTATTTCAGCACATTTACAGAAGAGATAAACTCAATTGTTAGTCATTTGTAAATAAGACACAAGGGTTTGTGCTGAAAGTCTACTTGCGAAATTGCTAAATTGTTTAAAGAATTTGCTTTCAAGTTTGATTGCACCTCGATCGCCTCTTTGAAAAGTGGCAAAAATATATTGCCTAAATCATGCAATTATATAGCGTGAAAATAAGGAGGCATTTTCATGCTGAAAAAAATTACAATTACTTCGTAATAATGTTATTTTACTGCATTCAATTTGGAGGTAAACTCATTTGTGAGTTGTTTGTAAATAAGAGACAAGGGTAGGGCTGCACGATAAATCGAAATTAAATCGAAATCGCGATTCGACAGAAGCTGTGATTGTCCTGCGTATCTTTCAGTGAAGCACGGTTCTGTGATCCGCAGTAAATCTCCATCCAAAGGCCAGAAGGCACTCTCGCGCTGAAACTCCAAATACACCCGCAGAAGAAACCCAGGAAAATGCCTATCGCTGCAGCTGGATAAACAGAAGATTCAACTGCTTTTTTGATTCAACGTGACTAATAAACACAGGACTACGGCAATGTATGATTTATCTGAGTTCTTATTATTTTCATTGTTATAAAGTATATAATAATGCAATGCTATTATCACTGCGTAGAATACTATGAAATATGTTGCGTGTCTTATTCTGTGTAAGAAGCCACATCATCTCACAGAAGGATTTATTTCAAACACTCGACTGACGTTATGAAGTGAGTTTGGAGTAAAAACATGTTATTAAATGTGGTATTTTCACATGCTTACAGATGGAGCAGCATTTACTTCACAGAGCCGTAGTTCACTGAGAAGATATGCAAACAGCTGTCATTATCGCGAACGATTTCTTCCATTTCAGAATCGCGCAAATAAAATCGTCTGCGTTTTTTTTTTGCGTAACTTGTCAGTGAACTACGCCTATGTGCAGTAAATTCTGCTCCATCTGAAAGCAAGTGATGATGATTTCCTGCTGATTACAGAACCGGCTTTTTTAACAAAATGTGCATGACAATCGCATTTGATTAATCGTGCAGCCCTAGACAAGGGTTTGTGCAGAAATAGCTACTACTTGTGAAAATGCTAAATGCTAAATAAATAGAGCTTGATTCTTGATTAAACTGTTCAGACAGTTCAAACTTTAGTCATAATAGATATTTTAGATCATATTTTAGTAGGGATGTAATGATTAACCACGAGCCGGTTGAAAATCGATTCAAATATGTGACGATTCAAATCGGTTGAGATGCTAAACAAATCGCGATTCAATTAGGGGCAGGAGTTTATATGAACGTATGTCTTAGGGGAACTTACTGTCTTTAGAAAAGTTTAGATGGTATTTTTTCTTTTCATCTTGCCTCTGTATAATGCATATTAAAGTTCATAAGTGCAGCGCTGCTTTGTTCACAGCGGAAACCAAGGAAACACTTTAAGCGCCACCTGCTGGCAGAGAGTGAATCTGCGTCTCATTCAGCTCGTCTGCCGTTTCTGTTTCATGCAGATATTTTTTATGTATAGTTTCACAAAACTGAAGTCAAACCATTCTGTTTTTGCTTCAAATTTCGAAATTATACAATCTAATTTAGATTAAAAACTGCTCATGTTGCATGTATGCAGTATCTTTGTTTGGATCATGATTAAAATTCAGTGGTTGCCTCTCATTTTAAATGTTTAGAGCACAGACAAAGCCTTAGTTTGTATATGAAGAGATTTATTTTATTTGTATTATTTATTTATTTGATTTGGGATGTTTTAAAATTTCAATTTAGTTTTGTTATATACATTTACATTATATTTAAATTTTGTTATTTAGCAGACGCTTTTATCCAAAGCGACTTACAAATGAGGACAATAGAAGCAATCAAAACCAACAAAAGAGCAATAATATGCAAGTGCTATATTAGTATATTATTATAGTGTTATATTTCAATTTCACAAAGAAACGTACAGTACTTTGTCCAAGCAATAATAAAAGTAAATTTAATTTATAATTGGTCTTAAATCTAATTTAGTAAAATAATAATAAAAATCATAAATCGATAACGAATTGTGGACCTCGTCGAATCGAATCGTGATTTGAGTGAATCGTTACATCCCTATATTTTAGTCATTATTACTAGGAAATGTACATAAATGTCTCATTTAAACCAAAAATTACTGCGTTAGCCAAATTGCGCAATTATATAGAAAATAAGGAGGCGTATTTATGATGAAAAACGACAAATAGTCAATAAAAATATGCTATTTCAGAGCATTTAACTCAGAAATCAACTGAATTGCCAGTCTTTCGTAAATAGTCTTATTTATGAATGACTCACAATTCAGTTTATGTCTGTTTATAATGGTTCACGCTTAAGTATTACTTGTGAAAGTGCTAAAATGTTTTCCTATGAGTTTTACATTTTAGACCATATTTAATTTAATTGAATGAAAACAAAGCTACGAGAGGCAGAATTCAACATCAACAATGTAAATGACACATTGTATTCAAGCGGGTTTGCGCTAAAATACTACTTGTGATATTGTTTAGCAAATTCACTCCTAGGAGTATGCTTCTAGATTAAACCATTTTAGATGTTCTAGATCACATTTAACCTGAATGAAAATGAAGCTATGAGAGGCAGAAGTCGATGTATTGTTTTTGTCAAATAAATACGGCATCTACTCTGAGGTCTACAGTAGAAATGCACTGCGTTACGGTCCAAATGGCCTAGATTTGGGTCAGGCACTGGATCACTGTGCCGAGTGGGATTACAGATGGACAGAGAGCTAAACAGTCATTGGTTGGTGGCGAATGTGCCACACTGCATTAATGAAGCTCCAGTGAGCACAGAAGGAAATGTGATGGAGACGGTTACCTACTAACTCAAACCCAGGGTGTTGACTAGGGCTATGCGATATTGAAGAAAAATGTGATATGCGATAACTCATTAAATAATGCGATATTCGATATGCGATACGATAATGCTTAAAGTGCCACAAGATCAGATTAAACAGTTTTACTCAGCTGTAGCTGAGTCAGTTCTGTGAACTTCTATAAATATCTTGTCATATATATAGTTATTTGTATGTACTGTATGTATGTACCAAGAGCTCCTAAAAAAACACAAATTCCTTGTATGTTTGCACACACTTGGAGAATAAAGCTCATTCTGATTCTAATTCTAATTCTAATAAGAAAGCACCCCTACAACAACTTCTGAAAGGGAACGGTATGCGTTTTACTCAAGCATTACATAAAAATTTAATTTTAACATTAGTGAAATCATTTTAACTTGAGTTTAGGAACTGAATAATAAAAAGGAAAAATAAAACTGCTTAGTATTTACTCTTTGAATTCAATATGCACTGTTTCTTATTTAAGCTACAAAAGTTATTTAGTTAAGAGCAGTGAGTGATTTTCTCTTTGCTTTTTGTTCATGGCCCCAAATATTGCAAGTTGTAGCGATTTGCATATTGCGATATGTACATTTGCGTTATTTCGATAATTTCGATATATCGTGCAGCCCCAGTGTTGCCTACAGAGAGCTGAAGCCCAGATTCCTGGAAAGAAACAGTCTTCAGCTCAAAACACGTACAATCAGATACACACAGAGTGCAATATGTCGATTTTGACAGCCACTTCAAGGATCGTTTCTGGAATTTCCCATTATGCATCATTATTGTCTGACTATATGAGAGTCGCCATTCGAAGAGTCATTCGAAGCCCAAAAAATAATGCAATCTATGCACACTTCTATGAACCTGAAAATATCGCAAAGGACTCAATCAAGAAAAATCAAAGCAATATAATCAGTCACTGCAAAATTCCCTCAGATAGGCTAATTATCAAATATTCAGATCGCTATGGTTTTTTAAAATTCCTAAACATTCGACATTTCTTGAATATTTGGTTGTATTCTAGTTAAAATCGCATGAGATTCTAAATTGATATCTGAGGTCAAATTGTCTTGCAGATGATTTTAATGAATTGTGTCAAATGCACAGTAATTCATCACTTAGTAATCACATCAAATAGAACATGTGCTCAATTACTTGGCACATTTGGCCCTTTTTTCCCCATTTCTTCTAAATAATTAATGATAAAATTGAATATTTATCTAATTCTTAACAAATAACTTCTTCAGGCTACTGCCTTTCTTTGCCTACAAAACTATTGCAAAAACACTTTAGAATATCTTGCATTAGCTAGTCATCAACAAACATTACGTAACAATGAACAGATTCAACATGCATACAAAAATGTACGTATGCAAATATAGCCTATAAATCAAAGTATCCAGTCCCAGCCTTAGTCTGTTTATCGGATTTGCCAAAGTTTGCAAGGTTAGTAGCATCAAATCTTTGAAAGCTGGTTTTTAATTGTTGCATCACATAATTAAGAAATCCTCCCTTAATTGACAAGGAAACCTTTTTTAAAAACTGTGCTTGGACGCTTCACATGTCAGTCAGACCATCTCTTCCAGTCTAAATGGGTGGTTTTTGAGCAGAACCAAGAATGTCTATTCAAGAAATGTGAATAGTAGTTACCTAATCGTTAGATAGTTACCTAATGTTCTTATACACATTTCTGAAAGTTATATTATCAAGTGTTACTATTAATGTTTATAATACAAAAAAAAAAAATCTAACCAAATGACAGTTGGATCAGTCTTTACACACATATACTACAGTGGTACCGGGGCGGTGCCATCATGTCACAGTTAACCGTTACTATCCAAATGACTTTCAACAGACAGAAACCATCACATTCATTACTAAAGATGAGGACGCAGAGGTTTGCTTCATATGACAGCGATGAAGGTCACTGCAACCCTAATAAACCTACATTTCTAGAAGCTGTCCAGTGTCCATATTTGGACATTAATGTCCAATTTATAATTTAAATGCTTGTGTGTTCAGATTCAGTCAATCATACTCAGCAAATGTCCATGTTTAGACATGAACTTTCAATTTATGGTCCATCATATTCAGCATATGTCCATATTTTGGCATTAATGTTAAAATTATAATGAATAATGTCCAGGATATGCTCATATTTGAACATTGATACTCAATTAACAATTTAGAATGTTGTGTATGTGTCCATTTTTGGACATTAATATTCAATTCATCAGGAATAATGTTCTGCAAATGTACTTATTTAAACATTTCTATAAATGAATTATGAATAATGACCAACATCATCATGAACATCTCATTTTGCGTCTCAAAAAACAGCGTTTTTAATCATTTTCATCATTTGCCTTGAAATGCACATTGTTTATCATATTCTTGATCAGAATATGAATATGGTCCAGCCCTGCCATGATGGAGATGCACTTGTTTTCCAGTGGCGCAATACTGCAACAAACGCTTATTATGATAACAAATCAATTTAAATGCTTCATAACATGCCGCAGAAACATTAAACGCTCAAAAACGCTAACGAATGAGGGTCACTCACCCAGAACACGAAGGAATAGACGATGAGGAGCGTTTTGAGGCAGGTAATGACTGGTTTGGTCTCCATTCTCCTTGATGCCATGAGCGCAGTGGGTTTGTGCTGCTGTGATTCTCCGCTGCGCCTCCGCCGCTGCGCTCCAGTCACTCTAGACGCGCCTGGCCAATCAGAGGGCGAGATACCACGCGAAGGACCCGCCCCGCTCCGTCAGACTCCCTGCTGGCCAATCAGAGGAAGAGAGGGGGACGTTCAATCCCCGCCCTCGAGACGCGACGCCCTCTGCTGGACGTCACATGACAGCGACGACAGTTGCGCTAAAGGTGAGGCAGGTGCCTTTGCGTCAGTGAGAAAGTGATGAAAAAAATGAAAACTGTAAATGTAACAAAAACATGTAATTGAATCTGCCCTTTTTCGTTTTGTAAGCATTGTTATAGGCTATAAAATGTCAATTTTGCTCACATTTAACCTTTGATATAAATAAAATTACACTTTTTTTACACTAAAGAATTAGCATTTGTTTAATTTAATCCTTGACCTTCCTTGACTTTTCATACAAATGACTAGGCTACATCAATTCTATAAGCGTATTCAAAACTAACAAAACTCTCATAGGCCTAATGTAACACCTTGGTGTCATAAATAAAAAGTGTTTGAGTTGATTGATGATTTCTTTCTTTCTTTCATATTTTTATGTCTGTTCTTGCTTGACTTTACATAAAATGAATTGAAAAATGAAATACAGAAGTTGTAGGTTTATTGAAAACTAATAAAGCTGTGATTCTTTTCTATATTAGATGATGATAAGTAACGCGAGTTACGTAATCAGATTAATTGTTCAAGTAACTAGTAACGTAACGTATTACTTTTTAATTTACAAGATAATATATGAGTTACTTTTTCAAATAAGTGACGCAAGTTACTTTTTTTTTTTTTCAAATTTATTGACTGACAGCTCTCCTGTCCCATGTTGAGAGAAATCAGGAGTAAGATGTTACTGTAGTTCTAGAATAAATATGAATATGCATTAATTCATCTCACTCACAAAAACAAAAAAAACACAGATTCAGCATTCCTCAAAATGAATAAAAAATCAAGAATCAAACTCAGAATATGACGCAAACCTGAAATAATTAAATATGTTAAATAACACAAACATCCTTTATGTATTTAATACCATTTTATTAACCAATGTCTTTGCTACTGACCTTCGATGATCCAGTTCAACCATATTAATAAGCACAAATTACTCTAGACAAATATTTGTGTCTTTTTTTATTGCTGAAGAGTGTTGGACTTTCTTCTTCTGTGTATACTGTACAGACGTGGATTTACATTTCTTTCAGCCTGAGGCTTATTCATTTCATTTTGGTGTGAAAAGGCTTTTATATTTGCCAAAAATAGAACATTTTTACTTTAAAAACAAACAAGCAAGCCCTGTCCAGATGTAAAAAGTAACGCAAAAGTAACACAACACATTACTTTCCATAAAAAGTAAATAAGTAACGCAATTAGTATTTTTTAGGAGTACAGCAATACTTGTTAAGCATACTTTTAAAAGAAATTTCCCAACCTATACTCATACTACAGACAGACAGACCAGATAGAAGATAGATAGATAGATAGACGAGATAGATAGATAGATTAGAACTCAATATTAGCCGAATTACCAGTGTTAAAGTATTGATTATTATGGGCGCCATTTATAACGGTGCTAAAAAAGTTTCAGATTAGAAAAGTTCGAAATTACACATAAAATAATTGTAAACAAGATTATTACTTCCAAGTCAACGTCTCATCCTCTTTCTCTCAGTAGAAGCCTCATGTGATCCTTCAGTCTAGTGTGAAATAAGTTCACAGTTCAGCTCCAGTTTTAGCACGCAGTCGTGCTATATTTGGCACTCCAAATTTGCAACCTATCGAGGAGCCAGTGTAGTGAGACTCAACTCTCAGCAATTACAGCAGGCCGATGGAGGCGAGCACAACCACAACACAGCTGCTGTCACCTCGTGCTCGAGCCGTGTGTGAAGAAGACCTGAGTCGGTTCACACTCACTCACCATGTGACCTGACCCCACTATTAACACCCTAAATGAACCTATACAATGAACGACCCCACAGCACTCATGATCAGGGCGTCAAATCGCAGCTGCCGCTGGTGTTTGACGCCACTGAATATAATAAATAAATCTATAGATTAATCTATTTACAACATTTTAAGGTGTGGTCACAAGGTCCATTATACGAAGCAGTGCTTACACAGAAGTCTAAACCAAGCAGATTTCTGTTGGTCTTTACGGCAAATTTGCGTGAGTGACCCGCTGTATTTGAATTGCGTCACCAATTTGAACAGATGAGCATGGTGTATGGAAGCCCTGGCCGTTCCATCACGGAATAAAATGCATTGCAATTCTGAGATTATTGCGAGATATAAGCCCCTTTCACACAGAAATACAGGGAATTGCTGTAAAATTAGTGGAACGACTTTACCGGTAAACAGAAAAAGGCACAGTACAGCTGACCGGAAATGACTGACCTGGCTTATCTAAAACCAGGAAGTAAATGTGGATATAGTCCATTCTGTCACATAATTTAATGGAAATAAACTATAAACGGCGGGTGTTGGTTGTAAACATGTGAGGCAATAAACTTGTCAGTGTTTTCATTTTGTCGTCAAATGTCACCTTTATGCAGCTCTTTGGCCCAAAAAATCCAGTGTAGAGGGCCTTTAGACATTCTGTAAGGGGTCATATGATGCAATTGCAATTTTCCTTTCTCTTTGGAGGGTTAAAGCTCTTGGTGCATAAAGCAGATCTGTAAAGTTGCAAAGACTAAAGTCTCTGCAACTTTATCCAAAGAGATATTCTTTATAAAAGTCCAAAGAGTCAACCAAGCCTACTCATGTCACGATGGGGGAAGATTTGCATAACGCCGCCCAATGTTCACGCAAAGAAAGAAGGGGTAACTTTATTCTGTCTGTAGTATTGTTGTTGCCGCCGCCATGTTGTGAAGGCGCTGTGTGTTTCGTTGTGGAAGCGAAACTACTTTGTTTGGTCTCCAAAAGAGGACGATATCCGCTTCAACATGCTTGGAGCTGGTCCGTGCTGGTCGCTGAGGAAATACAACAACTTCACGCTGTTGATCGCCGAATCGGCTTTCACCGTGGACGAAGCGGGAGTCCAGCCCGGGGTCGTCACATATGGTTGCCGCAAGCCAGCCGGACGCTCCTTCTTCGAATCCGCCGGCCGCGCCGTTCTCATGCCCGCCTGCCTCTGCTCACTCAAGCCAGCCTCCGCTCACTCTAGGCCGCCGTGTGTGACGCTGTGTTTCGTTGTGAAAGCGAAACTAATTTGTTTGGCCTTCCAAAAAAGGACGACAACTATCATCCGTGGTTACGTTGTCTGTACCAATACTGTTCCCGAACACTGCAATCCAATATTAGATGTGTGCAGCACATTTATGGAGGGACTGTTTCCTGAAGCCTGTTCGAGAGTGAGGAGTAGAATACAAATGCTCGGCAGTTCTGACTCACAGACTGCTAAGTTACGTTTTTTATATGTAAATGATTCGCCACTGCGATAAAACGCAAGTGTGAGCAGGTAAATAGGCTTGTTGATGTCATTTCTCCGATCATAAATGCAGACATGTTTTTATGTTTACGTGGCGCGATGCAACGCATAAAAAAAACAGTATAAGTGTTATTATAATCAGTAATTATGTCCCACTGGATGCAACAAATGCCTCGTTTATAAGGGTTTTAATGTTTTTGTCTCGTCGCAAAGGTCAGGACACGGAATCACAATATGGTAAGGGGCGTAACATTTTTGTCACACGCTTGAGGTATTCGGCCAATCACAACACACTGGATAGATGGCCAATCACAGCACTCCCCGCTTTTCAGACCGCTGAGCTTTGTAAAAAACAACGAGTTCAGAAAGGCGGGGCATAGCGGAGAAACAATAATGTACAGTATGTGTAACCTTAAACCGCATAATAATTTTCAATTATACAATTTCATTACACCAAATACACAAAATAATGTTCTATTTAGCAAAATCATATGGCCCCTTTAACGTCCATAAACAGCTCTGAGTAAATCTGCGTCAGAATGTTATGACTGGCCCAGAGTATACGTCTAACCTCAGGGTTTGAATTGTGCTCATACAGCTATTGTGCTAAATCGGTACTTCGTTCAGTATCACACAGAACACATCACCAGAAATTACTGATACGGCCTAATGTTTTCAACTTCTCATACGGCTAAATGCCCAGAAGGGACTTACCCGGTATTTTTGCCAAAGTCCTGTTAACACATATCTTCCATAATGATATTTACTGGTAACTTACAGTAAAGATGGGGGTTTTGTTTGCGTTTCAGAAATCTGTGTTGAACTTCAACTTCAAGCATTATGTGAAGAGATGTCATAAAAGGAAAGATTTCCTATGCTGTGGAATACAACCAGATACAAAAGGGTGTGGTGGGTGAACTTAATTAGATGGAACCAGCAGATAGAATTTACCAAACATATTTATGACAACAGTGAAATTGCTTTTATTTATTCACTGGAGATGACAGACTTGACCTATGTGTTGCAGAACAGAACTAAAATAAAAAGCTTTTGCTTTTCATTTATAGTTTACAAGTTTTCCAAATTGTTCTGTAAATTTTCCATGAAATTACCACAGACAGAAAGTAAAGAATAAAAAGGAACACCGTGATTGTGAATAATTACTTTATTCACGTGTTTACTAGATTGAAGCCTGTATATTCACTTTTCCAAGTCAGATTGTTGCAGTGCATCCATAATTAGCTATGTTATACCGTGGGTACCTAATTATTTCTTTCTACAAAGCTTGTTAAAAAATCACTCACTGTTGAGGAAAAAATGTGAACTCTGCCAAATTGGACAATCGCTGTGAAAACTAGAAAATGTGCTGGATTTAGAAAAAAGTATCAGTGCTAGAAGGCCATGCGTGTGTCTGTACGTGTCTGTGCATGCGTGCCTGTGTATCAGGTGTGTGCCTGTATCACGCTGTGGCCCCGCGCTGAACAGCTCTGAGGTGATGAATAACACATTATGGTGATTGGTTTTGTCTGCTACCTGCAAACGCTCTGCCTGTGGAATACGAACAGCCTGCTTTATTACAGCCTTTCTCTCTGACTAACACAGTACAAATGATGGGCAGAATAAATTGGCCAGAGAAAATGGAAGAGGAGCACTTTGGAGAGGGTCTCGTTATTTAAAAGACTGAATAACTGATTCCACCAATAAGAATGCAGATTTTTTTTTACATGTGGAAGAAGAATTTGGCTTACCATTCATGGGCAAATGACTATTGTATAGTATGTACTCTTTTAGTGGAAAAAAGTACATACTTTAGAGTGTGTAGAAGAAGAGCTTTTAGACATACTACTTCACCATAATTGCGTCTTTAACAGACTGCTTAGTTAAAGTCCCCATTAAATCAAAATTAAAGTTTTTTGGGTGTTAGTATCAATATGTTAGTCTTAAGGTTATCTATAAGGCAGTGTGCTCCAAAACAGTGACAAAATTCACATTTAGAAGATATAAGCATTCAAAGCTTGCAGTTCGTCACTTCTGCAAAACGGCGGACGTTTTTTTTTGCCGTCATATCGTACTTCAGCTTCTTATCAAACTTTCTGTCCAATCAAATGCGCTCTAGAATCCGAATCGCCCACCCCCTACACTATAAAATAGACGCTGAAGCCTCGGCTGAAATCGGTTACTTGTCCACAGAATTAGTATCTTCTGTACAGTGAATGGCACGTTGTGCACTATATAGGGGACAGGGAACGATTCAAACAGTATAAATATGCTTTCCATTGAGGAAAAAAAAGAAATCTGGTTTCGCGCTGTGTTATGCTAACCACCGCACCGCACACACACTCTGCTCCGGTCCAGAGACACGATAGCAAGGAGCGGATCACATGCGCGAGTCGGAGCAGACCACAGAATGTATCGGAGCTATTTGAATTATACACAGAATGCTATAATTTTATAGCAATATGGAGACATTGTGGCTGGCATACCCTGTTAAATGCGGCTTTACGGAGCTCAACGACTCTGAACAGCAAGCTGTGATATAAACGAACGCTATTGGCTATTTTAAAAAGGGGCGGGGCTTCTTGATATGTCCCGCCCTGTCTTCCTGTTTCAGTTAAAATGACGTCAAAAACATTGAGTGAGGTGCTGTTTCTAAGCATTTCCGGTGATGATGCATATGCTATGAATTATAAGGTAAGACAATATATATGAAAGTTACAATATGTTCAGATTAGAGCAAATGGGATAACCTGAATGAATTTAAAAAATAATTACAAAAATTTAATTACTAAACCACTTCCTTAGACCGCTTTACGAAACGAATACACCATTTAGGGTCCTATTTTAAAGGGGTCATATGACGTTGCTAAAAAGAACATTATGTTGTGTATTTGGTGTAATGCAATGTGTTTATGCGGTTTAAGGTTTAAAAAAAAAACACATTATTTTCCACAAAAAGTACATTATTGTTTCTCCTCTATACCACGCCTTTCTAAAACACGTCGATTTTTACAAAGCTAATCAGTCTGAAAAACAAGGTGTGCTCTGATTGGCCAGCTATCCAAAGCGTTGTGATTGGCTGAATACCTCAAGCGTGTGCCGGAAATGTTACACCCCTCACCATACTGTTGATGCCATGTCCGGCCGGAGGCCAAAACCCAAGAAGAAAACCCCAGTTACAGACGAGGCATTTGTTGCATCCAGTGGGGGACATAATTACTGATTATAATGACTTATACTGTCTTTTTACGCATTGCGTTGCGTATCGCGCCGCATAAACATAAAACCATGTCTGCATTTGTGATCGGAGAAACGACAAACAACAAGCGCTACACTACAATACTTAAAACTCCGTTTGAACTCGCAGTGGCAAATTCTTTAAATATAAAAAACGTACTTCAGGCTGTGAATCGAAGTGCCCGACTGTCCTTGCAAAGGGGACTGCCCCACTTTATAGAAACAGGCCTTTGTGCACAGACGCATTGTAGTCTACTCTACCAGGTTCAGTAAACAGTTCTCCATAAAATGTGTTGCACACATCTAAATATTTGGGTTGAAACTGTTCTGGAACAGTGTTGTAAATACAACCTAACCACTGATTTCTAGTTGTGTCCACTTTTGGAAGACAAACAAAGTAGTTTCGCTTCACAATGAATCACAGCGCATATTCGGGTTGCCACCTTCAGACAAGCCAAAATAGGGACAACATTCACGACCATTCCACCCACACAGTGACATAGATAGACATGTGGGGGGGTGTTGTAAATGAGGCATTTTAGGAGGGGCGTTGGGACAAGTCTTACTTTTAATAAAAATTCTCTTTGGGTTTGAGAATTTAGTTCTTTGAAACCTTTAGGGCTCTATCTATGAACGAAAAGCTTGTAACACTCCAAAGACGAAAAGGAAAATTGAAATTGATCATATGCACACTTTAACACTTTTTTTTTTTTTTCCAGTGCCTAGGGGTGTGGGGAAAGAGTGTGCATGGATATGAACTTCAATTTCCATCTGGGTACATTTGGGATTCTCATTTCAACATACTATGATTTGGAACACACTAATTCTAATTTTAATACTATTTAGGATGGATGTAAATTGGGATGCAGAACATGTCTAAAAAGAGACTGGGATTCTGAAAGAAGCTTATAAGTATAGTCATTATAGTCAAACAGCCATTGACTTTTTTCCATATTATGGAAGTCAACTTCGAATAAAATAAATTTTGATTTCTATGCTCATTCAAATGAAATTTGTATTCCTATACAATTCATCTAAAATATATTCTCCATTATGATTGCTTCCTCAATTCAAAAGGCAAACAATGCTACAATCAAACAATTACATCATTACGTACATATCGGCATCCAAGAAACTTTGTTTTAGACCCTCATTACAGCATGAGAATGCATGAACTCATAACACAACATTTATGAGGACGTTGGCATTGCTTTTGGTGCTGTGGCATCGTGCCTCAGCTGGCATAGTGCTGTACATTCTGGCTCTGAGACCCAGCGATGAGGGACTGTTGCCAGTTGGTGCTCATCAAATTATTGTTGAGCTGTCCCTGCCAGTAAATTGCTGTTACACCTGTTCAGTAGAACTGGAGGAGCTCTAGCAGAGGAAGCCCATATGTCATGCCAATACACATCCCTACTGTGCCTCCCAACCATACCCTGTCTTACATTCACAACAGCCAATAATCAGCCTTATTCCAATATGCTTCAAAATAAATAACAATGTAAAAAATTAGACAGAATGAAAAAAGTTAATAGTGCTTATAAAATACATACAAGCAGATTTATGAATGCACGTTATATTAAACTGAACTTACTTAAGCCAAATTTCTGCTTTCTGCAGATTGTTCTCAAAACTCACTGTTATCAAGAGTATTTAAAACTAGCAAATGATTAACAATTTAAATAATTACTTTCTTAAAAATAAAAACTACCTAGACATAAAAAATGAGAAACATTACTTTAAACATAAAAAAAAACATGTTAAAGCGAGAATGATCAATTATCTATGTTTCTAAATGAATTGTATTTTATTATTGATTTGAAGATTATAATTGATTTGAAAATTATTTGTATAAGATTTGAGAATGCTAGCAGGAAATACAGATCTTCATAGAAGAATGAAATTAGAAAAAAAGTATATTACCATTCTGCTACACTAAAATCTTTACATATTAATAAATATTGAATTGTGTTGGTTAAAGTTTGGTTAAACATTGATCTATATTCAGAAATCCTGACAGGGATCGAAAAGTGTCAGATGCCTTCAGTGATATAACATGAACACAACTGCGTAAATGCATTAAATGCATTCAGACAGATTTGTAATATATAGTGATTGAATAAGGTTTTTGTCATGGCCCCCCCCCCCCCCCCCCCCCCGGTTCAAGTGCGACACAGATGTGTATTTCTGAACGGTTAAGTTGAGGCAGCTGGCAACAAATTTGTATGATCTCCAGATACTGCTATGCCTTCCACTTTTCTGATTAGACAATTGTTATGCTACATACTGTATATATGGGAAAATAAAAGAATCAGATATCCTGAAATGGATTTCAAGGAAATGAGCTTGACAAAGTTAACATTTGTAAACATGCATTAACCCAGTTTATCATTAGAGCAGGTGGGTCTAAATAATGTGTGCTTAAGTAATCTTACCTGATAACAGCATTCCATTGTTCAAGGAAGTTTGCTCACATGTAGTTCCTCAGTACACTCTTAAAAATAAAGGTTCCAAAAAAGGGTTTCACAGCGATGCCATAAAAGAACCATTTTTGGTTCCACAAAGAACATTCAGTCAAAGGTTCTTTAAAGAACCATCTCTTCTTACCTTTTAGTAATCTGAAGAACCTTATTTCACCACAAATAACCTTTTGTGAAACAAAAAGGTTCTTCAGATATTAAAGGTTCTTTATGGAACCATTCAGACAAAAAGGTTATTCTATGGCATCGTGAAGCCATTATTTTTAAGAGTGTAGGTTCCTTTTCCACAATAAAACTCTGAAACCTCTTAAAGTGATGTCAAAATGGTAAATGTGTTCTCTGTTCATGACATTATTTTAGATTAATTTAGAAGACTAAAGGGCAATTCCTTTCGTCTGACTTACTACAACAAAAACCGGCTGCAGTACAGCTTCCTCTCGGTGGAAAAGATTATCACGCTCATTTTCATGTTTTTGAAATTCACAATCTGTTGAGACTGATCAACATTTCTCTCGCAGAATATTTAGGTTTGTTAGTCAGGTTGTTTAGAGTGAATCATTCACAGTGTTTACAGTATTGTTGGCGAGCAGAACGCGCATCTGGGAGATCCATCACTCTAGGAATATGAATGTTTACACAATGACAGTAGATTTATCTCCAAATATAATGTGGGTCCTGACAGTTCGATTTAGTTTGGTTTCCTATTGCATAAACATCTGGAACCCAAGTATTACCAAGACTCTTTCATCTCCTTCTCTACCAAGGGACTAAAGTCAGTTCATTTTCATTATTTCCCCATCGAACTTTTTCAGAATCTTGTGTAATTCTTGGTAGTTCATGTCTTTCACATTTCACATCTTTCCTTCACTTTTTATATCTTTCTAATTTCCCAACTCCCACCCCACTACACATTTTTCATCCAAATACTTGACTTGGATACTTGCATACAACACAGTATCTGTGTTTTCTGATAATTTGCTTTGGCAAGCAAGCTTTTGCCAAGAACATGTATAAATAAACATAAATAATGGCCAGCGAAGTGAAAGACACGGACCAAGGTCAATGATTTCAAGAGAAACAGAGAACATGCATATGCATATGACTTTGCAAAACGAATTGTTACAATGTATGATTGCACATAATTAAAAAAACATGATTACTCCCACATTTGCTCTCAGATTTTATCTTTCCACCAAGACCCTTTTATTGGATGTTTTTATTTTATAGTACACTCTTAAAAATAAAGGTGCTTCACGATGCCATAGAAGAACCTTTTTGTCTGAAAAGTTCCATAAAGAACCTTTAACATCTGAAGAAACTTTCTGTTTCACAAAAGATTCTTTGAAGGTTCTTCAGATTATAAAAAGGTAAAAAAAGAGATGGTTCTTTAAAGAACCTTTGACTGAATGGTTCTTTGTGGAACCAAAAAGGGTTCTTCTATGGCATCGCTTGAAGAACTGTTAGAAGCACCTTTATTTTAAGAGTTGTAATGCAAACATCAAAAATAGCGAGTAGATAGATATGCTTTCTATCATAGAATCCATTATGCAACTCAACCCAATATTCTATCACAGAAGGGAATCCTCTGTGCAAAATGTAGAATAAATAAGATGTGGAGTTGGATTTTCTTATCAAATGCTCAAGATATTGATTGTGTGCTTGTCAGGCAGAAAGAGTCATGATTCAGATTGGTTTTAAAACGAGTGCGAGATAAACATTTGGGTATTTCATATTCCCTCACTGTTGTAAGTCTTGCAAGTTCATACGGTCACTATGATTGAAAGAACCCCTTTAAGTGATCATATTCTTTCCAACAACAACAGCCCACCTCCTCTGTCAGGAAGAAAGCTCTTAACCACACATGCTCAGGCTGGGAGAATGTGGAAATGAGGCCATTTTAGCCTTTCGGAATTAAAGAGCTGTGCGTTAAAGTGCTGTTTCATTGTGCTCACTTTATATGCGTAACAATTGGTTAAATAAACTTCTTACATTAAAGCCTTTTACATCATTATTCAATTATGTTCAAAAACTACAGTAATCAATCACTTTCATGGTATATACTTTAAATAAAGCTCTTGTTCTACTTTGTTTAAATTAACCATTTTAATTACACGAGTGCGGTAGCCTTTTTTTTTTTTTGACAAACTCTAAGAGGCACAAGACACCCAGAATTTGTTCTGAATTTGTGGCAGGCAATTTTTGGGCATTCCTTCTTGGTATGGCTCCCCTGCTGTGCTGTGGGACAAATCAGCCTTTACATGCTAAACCCCCCGGTGGGGTGAAAGACGGCCGACCCACTTAAGATCATTAGTCTCTGCTCTCTACATTTCTGATTTTTTAATCTTCTACCCAAATCAACTGTTCTCTGCTTTGAAATGCTTTTAAGTTAAGACAAATTTAAGGATTTACTGTTTGGAAAGTTCTGTTCTTCTGAGATCATTTTCATAAGCCACCCTGAGAAGTATAAAAGGATTTGTGTCAAAAACCCCTGCCATGTGGTGTAGCTTGCTTTCGAGTGCCACTCCAAAGGGAATTCACTTCCTGCAGCACCCTGAGTATCATGAGAGAAATCTTTGGTGTGTTAGATCGAGAGAGAATATTGGTTACAAAAACAGACCTTACATATTATTGAAAAATATTGTTTAGAAAGAATTTATTGTTTATTTTTGGTCTATAAACACAAAACCATCATATAAATACAAAAACAGACTACACATATAGAAAATCCAACATTACATTTGTTATGCATTTCGGCCATTCATTTACACAACAACAGCGTTTGAACAGGTTTTTATGCAAGTTTTTGAAAACGATACTGTTAGTGTCTTTGTGTATATTACAATAATTAGTGAAAGCAGTAACGTCATGCACATGCGTGTTACATATGCATATGCATGAAGAACATTAAGGCTTTATGTTCTGCATATGCATATACGTATAAGTTTTTCCTTATTAAGTGACATTGCCAACTACTGGCCTGACATGCATAACACAGCGTTTTTAGTCGTTTTTGTGGATCTGTGTGAATGGGGATCATTTTGACAATGTTGTCGACTCGACACTTTTAAAAACCACACAAAAGGAAAAACTTAAAAATTTTTAGTATATCATTGATGTGTAGACATTAAAAACAAGTTGGACAAAACCTATCATCCATGTGAAAAATGAATTTCCCCCTAAACTTAAAATCTTTGTGCCAATAACTGCAACCAAATGCTTCTGATAACTGGAGATGAGTTTTTTTACAGCACTGTGGTGGAATTTCGGCCCACTCGTATTTGCAGAACTGCTTTAGTTCAGCCACATTGGAGCACATTTCAAGCATGATCAGCATAATCTCGTTATGCTTGAGCTTCACCTTACACAGACTGAAGACCAGACGTTTTTATTTAGGATTTTCTGGTAGAGAGCAGAATTCATGTTTCCCTCTCAGTTATTGCAAGTTGCCCAGGCCCTGAAGCAGCAAAGCATCATCACACCAGTACACTGGCACACCCATGCTTGACTGATAGGTAGGTTTATGCATGCATGTATGTACAGCATGTATGCAGAATTCTGTGTTTAGTTTACGTTAGATGTAAGCAGGGACACCGGTATCCAAAACATCCCAAACCTAGACTCATCAATTCACAAAAACATTCTCCCAAAAGGTTTAAACATCATCAAGGTGTGTTTTGGCAAAATTCAGATGAGCCTTAATGTTCTTCTGGGTTAGCCGTGGTTTTTGCCTTGCCGCTTTTCCATTTTTTGTCCAGTGTCTTTCAGATAATGGTGTCATGAATATGAACTTTTTCTGATGCAAGAAAAGTCTGCAGTTCCTTTGATGTTGTCCTTGGGTCTTTTGTGACTTATTGGATGAGTCGTCGCTGTGCTCTTGGAGGAATTTTGGAAGGTTGGTAAGTTTGGTATTTCCATTTTGTTTTTTTCCATATTGTCTTACTGTGTTAGACCTTTTAACCAACTTTATGTTTTTGACAAAGTTGAATTAAGTGTTGATTTAATTGAACAGGGCTGGCAGCAATCAGGCCCGAGTTGGTAATCAGGCATTTGGTCCAGCTAAGCCCCATTAGGAATGCTCAAGAGGGTGTTTACGCAGCACCATTTTCAGCTAGAAATTGATACTTTTTATGCTGTTTGGTCATTTATTTACATGACCATGGCTTTTTGGTGACCTGACAACACAAATTTTTAAAAACAGGATTTAAAGCTTTTAAAATTGATACTGTTATTGTTTCTGTGTAAACTACAAAAACGTGAATTTGTGAAAACGGTGACATAATTTGCATGCATGTTATGTTTTCAGTCAATGCCCGCAGGTGTGTAGTGTTTCTTTACAAAGTGACATTGGCATCTACTGGCTGGTTTCGTTTAATATAGCGTTTGAGTCTTTTTTTGCGGATCTGTGTGGCATTTTGACAGCATTGCTGGCTGTACTGAAGTTTTCAAAACCCCCCCACCGCAAAGTTTGCAGGACAATCACTATTGTGTGAATGTGTTCTTAATTTATTGTATATTGATTTATGATTTGTGTCATAGATTTAGGAGTTAATAGGTACGGGGCAAATACATTTTCAGACAGACACAGTTGGAGTTAGACAACTTTTTTTGCTTTAGAAATAATATTATAATTTAAAAACTGAACTTTTGTGTTCACCATGGTACAATAAAAGTATCATATAGTAACAGTAATACCGTGATATTTTGATATAGTGACCAGCATTTGCACAAATTAGAAATGTCTGAATGTCACTGCATTAGCAAACAAAGTTACAACTGCAAACAAATACAGCATTTTTTTTTAGTTACCCTTTTTTTTTGCTGGACTCAAGGAGATTTTAGGGGATGTATAGAGTCAGTTAAAGGGTTAGTTCACCCAAAAATTACTCACCCTCAAGTCATCCTAGGTTTATGACTTTCTTTCAGACGAATCCAGTCGGAGTTATATAAAAAATTGTCTTTGATCTTTCAAGCTGTTTCATGGCGCTCAGCGGGTGTTGCATGCATCCGTTCAAAAGCAGTTAAATAAAATGCGCCCATCCATAAAAACAAAGTGTCTCACACGGCTCCGGGGGGTTAACAAAGGCCTTCTGTAGCGAATCGATTCCTTTTTTTTAAGAAAAATATCCATATTCAAAACGTAATAATCACTTTAATCTAGCTTGCGCTCACTGTTGTACAGTTCCGGGCGGATGACGTATGAGGTCAGCGTTGCGCTTGCGCCGGTGAGTCTCGTGAAAACCAGTGTTTGTTTACAGGATCAAAGGAAGCAAGTTTCCTTACTTTAGCAAAGGAAAACTAGTCTCCTCTTGGTTTATATCCAAATCCTACAAATCCTCAGTTTGTACTTCTAATTAGTGACCTTTGTTTTTTTTTTCAATCTCTCCGCAGCGTTTCCGTTTGCGTCACTTCTGAGCGGCGCATGCACAAAACTGACCTCATATGTCATATGCCCGGAACTGCTTCCGTTTACAACAGTGAGCGCAAGCTACATTAAAGTGATTATTACATCTTGAATATGGATATTTTTCTAACAAAAAAAACACATTGATTCGCGACAGAAGGCCTTTGTTCACCCCCACGGAGCTGTGTGAGACACTTTTTTTTTTTTAATGGATGGGCACATTTTATTTAACTTATTTTGGACGGATGCATGCAACACCCACTGAGAGGCATTAAACAGCTTGAAAGATAAAAGACCATTTTTAATATAACTCCGATTGAATTCATCTGAAAGAAGAAAGTCATATACACTAGGATGCCTTGAGGGTGAGTAAATTTTTGGGTGAACTAACCCTTTAACATAGGTGTACAGCGGAAGTTCATCAAACAACCAGAAAACATTTCATTTTGAACAGTATATGTTGTTAATATTTTAAAATAGAATAAACTTGCATTTGAAATTGTTTTTGTGACATGGTTTGTAAAATGTGTTCATCATGCTTAATGATCTGGCTAATAGCTTACTGGAGAGTATGATTATAAGTACCTAATTGCATTAACATTAGTCATTTTCTCACACAGAAGACTTGGAACATAATGTCAAATATACCACTTTTATATTACAATTATGGTGCTTTTGCATGTTTTTTGAAGCTTGAAAAATTCTTCAAAATGTATCCTGGAAGTGATACAGCATTGGAAAAACATGATGGTGAGTTAATGGTGACAGGACAATTTTTTTGGAAAGAAGAAGAGTGACATAAAAACACTTGAAGAAGTGAGTAGATGTAACATCAACAACACAAAACGCATAGAAGGTGACGATATATTAACCTGCATCAGTCAGGATGAGTCTGTGAGCTGACAATTCAGCAAACACTGTTGTCCATATGACATACGATGTCCCCGTCCACAACCAGATAATCTACCTTAAATTAATAGGGTTCAGTGCTTACAGTGATCAGATTAATTCCGCCAGCGTTTTCTAAACCTGTATTAATCCCTGTAATCCTCAGCAGTTTCACTGCCAAGTGCTTTAATCCTTCAGCCACCAAGTGAGAAAAATACGAAAGTAGCCGTGCAGATGTACAATTCGGTTCTGTCCATCATTCCAACATTCATCTTTCACGTCTGTCCAGACAGGAACATATAGAGGCCCTTGAAATCTATGCTAAGGAACACATTGATTTGATCCCAAAGGTTCAAGCTAATCAAGGGTAGCGTGTTCAGCTGCAAGTGGTAAGAGATCCCATATCACTATTAGCATAAAATAACAGCCAGCACCTCATGTGCACATCCTGTACATTGCTGCAGTTTCACCACAGCAAATAATGTGTAATACACTAGAGGTAAATGGTGAATAATAATTGCTTATGCAGATTAAAAAGGATGTAATGTTACTGAGGTGAGCAGTGCATGGTTAATGTGAGAACTGACTCTAATATCCTGTTCACACCCAAAGGATGAAAATACATACACAACATTTTCATTGAGGAATTTACTCACCTTCCTTTACAAAAGTCAGTCAGAAGAAAATTCTACACCAACAAAAAAGGACCATGCAATAATAAGTTTTACAGACATGCACCATTTCAAGTACCTTGAAGTAACACAATGGCACAAGAACATGGTACCATCACTGGACCACATTTCATTGAGTAAATCTGCCAGTAGATGGAGCTCTTCCAAGTGAGTGTTTCCAGAGCAGATCTGAAAATGTTGCATTTTTCAGTGGCAGTTGAATGAAAAGATTTTTGTCACATTGTTTCTGTCAAGTGGTTCAAGACTTTTCCATTTTTATATGTCAAAACAACAACAAAAACGTCTTTCCATGAAATACATTCTAAAAATAGAGAGAATATTTAAAATATATGAATGCTGGCTACTAGCACTGGAACCAGTTACATTTTGATATAGTATTTGGAAGCCTGTGATAAATTATGCCACTTGGCAAACATCATATAGAACATGAGTGTGAGTAGAGACGGTTGGCACAACATAACATAACATCCCCATGGGAATGTTTGGCACAATGGCCCAACATAACTTTAGTCTTTAATTAAACTATGAAATATGAATTTGCGACATGTGTTTGTTTTTACCCAAGAACTTGAGCATTTGCAACTAGCTGGGTGCCTTAATGTTTGTTCCACCTTAATGTTGCTAATTAATGTTTTTAGCCAATTATTTCAAGTAAAGTTTTGTAACGTTTGTTCCTCAATGTTGTGTATTTATTTAGTCAGTTATTTCAAGTAAAGTTTTAAGTTAAGCTTTACACGTATAAGCTATACGATATTAGCAAAAGGTTTAAAAACAGGTTGCCAGATCAAGGATCAGGAAGATCCTTGTGTGTGGTATTTCAAACATATGGATTTATAATTTAATAAGTTATGCATTTAGCAGATGCTTTTATCCAAAGCGACTTACAGTGCATTCAGGCTATACATTTTTTACCAGTATGTGTGTTCCCTGGGAATTGAACCCACAACCTTTTGCACTTTTTTTTTTGCAATTTAAAGCCATTCCAGGCTTTTGGGGTGGCCACGTGAGATGAATCCTGATCTCTTTGTGATCCAGTTCCGGTTTTCCCAGGGTCCGATCTGAATTCCTGCTGTTCTCTCTCTCTCTCTCTCTCTGTACAGACTGGCTTTTTCTCTTTCTCTCACCTTTACACATTATGTCTGCACTGACGCCTCTCATTTCGCTCCTGTTCAGCTCGGCGTTGGTTTAATCTCGGAAATATGGATTGACTTTGATTTTACTCGGTCGCCTGTTGAAGTTTTAAAGCGCATTTCTCGGGCTGATCGTTCCTCTGCTCAGCGAGCTTCATGTTTCCTTCGGCAACTTTCGGAAGTAACTCGTTGCGGATGCGTTCACACTGCTGAACTGATCCGTGCGCGCGATCCGAAGGATTTTAAATACGGATCGAGTTCGAGGCTTTTCACACTTCTTTTATTTGTGTTTAAAGTGATGGCGGAGCGGGGAGCCCGGCTGCTCCTCTCTCTTTTCTGCCTCACGATCATAGTTTTACATGCTGAGAAAGGTAAGATTCATGAGCATTACAACTTTCTGTAGTGCGACCCGCCGTCTGTTAGTGTTAAAGTGACAATTTGTGAAAATGTATGTAAGACTATGTGTGACTAACATTTAATAACTTGCCGGGAGGGGGTGGGCTTCTTGGGGTTTGTGTTTGGGTTTTTGGCTGGGCGGCCGTCTGGGCGGGCGCGTTTCGTGTTGTTGGGGTTTGTTTTGGGTTTTTTTGGGTGTTTGGTTGGCGGGGGTGGGTGGGGAGATGTGGTGGCTTCTGTTGGCTTGGTTGTTCTCTTGGGCGGGGGGCTTTATAACAAAAACAAAACTATCACAACATCAAGGATTTTGTGCAGTTCATCGAGCACGCTCTGTTCAGACAGACTCATAAATCAAAACATAGGTGTAATATCGCTTTTTAATCTTTATGTTTGCCCTGAAAAGGCTCATTTTAACTGCAAAGGTGTGACCTCCATTAACACCTTCACATTTTCACCTGAATAGAAAACCTAATTCCTTTATTAAATAATAAAAATAAGTAAATGAAGTCTCGTTAATTATAGGCTAATAACCTCGTGTCTGTGGAAATCAGTGCTTTTCACACACTATTGGAGTGTCATATAGCGCTTAGACACTGTCTCTGTAAGAAGTCGTAGATCTTTTGCATCATATCTTGTGGTTAATCCATGATATGTTTTGTACAGAGGGCATAAATCGAATAAGGTATTTGTTTTCACTGCACACCCTGTTGAAAAAACCAGCATATGCTGGTTTAAGCTGGTCCTTTTGCTGGTTTATGCTGGTCCGTTGCTGGTTTAAACTGGTCCTTTGCTGGTTTATGCTGGTCATGTGCTGGCAAAGGACAATCTTAAACCAGCAAAGGACCAGCTTAAACCAGCAAAAGGACCAGCAAAGGACCAGCATAAACCAGCAAAGAACCAGCAAAAACCAGCAAAGAACCAGCATAAACCAGCAAAGGACCAGCTTAAACCAGCAAAAGACCAGCATAAACCAGCAAGGACCAGCATAAACCAGCAAAGACCAGCATAAACCAGCAAAGAACCAGCAAAGGACCAGCTTAAACCAGCATCCCAGCGTCAAAACATACCTAACCAGCATATGCTGTTTTTTTCAACAGACTTGGAAGAAAATGAAAAATATGTGTTTCGGGAAGAACATCTACCCTATTTATTTGGGTGGCTGTGCAATTCTGGGTTGAAGAGTGAAAGTGAATTACTTTGCTCTGCTTGAAACCAAAAAGAATATACCTGGGACAAAAACCATTGCTTACATGTAATATTTACACTGAAAAGACAGCACAGAAGCTAGATATATACCTGAAAACGAAAGGTGCATTTATACAGATCAGTTAATGCTGCACGTAGGCAACATAAATGTATTTACACTGATTATAATTTCTAAAACATTCCTTTTATAAATAGGAAATTGTGAATAAACAACTTTTATTAATAATTAAATATAAACTCCGACATGACATTAGCAAAGTTAAAGATTGCATTTCATTTACAAAGAGCCAATGCAGCAACAGAGGCGCCTCTGATACAGGGACCGAGCTGGGTCAGAGCTACCATATTACTCTTTTATGTGCCATTGCGTTGTATTCTGGCACAGAATATGGATCCAGCATAGAGCAGCCCTAACTCGGCTGTGTAAATATGCCTTTAGAGAAGGTGGTTGTGATTTCGCTTCAGAGCAAAGAAATTGAATCTATCAATCTTTTGTTAGTGCATTCATAACACTTGTTCAAATTGAATATGAAAAGGCTCACATTTAATTTGCGTGATGCATCATTTAACTCTTTCATTAGTATTGGCAACATGCTTTCACTAGTTTGGATCTGTGAGCTTGTTTATTAGGATCACGTGCGGAGAGAGCAGGCCGTAGTGGAGTTTGTGGCTGGGCTGTCTTGCGTGCGGAGGCTGATGAAAGCTGCTCTGCTGCATGAAAAGCAATGTGCTGTGGTAAAAAATCACAGGCTTTGCTGGAGATCAGTACAAAAGAGAGGAATGGGGGGCTGGGTGGAATGGGCAGACTCTGTCTGGAAAGTAATAAAACCAGGAGATTAAGGGGGGAACAGGGAGTTCCTTTGGGAGTTTTGATTGATTCCAGAGAATTGGACCTACATGCGGAGAGCGAGTTTCAAGTTACTAATTGTGGGGTCCCCTTCCGAAAATATGTGTTTATTTGAAGCACACGTATGTGAATCAAAAGCAGTTTTGAAAGTTCAGGTGACCTACATCTCGCTGATAACGGCATTCCAACTTTTCATTGTGCTGGAAAGGAAATGGGCATGTCTTCATGTAAGAGTTCTTTTTTTTTTTTTTTTTTTTAAGTTGTCATTGCATCCTTTTTACATCCCATCTTATCTGCATAATCCTGCTGGGAGTGAATTGTGTGCTGATGGCTTCCCTGTGGACAATGTAAACATCATGTTAAACTAAACACCCTCACAACCTTGTCTGCAACCATTCAGTGCCGTAAGCGATCTGCTTCCTTCGCAGAGGCCTTCATTGCACAGACCTAAGCAGGACCTCAACAAAAGGACAGTGTTATTCTAACAACGCTTTTTTTATACCTGGTTATTTTTTTTTATTTGGTATTATAAATAAAATAATAGATTTTTTTTGAGTGGCTCATTAGAAAGCTTTACAGTGCTGTATTCCACCTATTTCACATCATTATAAAACTAGTTTAGTAAAAAACTTTCAAAATTTCAGCTACTGTAAACATTCACCCTAGAAAGCAAAAAAAAAAAACAGGCAATAGTTTTAGGCAAAGTAATTTGGAGGGCAGAATCCATTTACTGAAGCCATAAACTCTGTCATTGTCTTTTCATGCATGCAGTTTGGATAAGCTACAACAGGTAAACATGTCAGCTGTGTGTTGGTTTTACTGTTCATAAAAACTTTTCTTAAATACCAATGTACATCTAAACTACCATTGTTCTGAAATATCGGAAGATAACTTCTTACTATAGAAATGTACTACGGCTGGTTTATACCTAATGACAAAACACCATGAACAACACACAGAGTTCCCCATTTTAATTACGCAACTTTATTTTTGGTTTTGGTCTTCAGCTAAATGACATCTTTGATTTTGGATTTGGTCAAAATATCATTTTGATGCCTCACTAATACCACTACATATATAACTATTTTATACATACATGCATCATACACACACATATATATAGATATATATATATATATGTATGTGTTTTTTTTAAGAAAAAAAAGTACCATGGCAACACAATGTTGTTTGCTATTTAAACTTAATTATTCCGTACAATGGCATCCTTCTAATGGCATCACTGGACCATGGTACCAGCAAAGTGCTTTTTAGTAAAAGCTTTGTTGTATTTAGCTTATTTTCAGAATGTAGAGATATATATTTTTTATCATAGATAAATGTATGACTTTTCTGGTAATATCCTTGTCAGTGCAATAGCCTGTTTGGCCATATAGCAGTGTGTTGTTGTGCATTATAATCATTATCCAAAGTCATCATTACTGTTGCAGCTGCATGTTTTCAGATGTCAGGGAACAAAGAGGATCAATATCACAGTAACAAATTAAGTATTGTCAGCAATTGAATCTCGCTGGAAATAGGGCATCACAATAAGCTCCAGCTGAGAGATCTAGCCTTCAGTATTCTTTATTAATTTAGATGGACAGTGGGCCCTTGGCTAATTGCCTAATGTGCAAATGAAGGCTTGATAGTAGCATGTAAATGGATTATGATTGATGGAGTTATTTGTTTATTGCACTAGAGGCAAAAGTGCTGGTTAATAATTTGACCTGATATTTGTCAAAATATAATTTGGGGTTCTTTGTGAAGAAATCAAACCCTTTCATTGTCCTTGTACTAAGCGATATGGCATTGTGTTGGTATGTTTGGGAGGACGTGTACTTATTATTTCATGCTATATTATGCAAAATTGATTTGGATTTGAATTAAATGGAATTGAATGGATTACCTACTACATTCACCAAAATGAGGATACAACCAGAGCACACTTCATAGGATACTGTATCCCAGAATGCAATGCACTCAACTTTTCCCGCTATCTACATGGATAGTCAATATCATCTCTGTTTCTTGATTTGCCATTAGATCAGACAGCGAAAATGACTCAGAATTGGAGTGTAAATGTCATATTTTGTTTCAATGACAAATGACAATGTAAGTCGTGGTTTCAAACATGCCACGTAGTGAGATCATATGGCAACAATTCAGCATACTACAGTTGAAATGTTCAATGTTGCATGCGGTTTCAATTATTATTCATGTAATGGCTCAAGTATTCCATTACAAGTAGGGCTGGACAATAATTCAATATCAATATGTATCGCGATATAATTTTTTTCAATAACGGTGATATGATTTTTAAACACATTTCCGATATTTCGATATACATTACCAGTGTTTCCCATACATTGATTTATTTGTGGCGTTTGACTTCGTTGAATAAACATGAGCACTGCACGTTTCAAAATCAAAACGCGTCGCTGGTGTTTTATATGAATGTATCTCTGAAGGGAACCGACTGTCTTCAGAAAAGTTTCGATGGCATTTTTATCTGATAAAGTAGCATTCATGAGCGGAGCTGCTTTGTTTACAGCCATTACTGGAGAAACCGTTAGTTCCACCGCTCTCACAGCGCCTCCTGCTGGCAGACAAGCAGTTTGCATTTTCAATAATAAACCCATTTCCAGCAACATGCTTTTGTTGTTGCTCTATTTTTTTGTTTTCTGAAGCAACTCGGACAACAAACAACTCATGTTTCATACTCGTTATCCTGGTTAATGCACTTTTCAATCTATAAGAATAATCAGCCTACACTACCAGTCAAAGGTTTTTGAACTGCAAGATTTTTTATGTTTTTAAGAATTGTCTTCTGCTCACCAGCTGCGTTTATTTGATCCAAAATGCACCAAAAGCAGTGACATTTTGAAATATTTTTACTATTTAAAATTACTGCTTTCTATTTGAATATATTTTAAAATGTAATTTATTCATGTGATCAAAGCTGAATTTTCAGCATCATTACTCCAGTCTTCAGTGTCACATGATCCTTCAGCAATCATTTTAATATGCTGATTTGGCTGATTATCACTATTTAAAACAGTTGAGTACATTTTTTTCAGGATTCTTTGATGAATAGAAAGATCCAAAGATCAGCATTTATCTGAAATAAAAAGCTTTTGTAACATTATACACTATACCATTCAAAAGCTCTTTTAAAAATTTATATTATTGAAATTATTACTTTCATTTAGCAAAGATGTTTTAAATTGATCAAAAGTTGATGATAAAGACATTTATAAAGTTACAAAAGATTTCTATTTCAGATAAATGTTGTTCTTCTGAACTTTCTATTCATCAAAGAAACCTGAAAAAAATCTACTCCGCTGTTTTCAACATCATAATAATAAATGTTTTTTGAGCAGCAAATCAGAATATTAGAATGATTTCTGAAGGATAATGTGACACTGGAGTAATGATGCTAAGCTCGCTTTGAAATCACAGTAATAAAATATGTTCAAATAGAAAACAGTTTATTTTAAATAGTAAATATATTTCAAAATTTTACTGTTTTGCTTTGGATCAAATAAATGCAGGCTTGGTGAGCAGAAGAGAATTCTTTAAAAAACATTAAAAAATCTTACTGTTCAAAAACTTTTGACTGGTATGTTAGCCTATAGTTTGAAGTAAAAACATATTAATATTAATATTAATAAGGAGAGTCTGAGATTTATTTGACAGTGATTTCACATTTCTTGTTTGTATGAAGGCTGAATACCAATAAAAGGTGAACATTTATTTATTTGCGCCATTTTTTCCCTAAAATATTATATAGTTTTATAGGAGTAGGTTTCATAGAGTTGGCAAATTAATTTTTCGTAAGTTTGTAGGTACAGACATCTGTTGTGGCCGTTTTTATGAGGCTTTTTTAATAGTGTTCATATCGATATCGGAATTATATCGTATCGACCGAAATTAAGAAATATATCGTGATATAAATTTTGGCCATATCGTCCAGCCCTAATTACAAGCTTGCCTTTACTAGATTGGCTGTGCCAGGAAGCCTTAACATCAACACTGCTCAAAAGCATTTCTTTTTTGGTGGTCTCTAAATTGAGGTATGAATGGTTAGAGCTACTTGTGAAAATTTTTGTCCAATTATTGAAATGGTAAGCTTCCGCTGTATGAGATTATTGGAAAGATTTCGGACGATCCAAGCCAACCCTACTCAATTCTGCGCCATTACCATCAGTAGTGTATCATTATGTTACTGAGTGCACTATTTTAGTGTAGCATTTGAGAAAATGACCAGTCTACACAAATACACATGAGGTAGTACGGCTTTTTGTTGTTGAAGGAATTCCGATGAAATGGTCATGCCTACGGAACGTTTGGTGGTCAACACCCTCATTTGGGATCTGCGTGGTTGCAGTTCCCAGTGGATCTCTGTTTGCGGGTGAATTCTTTCTGCCATGTCTCTTGCCAGCCTCAGCAGCTGGAGAAGATTATGATGCATGTGTGATATGAATGCTTGTACTTGGTGAAGTGAAGCAAAATCCAACTAGAGGTTCTGATAAGCCATTTGCAGTGTCTTCCTCTTGAGTGTGTTCACCCTTACAAATCCAGAATTAGGCTAATATTAAACTATTTGAATAGCTCCAATTATGTGGAGCTATACGGTATCTTTTCTTTTATTAGTAAAGACACAGCATTATTACTATTGCTCACATGTAGGGTTAAAGATTTGAACAAAGTTCTTAGAATGTAACTCGTCCTGCACCAGTTGTTTTGCAGATGCAAATCATAATCCAGTCTTGGTATTGGATACATATTGGCTTATATTAAATATTTAATTGTAGATTCTCATTTCCCCTATTTTTACAATATTACTCTGCATCAGCCAGAATTTTACATCACTTGTACACCACTTAAGTACATCGCTTAACTTGAAGGAGGACCCGAGTTGTATGTAGGGCCAAGAAACTTTGTTTGTTATGCAACAAAGATGTACTAAAAGCTGAAAAGGATTGGCTTTGTGTTTTTGAAAAGTTGCGCATACAGATGACAATGTTGTGAAAACGATCCCTGTTCACACAGATTCGCGAAAATGACAAAAAATTTTGTATTAAGCATGCCAGGCCAGCAGTTGGCGATGTCACCTGGTAAAGAAACACTACGTGCCTGCAAACAACACGTAATATACATGTGCATGATGTTAACGTTTTCACAAATTTGCGTTTTTGTAGTTTACAAGACAATAATGGTATTGTTTTTTTTTAACTTGCCCTTTGAAACACACTTTCAAAAGCAAACACAACTCAGTTTTCTTTAGAAAATAACTATTTATTCTGTATTGTGTGTATGTGTGATTTCTCCGCAACTTCCAGAGTTCTGTTCTGCATGGTTCTGTTCTGAATATTTCACAGTCAGCACCATACCGCTGATCCCAAATGCTGAACTAGAGCAAATAAGAGCTCTCAATTGTAGAGAACCATTTTTCCATGTGCAAAACTGGTCTTTTCTCTGCTCAGTCCAAATAAAACCCATTTATTGCTGACCCAGTTAGTTTGGAATGTTTAGATTTTGTTTTTCTTTCCGACAATGCATGGGCAGCTTGGCTGCTCACATGCACTAGCATATTAATTAGTATTGTTCTCTCTCCATCTTCCTGTGCTGGTAGTTGAGCTGTCATGAAATGGGGTCTGCTTTCTTTATGGCCTGTTGTGTTGCATTCCACTTAATCACAAAAATCTGAAAGGACCAGTCATTACAGTCTCCACACACCTGCTGAATATGCTGACAAGTGAACTTGTTCTGTATTTCCCTAGATTCGGTTCCCTGTTCTCAGCAGTAAATGTTATATGTGAGTAACGACAGCATCAACTGATATCTGTGCCAAACGTCCCGGCAGACTAAAGCTGTGAAATCATTGAAGGTGATTGAAGCAGCCTGTTGTAGTTGCACATTGCTTGAACGCTGATGACGGGCACTGTGGGACCCTTCCCTCACGGCTCTGTAAAAAGGCCTCAGTGTGGCAGAGAGCTGTAGTCTGTAGATGTACCACTGAAGATGGATTGTGAATAAGCTCAGTGCCAGTCTGCCTGAACTCAGCTTGTTGCTCTTGGCAGCTCAAGACGCGCTTAAGATCTTCTCGACGCGCCATCCTGAAGTTGGCTTTTGGTTTATCGCAAAGGTCTGGAAAGGGCTTGTCATACCTGCCTGCTCGAAAAGCAAACACTCCTTCCTTTGCTTAACCAAGGAAGTGTGGAAAATGGAACACTGGGACTCGAAATTTGAACAGTGCAGTATTTGCTAATTTTTTTTTATGTAAATTAGTAACCTGAATTTTCCAGTTGTCACTAATCATTAAAGGTGTAGTTCACCTGAAAATTTACATTTTAATATACTTTACTATGACAGTGTTATAAAATCTATATATTCTTTGATTCCGCAAGATATAAAATTGGAAAATTTGAATAATATATTGATTAATCTTTTTTCATATTACAATGAATGTGAACTGGAGCTGCAAGCTTTGAAAAAGAACGACATAGGAGTGACTAAATGGTGTAATATTCGCAGGATGTGGCAAGTTTTTCGCTTTGAGAAATGGTTTCTTAAAGGGGTCATGTGATGCTGCTAAAAAGAACATTATTTTGTTATAAGGTTCAAAAAACACATTATTTTCCACATACTGTACATGTATTATTGTTTCTCCTCTATGCCCCGCCTTTCTGAAACGTGTCGATTTTTACAAAGCTCATCGGTCTGAAAAGCGAGGTGTGCTCTGATTGGCCAGCTATCCAGTGCGTTGTGACTGGCCGAATACCTCAAGCATGAGACGGAAATGTTAAGCCCCCTTTAACCATATTGTGATGCCTTGTCTGGCCGGAGCGACGAGACAAAAAGATTAAAAGCCATTATAAACGAGGCATTTGTTTCAACCAGTGGGGATATAATTACTTATAATGACTTATACTGTCTTTTTACACGTTACATTGCATCGCGCCGCATACACATAAAACCATGTCTGCATTTGTGATCGGAGAAATGACAAACAATAAGCGCTACTCTACACTGCTAAAACTCGCGTTTGAATCATCAGTGGCAAATTCTTTAAACATAAAAACGTACTTAAATTCTGTGAGTCAATCACCCGGCATGTAGTTGCTCTCCCGGATCAGGAAAACAGTCATCCATAGAATGCGCTTGGACACAATCGGATATTTGGGTTGACTGTTCTGGTAACTGTGTTTCATACACCTTAACACGATTTCTAGTCCGTGCTTCTTTGGAAGAGCCAAACAAGTAGTTCTCTTTTCCACCAGCGAAACCAGTGTCAACCCACGGAACGGTCTATAGTGAGCGTTGCCTACAGGCCCGGCTTGATGAGGCTCAGATCGGCGGGCGTTGCTTGACGCGGGTCAACCACATTTTTGATGTATCGCCACATTGCGTGGCGACCCTGGACGGACTCCGCTTCGTCCACGGTGAAAGCCGATCCGTAATTCACACAGCGTGACGATATGAATGTTTTTCCCAGCGACCAGCAAGGATCAGTTCCAGGCATGACGAAGCGGATATCGTGTCCTCTTTTGGAAGACCAATCAAAGTAGTTTCGTTTTCACAACAAATCACACAGCGCCTTCACAATTGGCGGCCGCGGCAACAACAATACTACTAGCGAGAATAAAAGTTACACCTTCTTTCTTTGCGTGAACATTTGGGCGGCGTTATGCAAATCTTCCCACATCGTGACGTAGACATGTGGGGGTGTGTTAGAACGAGACGTTTTAGGTAGGCGTGTTTAACTCTTAACTTTTATAAAGAATACTCTTTGGATTTGAAACTTTAGTCTTAGCAACTTTACAGATCTTATCTATTCACAAACAGCTTTAAAACTCCAAAGAGAAAGAAAATTTTAATCGCATCAATGACCCCTTTAGATGCTTTTTTTGAATATATTGTTAGAAGGCATGTTAATTTATGTATTTCATAATTGAAATAGTGCTGGGCGGTATGACCCAAAAATTTATATCATGGTATTTTTCTAAATTATACCGGTTTCACGGTACATGACGGTTTTTTTTTTTTTCATGCATGACTGGGTGTTAACTATATTTTCTACTGATTGAGAGGAAATATTGCAGTATATTGACTTAGAATGCCCTTTTTTACTGTCATGATGAGTGAATATTGAATATTGTCAAAAAATACCACACTATAGTGACTAAACACGACCCCTTTTACCAGGAGTCACTCTCATTTATAATCTTGGCATCGTCTGATAAAATCAACATGCATCTACACTAAAGAGCGGCTATGCGGTTGTTTTGGCTATATTACTTTTTTGTCTCATGCAGCGCACTGCCTGCGTCTGAGTAACAAACTAAAAAAAACAACAAACAAAAAAGTGCATGTGATATTAACAGATGAACTACGCTCATATTTATAATTCCAAACAATCAGTAAGCGACAGGTGCTAGGAAACGCTGTTTTGTACTCATTTATTGACGAGTCGGCTGCGGTGCGGCCAATTGAATGTGCTGCTTCTCTGCCGCTCACTGCACATAACAGACACAGAGAGAGGTGACACTTCTTCGGGAAAGTCAGACCTTGCGTTCGCGGGACAGCGCTGGCGAAATCTTCCAACTGAACCATAGCTATGGTTTATCCAAAAAAGTCTCTAGGTTTGTCAGTATGAATAGTCTATGGAAAAAAGCTGCTAAAAGGGTCTGAAAGTTGCTCAATCTAGTGCTAAAGTCGCGCTCGTGTGTGTGAGATGCGGGAGCTGATGGCAGGGGGCGGTGGATATTTGTGGCGGTCAATGTGGATATTGTGGATGAGTTCTTCTGTGTCATCACGTTCTATTAGTTATACAGCTTTCAGTTTTGGCACTTTCACACGTAGTAACACATACAGCTGTTCCCTCACCACAGTGCAACAGTGAAAAAGGACTCCTTTCAAAGAGTGTCGCGTTCTGAACGTTGTTTAAGTGACATACAGTATTGCAGTATTTTAAAAATTCATATCATAACAAAAATAAACACCGGTATTCGGTATGAACCGGTATACCACCCAGCACTAATTGAAATGTTTACAGAATCTCTGTTTTTGTTAACCTAGGTTACATCATATGCTGTGAATACTGTATCTAGCCTGAAATTAGTCTTTCAAAGAGGTCAGGTGAATACAGTTGCTTTTGTGATTGTGAGGATATGCTCTTTATTCTCTTTATAAGTCCTCAAGAAGGCCAGGAAGAGCTGTGCTTTACTTAAAGGCGCAATAGAAGATCTTGGAAAATGCTAACTTTAGTCTGATAGCACTGAAAGCGAACGTCCCACCCTCCCTGCAATCGCCGTCCAAAGCCACGCCCCCTGAATGCATATACGCTCACTCACAGACCAGAGTACCAGAGACAACATTACTACAATAGGCTACATCAGCGGTTCCCAATTCCACCCCATGTTCCGAAGTGAAGTAAACTTCAACGGATTTCCCCCGCTCAGGGAGTAGGGACCAATGAACACTGTGTAGGGATCATATCGATCGGAACACAGTTCATGCACGTAGCTCACTTCTAACGAGCTGGTTATCTGAATGGGGCGTGTTAACTAAGCGAGACATTCAAAATATGCAGAGCGGGGGGCGCGAGGACTGGATTAATCGCTGGACTACATCATGCGTCATTCACTGGTGAGAAAACTTTAAAAGTACTACAATACCAGGAAGGAAGATCGGGTTGTTGATGTTTGCCTGCCATCCTCGCTCTGTCTGTACAGCGTGCGTGAACGCGCTGATGACGTATCCTGTCTGCGCGAACAGGGTGTGCAGAGGTATGCAGATACTTATGTTGACAGGAAGGTAGGAAAGCCAATTAAAACACTCGGACCGGACGTTTTGATTGGACGAACATTTCTTGGTCCTACGCCTTCCACAGAATATATGAATGCGTTTAGACCATTTAACTTAATGATTGCTATCAGGATGTGAAGAGACTTTCAACCAGCATAACAAAAAAATTTTCTGAAGACAATCACCTATTACACCTTTAACTTATGGTGTTTCACATCACGCTCAAATTAATGTAGATTTTTACATTTTCTAGACATTGTTATGGTGTAAGACAGTTTGGGTGGTTTCTAGGGTTTTCTTGTTTCCATTTATAACTTGAAGCTGGTCTTGCAGCTGCAGTGCTTGCAAGATGAGAAGAATTTCCTCCCCATGGTTAGGATCAGCAGGAATGATGAATACCAGCTGCTCTGGGTCCCTGACCTCAAGAATTGACCTCTGACCCTATGATGGATAAATGCAACTAGAGAAAAAACAGCCAGGGGAAGAAGATAAAGCCAGAAAGCACCTGCAGAGTAGACCTGACATTCCAGCACTGGACCCTTGGACACGTGTCACATGATCCCACCGAGTGAGTTTGTATGGAAGGGGGCATCATTAAAGGGAGACCAGCTGTTGATGTAGATGCCTAATGAGCTGTTTTATGGAAAAGACTTGATGAAAATGTATATTTGACCAACTACCTGTGGAATGAGTATGCCTACGTGGAACCTGCGCCTACAGAAAATCCACAGAAAGCTTCACAGGTTTCCAGAGAATAGTAATTTCACAAAAGTGTTTCTTTGAATTACAAAAATATAAATTTATTTGATTATTTTTTCCCTTTATCCAACATTTCATTAGTGATTCAAAAGTAATTTTCTTTTGAAAAGTTCTAAACACTCTTGAGTTCACTAGTAACTTTCAGCTGCTATTAAGAGTTTAGTACTCTGAGCAGTTTAACACATTTCACCATTTAAATGCATTCTGCAGATTGCATGTGGGCCTCGGAATAAGTAATTGCTTCTACAGACCTATGCAAATGTGCCCCTTTGCAGTTAGGTACACTAAAATGAAGCAAATTAGCTGGGGGACGATCTGCATTTAATATTTGACTAGATTAAAGAAGGCTTTTTTTTCAGAAGCAGAGGAAAATCCTTCCTGGGATTCTTTTTTTTTATCTAAGGTACACAAATAATATTTTTCTTGTTTCTGTTGTCTCTCACCTTATAATAAGGTTTGATATGGGTAATTGGACAATTTTGGAAGAGATAGCATTCGCCCATGATTTTCTGCAGTGGTATCAGGCCCATTATGTTCATCAAAAAGCAATTACAGGAAGCCACTATTCCGGGATCTTTTTACGTATGGTAATTATACAAAATACTACTTTTATCTTCCATTTCTCACCTCTAGACACTTACACAATCGCCCCACTTAATCTGAATTAGCCTAAGCAGAATCATGTACACAATAACTTGATGATTGGATAATTAGCAGTTGCAATCAGATGATATCACAGTCATTACCCTTTACATCTTTTCTGGGGCAAAATAGACAATTTGGTTTTTTTTCTATAGCTAGTTGGGTTTCCCCGAGGAGTTCCCAAAAGAAGATAAACCTCTTCACTGGGCATTCAGAGCCTTATTGCTGCTGCCTGCATTCCCAGCATGGCTGGGCCAGTAATTGACAGTCAGGGTGGTGTCACATATTGCTTGCCGAAAAGAGGGGGGGTCAGGGGTTCAATTGCTCCCCCTGGGTAAGGCCTTAGGTACATAGAGACTGTACAGCTGCCCCACACTGAATACAGTGGTAATTAATTTCTAATGAGGGTTGGACCACTCGCTTGTGCCAGCTTGCATTGAGCCCACAGGCTCCAGACATATTCTTCTATGCCCCGTTTATTTAAAGAGTGTGTAATATTCTCCAGTAGGTCAAAAGTTCCATTCTGCTTTATGATGTCGACTCTCCTCGTGTAATTTCTCCTAGTAGCTTTTCAACACTTTTATTTTGATTAGATCACAATATGGCGATATGAAAAAGATTTGTCTTTTCAGTCTTATGTGAGATTAAATGAAGTTTTTTTTTGCACTCTTGCTTCTAGTTCAATAAACTCATCCCCATTCAGTTAATTTTTTATATAGTTACTCTCTTTCTTTCTCGTTCATTGCTCTTAGTGGAAGTGCGCCTTCAGCGCATTCAATTGCTTTTAATTAAAGTAGGTGACTTGTATTGTGGTTTTGGGTCAGTGCTGAAGCGGCTTGTATTGATAACATTTCCTGAGAGGAAACTGTACTGTGAAATACAGGAAGCCATTAGGAAGTCTGGGCCTCACATCTATCTGCAGCCTGCAAACAGTGTCCAGCCCCTTGTGTAAGCACTATGGATGAGCTTTAGTGCTCATGAAGATCATTTTGTTGTGAAATGAACAACAAAGCCCACAGAAAAACACAGTATTCTGATTTCAATCAGCCAACATTACAAATAATTGAAGTGATCTCTGAGGCAAAATAGAGTTGATGTTTTGGTTATTTAGTTTTTTCACTAGAAATATATGAATGTTTATCTGAATAAACAATATTAATATGTAGTAGTTGCTAAGGTGCTCTAAATTTTTGTTCTTGCATCATTGTGCAGTTTTTGTACTGGATGGTTGCTGGTAGTAATGCGACAACCAAAAATATTTGGCTACAACAGCAAAAGAAAAAGGTTTTGTTCGAGGGCCTAAAACATTGATCGAAATTTGCTGAACTGTAGAACTGTGCTACAATTGGTTTGTTGGTACATAATTGTTGGATGAATGAATGCTTTGGTTTAATAAAAAAATTATTTTGGTGCATCACTAGTGCTATGGCGTTAATAATTGGTTTCCTACTGGTCCATGTCACAAGTTCTCTTTGAAGAGGTTTGCATAAATTGTAAGTTCAGTTGAAGAAACAACACAGCTCTAAGTTTAAGATATTAGTCAAATTTCATGTACGTTCAAAATTGGTATGACAAAAATGTTAAGGTATAAGCAATGGTAATAGTAATGCTTGTAAATGAATACTGTTTTTGGAAGCACTTAGAATTTTTTAACTTTTAATCATGGTTTTCAATATTCAGTGGTTGCTCTTTGAAATTTGTTGATATCACCTCACGAGCCTTTCACAGCAGTCATATCTCTTTTTTTTGACTGATGTTCAGTTTAGCCTTTAGTCTTTCAATATTTTAGAGAACCAAGAGTCTGCATAATTTAAGTGTACTCGGAGCGATGATCTTTAGAATGAGATTTACCTAATATAAACCTACGTTCATTTCTAATGCTTTTTTGTGCACAAATTGATTTTGGGTCCTTGACGAGCTCTGGAACTCATTCAGGTTGTTGTTATTGAACCCTTGTAACTGAATTACTCAAGGTAAACCTTTCCTAATATAATTTCAAGCTTTGCCGTCCATTTTCATCCGGCGAGTTCTTTCCACTAATGAACAAGTAAATGTGACCGTTAAGGTTGTGTGTTTCTGGTGCATGGCAAATAAAAAAAAATGTATGTTGTCTACTTGCACTTTAGATTTCTTCACCAGAAATGTTAAACGGAGCATTGATCACCCATGAAATCACATATCGTCAAACATCACTCCAGAACCTCAGTGGAAAATTGACTAGTAGTTAAGTGGTTATGGAGCTGTGCTGTATTGGGCCCCTGAGAACCTCTGTGATGCCTCGCTACGTCTATCCCGTTGTGCGCTGCTCCTATTTGAATTTCAATCAGCGCTTGATGTGTTGTTATGTGAAGGCATGGGGGATGGAGGTGAGCTGGAATATGTGGCGTGACCAACGGAGGAACTCATTTGAGGCTCATTTGTGTCCGCTCGTGTCCCAGGGGGCACATGCCGTAAACTGCTAGCCGCTGGGCTTGCAAACATGTCTCCAGCTAGCTCGTGCTGATCTCAGACTGGAGGTTGTACAATCAATATTAACTCCCTCCCTGCCTCCTTCTCCTTCTCTGTTGTGTGTCACGTCATCATGTGCTGTCACATCTACCACACCTTAGTTTGCTATATTGAATTAAATGTGCTGTGGTAGCAGCATTGTGCCTTTAGCCCATGTCATTCACTCCACGGGGGTTCACAAGCTTAATTGTCTCCTGGACTCCATTAACCAGCCATATGTTTTATCGGTATTTACCATAATGTGTGATTGAATTATTCCGCTCGTGACACCTTGTGTTTCTTACAAATGCATCGCATACTGGGAAATGCTAATTCTGCAGTTTCTCTACCTTTCCATATGGCACTGAATCTCTTAGGTCTCTGCGGTGATACCAGCTGAGCAGTTATTTTAAATGAGATTGTAGCCGACAGTGTGAAAAAAGACATTTAAGGAGAACGAAAAGGACAAAGCTTGCAAGATGAACAACAAATAATTCATGTTTTTCAGGTAGTAGCTCCACCGAAAGCCACATTTGATCCATTTCCCCTTGCAGCCGACTTCCATTAATAATGGATGCTAGTTTCTCCCCCATCGGAGTCTTGCAGGGTACAAATTCCCCCTCCCAGCCCCCCACATTGCTCCACTGTGGTTCCCATCATTGACTATCCCGGTTAGGTTCAGGGCTGAGCTTATACATCATATCGCATTCTGACTTGCTCCTATTGTTGGTTTAGCCAAGTGCATCAGGAGGTGTCTGCTTTGTTGTGTTACAAAGCCAACTGCCAAGAGATGACGTTTTAATAGAAATGCTGCTCTCTTTTGTTGAGGTCACATTGGACAATGCTTCAGATACCTTCATGCTGTGCTAAAGGAGCCATGTGGGTTTTTTTATCCTTCTCTTTTAGCAGTGGCACAATGCGGAGAGGTCAGGGGCTGCATGAGCGCTAGAGATTTATGGCTAGTTTAGAGTTGAAGAGGAAAGCTGTGAGACATGCCAAGTGTATGATGTAAGAAACTGGCCAGGCTTACTCCCACTGCCACAGCGAATGAAGAAAGTGATGAATCAATGAGGAAAATTAAAGCATGCCTCATGGTGATCTGATTCAGAACTCTGAATCCTGGGGGAAAAACTAGGTCATGCCAGTTTAGGAGGATCAGGCTGGCTGGTATGTGCAATATGATCGCTGGTTTGTTGGAGGTCTGAGACATGGCTACCAGGTAAAGGAACAAATATTATGGGTTCAATACCAATTAGTTATTAACAACAGCATTTGTGGCATAATGCTGATTACCACAAAAGTACATTTTAATTTATCCCGTGAGGTTACCGGGAAATAGTATTCCATGGAAGGAAGCATAATGCGGAGCTTATTATAAAAAGGTTAGACTTTACAATAAGGTCCCATTAACATTAACTAGCAATGAGCAATATATTTGTTACACTATTTATCAATCGTATGTTGTTACGTAGTCATGAAATTTGCTCATTGTTCGTCCTGTCGTTGAGGTATTAAACAATATACATTGAATTTAATAATATACTAGTAAATGTTGAAATTAAAATGAACTGAGATTAATAAATGCTTTGAAACTATAGGTGCGTTCACGCCATATCGGAATTCCCGTAATTATGAGATTCCAACTTGTAAAAAGCGTTCATTCCGGTAGAACGTATACAACTTGTGAACTGGGAGTTTTCTGAGAGCTACGACTGTACAAGTGACCCCGTAAACTGGACCAAGCAGGATCTGTTTAGCGTGATAGGTGTGCATAGAAAGCATAATCCGTGTCCCGGGACGGACAGCTCCGAGTACAGTACGTGTGTCATTTGGATATGGCGTGAAGCAGGCAGATGTTCATTGTTATTTCATGTTAACAGATATAGTTAACTAATGTTTTGTTTTGCTTTTTAACATAACATAGCATTTTACATTAATTTGTCTATTAAAGCTGTGCAAATAACACCAGTCTTAGGTTGTTTAAATAATTTTTACATTCTTTTATGCTTTATGATGTTGTGGTTTCATGGCAACGAAATTGTCCGTTTAGTAAGTGATTTTTTCTCTCTCGCTAAAACATTGTTAACGCATATTCATATTGTAAGTTTAGTCTATTCAATTGAAATTGTGAGTATTTCACCATTTATAGATTGGCTCCATTCATCATTGAATTGAAACAACATTGAACTAAATTAAGCTGAATAATGACACTATTATCTTCTATAGAGCTGCTTTGCAGTTGAATTTGTTTCATAATTGATTAACTTTATAACAAATAACACCGTTATTTTCCATTAATGTTAATTAATGCTTCGAAACACTATGTATTAAAGTGATATCTAAATAAATGGTTTTGAAAAACATTATGCCACAAATACTTCTGAAGATCATCTACCTAGTTGAAACTAGGACTTTCAGGTGGTAGTTCTGCTGATCAATCTTCTAGACCAGCTTGATTTCAGCTAGATTGTTCAGTAGTGAAGAACCACCTTCTCAATCTAATAACACATCCGCCTCATTTAATCACATGCCAGCATTACCCATAATCCTCAGAAGCTCTGCTGCCACTGAAATGGGAGCCATGAGATGTGTATGAGGATATGCTGAGAGGTTTACTGATCCGTTGAGGAGCTAGTCGGTAATATCACGCTGTACAGAGGTGTCTGGATTGATCTGGCATAGCTGAGTGGGCTTCTGGAGAACATATTTCCACTTTTTCCCATTTCTGGCAGTAGCAGAACCTGAAGCATTATGTTAGGCCAGCGTTCAGATGTCCATCACACCACCACCATTAACTGTAATTGTTAGAGAAAGAGCTCTTGTGTCTGGATGCGGTCTGTCTGAATCACATCTCTTCATTCCCACGCTTTAAAGATCTTCACCCAAACAGGTGTTTTTCTGCCTGAGTTACATTCTTTTAGGAGCTTATTAAAACTTGATTTTAGAAGTCGTTTTTAGTGAATGCTGACAGCGCTCGTTTAGTAATGTGTGTAAACAACACCTGCTTGAACTTTGCGAATTACGCAAATCATGAAGGCTCAGTCTACAGAGAAGTTTATTCATTTGATAATTCATCCACTCATTGTGTGTCACTAATTTAACTTCTAGTTTTTCAGTATTGGCTGCAGTGAAGCACTGAGCTTTGTGAATCTCATTTTCTTTCATTTGAAATTCAGTTTAAATCTCTTCATTTCTTTTCAGTCGTCACAATGTTCGAAATTATTTCCAGGGCTTCCAGGGTGTTTGTCGTCCTAAAGGCGATTTCTGCTGTCCATCAGTCTTTCTGTCATCTCATTGATCCCTGTAAGTCATGAATATGTAGAAGAGGCTGCTGAAAAAGAGATGGGAGGAGTTATTGATGTTTGACATTGAGAATGTGCTAAAATAGCACTGGAATCATTTTCTCTCGACACAGAGATTATGAACACTCTGGAGATTTTACATCCATTTTGTTCACTTGCTTTATTCAGTATTACTGTTGGGAATGTAGAAGGTCTTTCTGTCCTTTTGACATTGTATGGTTTTAGGGTTGTGTTTGTGTCTTTGAACTCCCACACATCACCCTCAGTTGTTATTTAGGATTATATATGCTGTGTATATTATTAAGTTTTGTTTGAGCTTTTATTTATATATTTTCAGTTTTCATTAGTTTTTGTAATTGTATGTGCTTTTGTCGTTTCTAATGAGCTTTATTTCAGTTATTTAGCCTAGGTGTTGCTTATTCATCCCTGCGAAAATTAACCATGGTTTTATTATAGTAAAAGCTACCACTAAATATTGTAGAAACTTAATTTTCTGTAAAGTTGCTTTGCAACGATCTGTATCGTAAAAAGCGCTAATACAAATAAACTTGAATTAATTTGAATAAAAAGTAGACTAACCTTGTTTTTGGGGGGGTTTTGTGTAAATTACACCCCAGTGACATGAGTAAAAACAAAAGTCAAAAATATAATTTATGTTCTGAAGTAAAAAAAAATACTTGTAAGAAATGTTGATTTTGATTGTTCTGGACAAAAAAAAAAGAACAAGAAATTTTGGTGGAAATATTTAAAAAATTTTTGTCTGCTGAATCAGTCATGTGCTGAAACCAAAAAAACAGAAACATTAAAAAAAAAAAAAAATACAAAGTGGAGGACCTATAAAAAGACCATCATGAATGTGTCTCATGGTCAGTAATATCTCATAATTTGACCTTTTTATGACTAGTTTAAAATGTGTGGGATCGATGTAGGATGAGATTTCTAACCCTAATTCTTAGGAATAGAATATACCTAATCAAAGTTTGTGTTGTAGTACCTAGAGATGCAACGATTATAGATTTTGTTGGCACGATTATTGTCTGAGAAATAATCACGATTATGACGATTATTATGCATTTATTCATTTCCCAACATTACTAATGTATAAAAATCACATGAACACTCTTTAGATATTAAAGTGTTATTTATTGCTGGCTTTTGAAACAGAAATAACACAGTAACCAACAATACAGCACAAAATAATAATAAAAAAGACAAACAAAAGTCCATCTCACATTGGAATTAAAAAAAGGTGACCTCCATGACAGTATTTCTCTTTTGAAAATAAAAAATGGAAATAGATCACAAAAGTATTTAATATTTTCAGTTTGTACATTCTTTACATTTTTTTTGGACCTGGGGTAGAGAATTTGGAAACACGGTGAAAAAAATATTGTTGGGTTTTATTATGAATACTAATTTAATCATTGTACTTATACACAGTTTTGGATAGGGAAATAACAAAGTTAATGAAAGTAGCCATTATTAATATACGCTAAATCCTTTATTTGTCCACAGGGGAAAACTGTTCTAATGAATGGAAACTAAACTGAATATTGAATCAACTGTCATCCATACGTATTTCATGTTTAATAATCTTTATAATATTCGTATGATTTTAAAATGAGAAAATCCTGTCTTTTTTTGGTCTGTGAGATCGGGATCGCGATGCGCATTGTGCACACAGTACAGGAGGACACAACCTCCTTGAGAATGCTGCCCCATGATGTTATTATAACGAGATAATAGCTACTGGAGCGACTCACAGACGCGGTTAGGGTAATTCACACAGGGCAAACTGTCACCACCTCTCTCCAATCTTCGAATAATTAATTCAAGTAGCTCATGTTATATAATCATCAAATTTAACGGTGCTCCTTACTGCATTATTTCATCTCTTTCTGATCTGAAGCGTGCAGAATGCTGAGCTAATGAGCTGTAGCTTCGCGTCAGGTGGTTCTTGCCTTCACGTCGTGCATTAAAATCGTTCAATGTACAGCAAGCCGTGCGTTATCCCTTATGTGTTCGCTCTTTAGCAGCAGTTTTTTACAGCAATATTTAAATGACACCCTGGTCATTATTGGTGTACCCAAAATGGTCCCACACTATCGACAGGCATTTCTCTGGTGGAAATAAAGCTTCGATGTTTGGTCCCTCTGTCAGTTCATCTAATGCATATAGTAGCCTCCGTGCCTTTCACGTCATTTTAAGCTGGTGCACCGCTAGAGTAACTTTTTTCATTTCGCGCAAGCTGCAGCAGTTCCATTCCGTGTAACAGAAACACTCGGTTTTGCGGAACCTTTACGATTAATTAACCGTGACATTTTAAAGCGTGGGTAATCGCGAAACCGGTTAATCGCTGCACCCCTAGTAGTACCTAACCATAAGCAAGAACTATAGTACAATAGTAAACACACTTCACCTGTAAAACAGATGTGACATCAGATAGTTATGAATAGACGAGCAGAACTCATGATATATGGAGACCAGGCCTGTGGCAAAAACCTACAAACTATATATATATATTATATATTTTTTAATATGCTTTGCACTTACGTTACATGGGAACCCAAAAAACTACTAACAGAATCTTACGATCACATTTAGACGAGCGTGTGTGGGAGCAACATATAGCAGTGTTATTTGCCCGTTGCCATGAAATATGCTAATTGCTTCTGTACAACTGCTGTAAAAGCAAATATTTCAGCTGCACCACAGACGTGAATATTTTTCATAAGCGGCTGGCATAAGCAGGGTTATATGTTATTATGAGAGATGCGCATGAATAGTGCATGAGTAATGATTGTATACTGCATATCAGATGTCTAAATCTGTGTCTGCTGGAAAAAATGATCGTTATGAGATGGTGTCATAAAAGACAAGGCAGGCATTATTATATTAGTTCTCAGATATGAGCGTTTCTTCACCCAGGGGTAAAAGTGCGTTTTGAGGCTTTTGTTTTGATGCTCTGTGCGTGAAGCATCACACCTGGAACAAAAATCTTATTCTGATCACAAATGACTCGAGAAAGAAATGGAAAAGTGACGTCTTTCAGCCACTGCTGTGTTCTGAATACATTTCTGCCTGAATTTAGTGGTACTGAGACCCATTTTGTTGGTTAACTGGTGTGATCAAGAAAACACCCCCCCCCCCCCCAAAATGTGCCACGGTTTAAAGAGGGAACTCAGTCATGTAAACGCTCTTTCACACAGCACATAAATGTTCCAAGGGAATCAAATGAGCCTTCTTTGAGGGCTCTATTTTTTTTGGTTGTGTGGTCGTGGCTTGGCAGCATTTTTACTTTTCCAGCAGACTTTTAGCAAGCATGGATGGTTTTTAAAGGGATTGCAAGGGTGGAAAATTATAATCTACCACTCTTAATTAAGGGACCATGTGTGTGGTCTGGGATATTTTTACATGTTGAGTTTTGGGGGGGGGTTTGAACATTCCATCGTTTCCATTTTTTTTTTTTTTTTTTAGGACTGACACTTCACACAGAGTTTGGAAACGTGGTGATAATGTCGATGTTATGCCCAGCTATGGAAAAAAAAAACAGATCATGGAAAGAAACCACAAGATTTCAAACTGGCGAGCGCACAATCCAAGAATTCATTTCGAATGATGACTGTGTGGAACTTGATACAGGGTGTCCACTAGTCCTTAAGGGGGTCATATTATGCTTTTTTAAAGATCATTATTTGGTGTATTTGGTGTAACAGAATATGTTGACATGCTTTAATGTTCAAAAAACACATTATTTTTCAAATACTGTACATTATTGTAGGTCCTCTATGCCCCGCCTCTCTCAAACGCTTAGTTTTCTACAAAGTCCCTCCTTCTGACAAGCGCAGTCTGCTCTGATTGGCCAGCTGACCCAGTGCATTGTGATTGGCCGAACACCGCAAGCACTCGTCGGAAATGTAACGCCCCTTACCATAATCGCGAGCTTCATCTTTCAAAATAAATGTAAAGACAGCCAGAAAGGGGAACAGAGTCGCGTGACAGACACAGTGATGAATATGTGTTTGCAGTACACAAGCCACGGTTAAGACAGCTGACTCCACTGTGATGTGACCCCCTCTCTCTCTCTCTCTCTCTCTCTCTCTCTCTCTCTCTCTTTCTCTCGCTCGCGCGCACACACACACACACGCACACACACACGATGCGCAAAACTCCGCATTTGAACAGTCAATAGCAAATACTTAAACTAATAACAAAACAGTAGCTGATTCAGAAGCGCCAGATTGTCATAGCAAAGTCAGAATTATCTCTTCTCCTAGGTTCACGAAACGGTCGTCCATAAAATGCATTGCTGTTCTGTTGTAAGTAATCTTAAAGATTCCTAAATGCATCTACTTTCGGAAGGCCAAATAAAGTGCTTTTGCTTTCGCCTAGAAACACACAGGTTCTCCCTGACATGGCTGCTTCAACATTTAACTGTGGTTACTGAAACCACGCCTTTTTTCTTTGCGTGAACATTTTGGCGGCTTTATGCAAATCTTCCCACAGAGCGACGTTGGTATGTGGGGGCGTGTTAGAACGAGCCGTTTTAGGGGGGCGTGGCAGAGTCTTAACTTTGATAAAGAATATCTCTTTGGTTTTGAGACTTTAGTCTTTGCAACTTCAGGGATCTTATCTATGCACAATCAGCTTGTAACACTTCAAAGAGAAAGGAAAACTTGAAATCGCATCATATGACCCCTTAAAGTTTTGAACTGTACTAAAAAAAAATGTTTTATATAATGTACCATTAATTATTTTCGAATGAGTCTCCTATGCGCCCCAGGCTTACATTTATTTAATCAAAAATACAGTAAAAAACAGTAAAAATGTGAAATATTATATTGAAAGTAATTATTTTCTATTGTAATATATTTAAAATTGATTTATCTCATGTATGACATACTGCATTGTAAGCAGCCATAAATCAGTAACATGATCCTTCAGAAATGATTCTAATTTGCTGATTTGGTGCTTAAGAAACATTATTATTATCAATGTTGAAAACAGACAGTTGTGCTGCTTCATACTTTATAAGGGGAACAATATGATTCTTTGATAGCTGTTTAAAATAACAGTTTTTTTGTGAAATAGAAATCGCGTGTCTCAATGTTCTTACTATTACTTTTCAAAAAATCCAAAAATTTTGAGTGGGTATCCAGTTTGCAAAGTAAAAAAAAAAAGCAGTAAAAAAACTGTTTGCAACATGAGATTGTAAAAAAAAATTTCCGGGCTCAGAAGATTAGAATATTGGTGTTTTCAAGGATCGTGTGACTAGGGTTGCAAAGGCGTGGACAATTTCCGGTAAATTTCTGGAAACTTTCCCAAAATCCCTGGAATATTTCCAAAAAATCCTGGAAAGTTTCCAAAAGTTCTGGAATATTTCTGAAATTTACTGAAAATTTTCCACCTTTTTGCAACCCTACATGTGACACTGAAGACTAGCGTAATGGCTTTTGAAATTCAGCTTTGCGGGGCACAGGACCTAAATGACATTTTGTGAAATATATTCACTGAAACAGTTTTCTTTAAATGTACATACTTGCTATATCCGTTAAACATGCCATACCAAGACACACCGTAAGTCATAATAGTTTGAAACCACATGAGTGGGTAAATGGTGACAAAAAAAGAAAATATTGATTCGGCAAAAAACAGCTTTGCAGAGAGCGCGAGAAATGTAGACATGAAAAGTGATTTTTACTGCAGTGTTTTAGGCAGACAGTCATGCTGCCGTGGCCTTATGAGGCGACTTAATTACACTGATTAAATCAATTGTGAAAAAAACAAGACAAGATGCTGTTGTGCAATGCTTTCCAAGCCAGTCATGTCCTTAGATTTTTGTTTGTTTGTTTGTTTGTTTTTTTGCTGTGCAGGACCAATTATTTGTCCATACTATGCATAGCCCATATGTTAATTTCTCTTAATCAATCCTTGCTGAATACATGTCTCCCATGGACATTTATTAGCATCTTCCAATGCTGCATCCCTCAATCAGTGGCTGGTTTTCTCCCATCGGAACAGGAAGCCTCCTCCCCCCTCACTTTAACTGCCCCTGCCCATGGGACTTCATAAATATCATTTCATCCAGTGGAGCCGCTGACATGGAGCAAAGGGCCGCCATAAATAATTCATCTTTAGTCCTGGCTCCCTGTTTAGGAATTCACACCACAAGATCTTTACTATGCAGGTTTGGAGCAGTTCATGATCCAAAGACCCCTCTCTCTTACTCTGAGAGAGAGAGTGTGTGTGTATGTGGGTGTTTGTGTGTGTGGTGTGTCGTGTGTCTCTAAGGTCCTTTTCCAATATTTTATGTACACCTTTGGTCTTTGTACAGAAAAACCCTTGATCTTTGCCATCTTCCTTCTTTTGCCTGGCCGTGCTTATTTCTTTTTACTTTGCTTGGTACTTGTCTTTTTTGGGGCAATATTTTGTTTAAGGCAAAAATGTAAAATAGATTTGATTTGAAATCTCTCGCTGCCTCAAAAGCGCTGGTTTCAAAGATTTCCTTTCATTACTTATTCACAATCTCTTAAGTCTTTAAGATTCAAATATTCCCCTAGATGGTTTTATACTATTAGTCTTGAAAGGCTTTTAGAATATCTTCAACATTAATCTCTTTTGTTTGAACAACCTTTTTTTTCACATAAACACTTTTATTGCCACCTGTTCATGAATAAGGGAAGGTTTTCTGTGCTATTAAAGTGGACTTTTTCTATCTGGAAGAAATTTCATTTCTGTGTGATTTGTTAATTTAAATGTTTTCTTATCAAATTGCAGAGCTATATTCATTTTGCAGTATGTACAGTGATTTTCTGTGAATGTACAGATGACAAACTACATTTAGCCTACAATGCAATGCACTCAACTTGACCTTTCATTTTGAGTGTGATGAATGTGGCGACAATGTGTTACACTACTGCATTCGGTTTCGCATATTATTAAAAAAAATACTTGGAGTTATACTTTGTTGCACATGTATTCCATTTCTATCATATATTCAGACCTTCTCTGTAGTATTGTTTATCATCAATGCCGTTTTCATGTGTTAGTTGTAGGTGCAGTTTGGCAGTGAAACCGGAAGATTCAACTATCAACTGAAGCTCAGTGGAATGCTGAGAGGAATTCTGGGTAGGATAATACAGAGCTTAGTGAAGCAGAGGCATATTCGCATGAGTTAGGTCTGCAGAGAGACAAAACAGCACTTCTGCATAGCAGAAACAGAAGCAAACCTATTTTTAACATAAAAGATAATTCAATCACGATTTGCATGATCCCATAAGAGATTTGTTTGAAGTTATTGTCTCTCTTTGAGAAACACAGAAAGCCTGAAAGCATTTTGAATTGGCTTATAGATGAATGGTTGTTTCTCCCTCTCTCGGCATTGCATAATGCAAGTAAATGCTATTTGAATAGTGTCTTAGGGTGAATGTTTTCTCAGCAGAGACCATCGCTGACATTTCCACACAATGCTGGTACAGAGCTCTATGAGATCTGACAGCAAGGCTTTGCTCCTGAGGCACTGTCGGTTGTCTTTGTACAAATTGGTGTCAGTCTTAGCAGTTTAGTTTGGCCAGTAGACAAGAGTCTCTCCGTGAAGAGCATTAGTGCTGCTACTGCCCTGTGTGGACGGCGCTACTGTTTTCTTCCTGGCTTCGCTGATTTACAGCAGCATGTTTCACAGACATACTGTCTTAATCCATTACCAGAGGAGTGCTCTGGCTTAAAGGGATAGTTCGACCAAAAAAACTATAATTCTGTCATCATTTACTCACATAAGTCACTTAACCCATATGACTTTGTCTTCGGTGGCCCACAAATGAGATTCTTAGGCAAGTAATGCTAACACTGAAAGCCACAGGCCGATGAATCAAGTTTAAATGACAAATGCCCCATAAGTTCATGTAGATCATCTTAGATTCTAGTCTATAGTTTATTAAATAATTGCACCATTAGATTTTAAGTTCGTTGTCATTTAATATTTATCTATATATAAAATTATAATTTTTATAATTATTTTATGTCAGGTTTAGTGTGTTTTTTAGTACAATAGTTATCAAATTAAAAAAATTAAACTGTTACCTTGCTGACAACTGAATAAAATATTTTTTGATAGTTTCAAGTGCAAAATTTATTATTTATTGATTGATTGATTGCCGGATGTTTAATTATAGATGATTGATTGATTGAATTTTCCATTTATTTATCTATGCTGATTGATTGATTGCAGTTTTAGTTATGTTAACTATAATAACCCTGGCTATATTTCAAGTGCAAAACAGACCAAAACTTAAGTCAATATTCACATAAAATATTCACCACAGCTTTTTCATTTCATTTGCAGTTCTGCATATTCAAACTTTTTATATCTTGGTTATGAATCAAAGGACAACCAGTGGCATTTGGAATCCCTGACGCCAAACTGACATCACAATGAATATTGTTGCAAACATGAATGAGATTTGAAAGCTATTTCTCATCATGTTCCTCGTGTATTAAGATGGCAATTTGACTTGTTTCAAAACACCATAACCATATTTTAGCTTATTTTAGCATGTATGCTATAGTTTTAATAGTACTTTCTTGTATTTATTTGTGACCATGTTCTCTTTTTCTAAAGAACGATATGTATTTGATTTGTATATTCTTGTAATTCTTCTGAAATGGGATAGAAAGTCAGCGATACCAGACCTCTTTGTACATGAATAATGGCTGTGTTTATTTCAGCTTTATTTGGCCTGAAATTGCGCCAGAGAGAGTCTATAAAGAGGGCTAAATTGATTTTAAATGATATGTATTGGGCAGTTAATTAATACAGCTAATTGACCGTGTGAGGGAACCATCATGTTGTTTGGCTCGGCGCTGTACAGATGCTGCCTCAGGAACTGACGGCCCCACACAGTCATGTTTTTATTGATTGTTTCTCGCACCCTTTGCTCCATAACAGTTGTCCAAGGCCGCAATAAACAATTAGCCTGTATCCACTCTACTTATAGCCTCAACATGCACCTTCAAGCCTGTGATTTAGCTAGGGGAGAATGTTGGCGAACGAAGGCACCCCTCAATCGCCGAATGTCAAGTCAAGTCAAGTCACCTTTAATTATATAGCGCTTTATACAATACAGATCGTGTCAAAGCAACTGAACAGCATTAATTAGGAAAATAGTGTGTCAATAATGCAAATTGACAATAGTAAACACTAATTTTTCAGGTAAAGACAGTTCATCATTGAATTCAGTGATCTCAACATCCAGCTCAGTTTAAATAATAACTTTGCAATTATGTCAACGATAACGCTGGAAATGAAGCGTGTCCCCAACTAAGCAAGCCAGAGGCGACGGTGGCAAGGAACCAAAACTTCATCTGTGACAGAAATGGAGAAAAAAACACTTGGGAGAAACCAGGCTCAGTCGGGGGGGTCAGTTCTCCTCTGGCCAGACGAACCAGCAGTACAGAAAAATCAATATAAGACGTAATAAAACAGACAATGAATAATATTAACAGCAATTATTATATGTTGCAAACAAACTTATACCAAAATGTGGTAGTTCTGTAAGTTATTTCAGGGTTGGCATCATCTGAGGTCCTCTAAAGGTGGCATCATCTCTTCTCAGGTGTTCGGGATCCAGACTGAAGCTTGTGTAAATCCTGCAAAAAACAGAGAAACAAATACAAACATAATTAGCGTAGCTGCTGTTCCAACCAAGCAAAAATGATTTGTTCAACCCAAACTAACGAATAATAATGTGAATTTGATTAGATATAACTGCAGTAAAAGAAGGCTGCGTAAAAAGATTATGAGATGCATTATTTGAATTCTTGGCCAAAGAGGTGTGTTTTTAATCTAGATTTAAACAGAGAGAGGGTGTCTGAACCCCGAACGGTATCAGAAAGGCTATTCCAGAGTTTGTGAGCCAAATGCCCCCCGAAAAAGCTCACCTCTTAGTGGACTTGATATCCTAGGTATACCAAAAGTCCAGAATTTGGACCTTAGGGGAGGTGCGTGAGGATTGTAGAGTGGTAGAAAGATAGTTAGATGTCCCCATCCCACCCCGCACTGAGTCAATAAGAGGGCGGAGAGACGGGTGTATCAGTCAGAGCCTCCACTCCCCCATCAGTGACTAATCACCAATGTCTGGAGAATGAAGATAAACTGCTGGGTGGAGGGGAATCAGGGCTCTTTTTATGAGGCCCTGGGAACGGTGGACAGAGATATCTCCCCTTCAATACATACTCACACCCCCCACCCCCCCCCCGGCCTGACTACATCAAATTCTGTTCTACCTAATTTATTACACGGCTCTGGAAGATTCTGTTTGGTCAGATACAGCATTTGGATTCAAATATTTTTTTATAAATCCACTTAAAGCGTTAGTCACCAAAAATTTTAATTTCTGTCATGAATTGACTCCCCCTCATGTTGTTTCAAACCCCATAAGACCTTGTGTCATATTCGGAAACACAAATTAAAGCCATATTTCAAAAATGAATTTCTGGCTTTTCACGATTACTGAGGTCTAGGTGCTATTTAACTACCATATAAGTTTCAGAACAGTCAGTCCACAGTTAAATGCACACAGCCTGCTTAAAGTAGTTGTGATTTTTCACGAACCGTTGTGACTTATGTAAAAAGTTGACGTCAGAACTACAGAGTCACCGCCTTCAGTCACCTCCCCGAGCACTGTCCACAGTCCCACTCTCCTTTTGCCAAACCCCCAGACAACATCGCGTCCATGCTACTGCTGAGCAACAACAACACGGAAACATATCGAAAAGGTTAACTTCAACCACAAACCTGTAACATTACACTCTCACTCAAAGATGGACGATCTGACAGGATTGTTACAATGAGGTGGATCACATCTAACGTGTATAGTAAAGACAAACTCACCGTATCTATCTAGTCATGATGAAGATGTATATACATTTCAATTCAGCAGGAAACTATTTTTACAGCTACAATATTGTTACAGCCACAATTAATCACAACAATGTAAATACAATTACAAATGATTATATATAAACCGTCAGTTTGTTGTTTTACACACATGAACACAGACATTATTTCATACACGACATGTAGTGAGATGCATATAAAAATAGGACATATGGGCAAGAGATCTGTAGATTCATAATTATTGAAAACATTCTGATAAGAAAGTGTGCGCTGCAAATGGAGATTTTGACTATAGTTTTGTGCCAGTCTGCTCGCTTTTGCTCGCGTTAAAACACAGTGTCGCGGTTTTTTTTGTTTGGATAGTGGCCGCAGATATGCAATCAAAATTTCTAATTTGAGGCTGATACTTCGATCTCTGCACCCAAATAACAACAAGATGATATTTAAGTCCGTATTGTAGCTGAACCTGCGCTGGTTGTGCATGGGCAGCCTCCCGTTTCCCCTTTGTGTTGGTGCCTCCACAGAGCTGGCCCTAGTTACCTGTGGTTGACCTGGCTGTGCGTCACTCAGAAACAACAGGCCATTCAGAAGAGAGGCTCATGAATATTATTTAGACAGGCCAAAATCGACCTGTTCTCGGCAGAGTTCCTGAGAAAGGAGCTGTAAAAATATGTTTAGATGGTTTTTGGTACTTATACCGCAGATATATATATTCTTAAGGACATCAAAACCTAAAATAAAACTCCAGAAAGTTGTAAAATATGTGACCTTTTAAGATATTTTTGATGAATTCGGAGAGCTTTTTGACCCTGCATAGACAGCAACGCAAATGAAATGTTCCCAAGTCCAGAAACGTAGCAAGGACATCGTTAAAATAATCCACGTGACATCAGTGGTTCATCCGCAATTATAGGAATATTGTTGTGCGCAAAGAAAAAAAAAACGCATTTATTCAACAATTCGTCTCCTCTGCATCACTCTGTAGCGCCATTTTGGAGAATATCTGCTGGATGTAAACAGCGTATGCTGTTCCGTGTCAGCTGCGTCACACGTATACGTTGTTTTCGTTCAGATCAAAGCACAACAACGTAGGAAACAGATCCGGCGTGACGCAGCTGACACAGAACAGCATACACCGTTTACAGGGTGATGCAGAGGAGACGAATTGTTGAATAGTCTTTTTTTTTTTTGCACATAAAAAATATTCTCGTAGCTTCGTAAAATTACGGTTGAACCCCTGATGTCACATGGATTATTTTACAGATCTCCTCGCTACGTCTCTGAACTTGGGAACATTTCAGTTGCGTTGCTGTCTATGCAGGGTCAGACAGCTCTCAGATTCCATCAAAATATCTTAATTTGTGTTCCGAAGATGAACGAAGGATTGAAACGGCATGAGGGTGAGTAATTAATGACAGCATTTTCATTTTTGGGTGAATTAACAGCGGGTGCGACCATTTAGTCTTAAGGTTTCCAGTTATTTTGGCTGTACAACATCATTTCATTGTGCTGCTTGATGTTGCATTTTGGTATTTGTTGTTAAATTATTTTATTATTGTTATCATAAATTGCAGTACGCTGGTTTATTGCACAAATAGTTTACCATTCACCCATAGTGACCAATGAATCGAAAGTCCTGCGTATTCACAGAAAATAGCTTAATTATGCGTTGAAAAGTAAGGTGGGCAGCTGACTATTGTGGCCTATAACTTTACTAAGCAATAAGACTTGTTAATTCTTTTTGGATTGGTGGACAACAAATCTTGCACTGCAAGAGGGATGTTTATCTAAGAAACGGAATGTAATAGACTTGAGAGTTAAGTCTTTTGACTTGGGCCAGTAAGAAACCACCCAAAACACCTGTGAAAACGGCTGAGATTGTAGCGACTGTTTGAACCATATACAGTGTGTTCACAAAATGTAAAAGTGTAGTTAATAATAACATTTCCTGTTGTTTACTGTTAGTGCAGTTTTTATGCTTAAAAAGTCTAATTCTGCATTATCAATGCAGTGAATGAATTGTGTGTTCATGCTAGGGATGTCATGACTCATGAACACGCTTCCTTCCGGTTACCCGGTCGTACAACATTTTAAAATCCTGCCGGTACTTGTTTTTCTTCAGTACAGCTTGTTCATTTGTTGTGTATCCATCCGCGGATTATCCTTATTAACATTACTGGCCAATATTACTGGTTTAAATAATTGTTGTTTATGTTAATGGTTTTAAAAGATTTTCGGTCTGTCAGTATGTCAGTGAATTTAAACGAAGTTGAAGTGAATAATAAAGTGACTCTGATTCTGTGATTCTACATCATCTTAGATGGAATTTTCTACAGTTAATTCAGAATTTCACAATTAATTGTGAAAAACACAAATAAATTTAATTATGCTAATTTGTGGTTTTAAGACTTGCTCACACAATTGTTCGACATGAGAATTCAGTCCAGTTTTCCAAAGTGAATTGTCTGTCCGGATGATACAGTGAATGAAGTGATTATGATTCTGTGCATGTGATTCTAGATCTTAGATTGGGGTTTTTCAGCAATAGTCTCCAGGTCCAATCCAACAAACTATTACTGTGTGCTTTGTGTTTGGGTGCCACGTTCTTTCTGCCTTTCTCTATAGCTGTTTCTATTCAGCGGTACACAATGCACAGCCTCTTCAGGAAGTGTCTTTGTTGAAGGGATTTTGCCTGGTTGTCAGTATGAATGTAGAATAACAATGTACCTTGAACCTTTGGAGTGTGTCGTTTCTGTCCAGGGTCTTTGTGAACATTTGTGTGAATGTGTGTGGCGAGAAGGGGGGTGTCAGACATGCATGAATGTGCACATGATGTCAGTGTTTGGACAGAGCTCGTATGGGTTCACTCAGCCTGCGTCTCCTCCCCTGCCACCAGCTGACTGTGTCTGGACAATGTCAAATCCACTGTGAATGTTCTTTGTTCCAGTGGCCACCAGATCCCCCCCCCCCCCCCCCCCCCCGGTGTTTGGCCCCTCTGGTGATCCTGGTAATGTCTCAATTAATACTTGTCCCGCATGGCCTCCTGGTTAAAGTGTCCTACTCTCGTGCTTGCAGTTACACTTCACAGTGGATAATTACCACGTTTTACCTTTTTTATCCTCCTTCTACACAATTTTGTGCAAATAACTCAGAATTGCAGTTCAGAATTTTGCGATTCGTAAATCGAATTATGCTAAGGTGCAGTTTTAAGGCCTGTTCACACCAACACAAATGTTTAGCACAAAAAAATCAGTCTGATTTTCATATGCCAATTGTCTGTTCAGACCAATCCAGAAAAAAAAAACAGATAAGCACAGTGAAAATGTCTACTTTTATTCTTTGTGTTACAACTAACACCGCTGGTTCTAAAAGTGAGGGGGTCATAGTAGTTGCTGTGTCCCTGGTCTTAGATTTATTATTTATTACCTTTTGTTTGTTTTAAACGCTACACTTTTTGCAAAAATAATGATTTAAAGTTTCAAAAATCTCTTACTGAATTACATCGATACAGTTTTAAATGTTTGAAATGTTTAAATGCTCACTGAATGTTCCTCTTTTATTTGGTTTAAATATAGCATCGTATCATTAGTTCAGTATCATGATTTGTATCGAATCGTATGGATTTGTGAATGGCAGTGAAGCTACACGACTGACATTGGTAAGTCACATGACAGTAGCAAACATTATGAATGTACTATAGTATGTCAGGATTACATTCATACCATACAAAGTCATACTATATAAAACATACTTTTCTGAATGGTGGCGAAGTAATTGCTTATTCAATAGAAGTACCAACTCGGAGAGTATTCAATGCAATTCTAATGCATGGCCTGTAGAATTTCTTCTGCTTGTAAACTCTGGTATTTCTTAGAGGAAAATACCTTAGAGGAGTATTTCTTTTTTTTGTTGTTGACATGTTTTACATTGTTAGCTTTACTGGCATTCTTCTGCTATCAGCAAATTGCATGTTCCTTCATTGAAAAGGAAAAGGAAGTGTGTGTTTATTTTGTCATAGAAGTGCGAGTGATTCAGTTCTTTGAGAAGAGCATCTATGATCAGCATACATGCCCAGGACCTCAACAGGATGCAATCAGTTCCACACCAGAAATTTTAACCCCTGCCGCTTTGTCATTCGAAAATGAGATGCAAATAAGGGTGCTTTGAGAATTCAGGACCAGGAGTCACAAAAGGCAGCGGACCGAGAAGGATGTCCTACAGACTAACAGATCTCTCTGCTGGGAGCAACAAGCTCAGTTGGAGGTGCCACACAAAGACACATTCCATTGACACATCACTGCCAGTCGAGTTTTCTGAGGCTCTGTGGTGCTCTGTGGGCTGGAGATGCTTAGGATTTACAGTGCGGTTCAGTCAGCTTGGGACAGCTCATTTCTCACTGTTAGTGTCTATGCTTGTCACCATATTTACGTGATGATAATGTAATTTAAAAATATTACCAAATGCACACTGCAAAGGTGGCATAGAGGCACTTCTGAAGTGGCATTTAGGTGTCTTTACACAGACTATTTAGAGGTGGCATGAATGCATTAGCACAGCAAATACAACTGTATGCTTTTATATTAGGGCCTGAGGTGGGTCAATGCGGGTTTAAAGGAACACTCCACTATTTTTGAAAAAAAGGCTAATTTTCCAGCTCCCCTAGAGTTAAACAGTTGAGTTTTACCGTTTTCGAATCCATTCAGCCGATCTCCGGGTCTGGCGGTAGCACTTTTAGCTGTAGCTTAGCATAGATCATTGAATCTGATTAGACCGTTAGCATCTCGCTCAAAAATGACCAAAGAGTTTCTATATTTTATTTAAAACTTGACTCTTCTGTAGTTACATCGTGTACTAAGACCGACGGAAAATGAAAAGTTGCGAGTTTGCTAAGCCGATAAAAGGCTAGAACTTCTTTCATGCTGGCTAAATCAAGGAACTTTGCGCCGTACCATGGTGAAGCAGGCGCAATGATCATAGTTCAGTGATGAAATAGTCCCCAGTAGGTAATTCCAAAAGCCTATTTTCAGGTGTTGTGTAATATCATTGCGCCTGCTGCACCCATGGTACGGCAGCAAAGTTCCTTGATTATTACGCCGGAATGAGAGTATAGTTCCTAGTCATATCGGCACCTTTTCATTTTCCGTCGGTCTTAGTACACGATGTAACTACAGAAGAGTCAAGTTTTAAATAGGAAAAATATCGAAACTCTTTGGTCATTTTTGAGCGAGATGCTAACGGTCTAATCAGATTCAATGATCTATGCTAAGCTACAGCTAAAAGTGCTACCGCCAGACCCGGAGATCGGCTGAATGGATTCGAAAACGGTAAAACTCAACTGTTTAACTCTAGGGGAGCTGGAAAATGAGCCTATTTTCAAAAATAGTGGAGTGTTCCTTTAATTTTGTCAGGCTTTTATGCAGCATTGCATCTTTCCTCAGAATTTTAAGCAGGCAAAGAGCAGCCTTAACTCAGCTGTTTAAAGATGCCTCGGATGGACCGAATAGTCAAGGAAAACCAGCCAACAAGAGTCAAAAAGCATCTCCGGATGCACCTCACGATATTGGTTGAGAGAAGGAATGGTGTGCAGAGCTTTAATGTACACAAAGGTGGTGATTGTCAAAAACTTAAAATATAAGAAAACTTTTTTTAAATATCCATATTTATATGTTGTGTTATTGGTCACACTTTATTTTAAGGTCCATTTCTCGCTATTAACAAACCATTAACTATGACTTTTGCCTCAATGAACTCCTGATTTGCTGCTTATTAATAGTTAGTAAGTTAATTGTTAATTTAAGGTTTTGGGTAGGATTATGGATGTAGAATATGGTCATGCAGAATATGTGGTTTATAAGTAAGGGATAATGCTCAGCCAGCTGTGCATTAAACTATTTTAATGCACAACGTGGATGCCAAGAACCACCCGACGTAAAGTATTTGACCGTAATATTTGACCGTTCTAATAAACAGCCAATATGTTAATAACAGGCATGTTAATAAGCAACTAGTTTATAGTGAGAATTGGTCCCTGTACTAAAGTGTTACCGTATTATTTCATAGTTTTAATAGCTTCACTATTATTCTATTTGATGTTATTTATTTATTTATTTTGGTGAGAAGTTTTTGCCACCAAAATAATTTTAATCACATGTTTATATCCCTCTCTTTGCCTTGTAAACATTCTGCTTTTGCTGTTGTACATTTAAGACCGCTATTATGATTGACTATAGTAGGTCATACTCTTTGAAAATCAAGCTTAGAAACCCAAAGAAAATCTTGTTTCCCCATATACTGTATACATATTTCCAAATATGTCCTCTTAAAGTGGCAAAACCAGTCCATGGCTCTCATTTCTCACAGATATGGGTGGATATACCTGTACCCACCTGACATAAGTAAACATGAAGTCATAATTGACCTTATTTACTCTCTTAATACATGATGATTCATTGGTGTGTGCTGTTCCAAAGAAAAATAATGTTTGTTTTCAGAACCATTTATCAAATTATTGTTCTGACTCAGAAACAGCTTACCTTTTTGGCTGACATGACTGGAGTCCTCTCATTTTTCAACAAAGTCGGGTCCTGACCTGCATTTTTGGTCATTGAATGTTTCAGTCTGAAATAGATGACAGTACAGATTTCAAATGGGTTGCAAAGCTCTTTTTCGAACATTTGTTTCTAAGTGTTTTCAAGTGGGACAGTGTGCACTCAATGACACGTGGTATGATGTATTAACTGGCTGATCGGAGCAGAGCTAAAGTGGTCAGATCCGGAACTAGGACAGGCTGTATGGCTCCCGCTGACAGAAATGAAGACATCTAGCGGAGGTTTGCTCCGTGCAGACATGTTTATTTTGCACTGTTGTGAACTGCGAATCTCAGAGGAGCTTCAGGACAAGGCTGTTATCCGTCTCCATCACCATTGTTTAGAAAGCTGGACACTTTTCACTAGCTTTGATGCATAGCTCTGTTAACTACAGAGTACAAAGAACAAGATACATGATTTAAAGGGATGGTATGTTCTAAACCTGGGTGCATTTCTGTCTTCTGCAGAGCCTAAAATATGATATTTTGAAGAATGTTGGTAACCACACAGGTTCGGTTCCTGTCGACTTTGATTGTATGGTCAGAAATACAATGGAAGTCACTGTGAACTGAAACTGGTTGGTTTGGTTACCAACATTGGAAACGTGGTTTCCAATATTCAACATTCAAAGTTCCAAAGTAGGAAGAAAAACATACAGATTTGGAATGACATGATGAGTAAATGATGATAGAACTGTATTTTTGTGTGAACTGTCCCTTTAAGCTATCAGCACAAATAGGATGTAAGGTTTAATGCGTAGGGTTAGGGGTTTATTCGGTTAGCAAGCATCTCTTTTGAATTTGGTTTCAGTGCACTGAAATGAATTTTTCTTCTCGTATTTTCTTGTAACTATAATCTTCTAAAAACCACTGGGAATAGAGCTGCCTATATGAGCGTTCAAAACCTCCTCCCTCCAATTTAGAGCTTTTGGAGAAAGATCTGGCCTACATGAGACCTGTAATTAAACTGAAATGCGACTCTCCCTGGAAAGTCTTTTCAGCGGGGGAGTGAGTAAGTTGCTCAAGTTGTAGTGTTTTTCCTCTCCTATTTGTCTCAGGAAACATGCCTTGAACGCTTTCAACAAAAACAAAATGCTAGACTGTATTTGTGTGTGCGAGACGAGTGTTTGTGTGCCTGTCAGAGCAGCATTCTACCCTCATTTTCTCTTGCTCTTTTTGTAAGACGTGTGTCTGTGGGAGGACAGCTTCATACCTGCACAATAGACGAAATGTGCAAATAGTCACAGCTCACTAGAGCGTAACACTGTTATTAGAGCTGCTCTCAGGTGCTAAACAGCTTTTGTTATTGAAGAACACAAGAAGACACTCTCTTATAGTCTCGATATGGCCGATCTATATCACAGCAATACATCCTTCTTGGATTACTAGGTTAAAAATACTCGCCATGATCTCAGATTTTGGCAGAGAGCATTTTCTTACGAGGTTGCGTGATATTCTGCCTTCAGTTAATAATGGATTATTTTTGTGGCCAGGGAAAGTGTTTTTTCTTCATAGCAGAGGATCATAGAAGGAAATTAATGTGAGGAATATGTGGTTTTATGTCCTTCCTTACTATATTAGCGAATCAAATCTGAGGCTTAGGCGATTTTGTAATTCACATTACTGAAGGCGCTTTCATATGTGGCAGAGTAACCTTGACCTAGAAGGGTTCTCCAATTAAACTATCCAGTTCATGTCTTTATATAGAATTACATTAAATAACATTTCATAATTCATATAAAACGATATATATCTATATTACAGTTTGAAAGTTTGGAAAAAGGTAAAATTTTAAATATAATGAAATAAAAAAATAAATGTATTTATTCTGAAATGTGACATTTCATACAACAATGTATGTGCACTGTGTATATTTATAAATACATACACGGATGTATTAAGAAAAAATGTTCTATATTCATATAACATTAAGATTTATTTTATATAAATTATATATCTAAATTATATACATTAAACCATATAAAAATAAATATGTATGTGTGTGGCCATTTAGATAAACATAATAATATAACCGTGCACACACACACATTATGTTAAAAAGACTTTATTTGGATGCGATAATCATAATTAATCGTTGGGAAGCCCCTATATTTACAAATGTAATTTATTCCTGTGATGGCAAAAGCTGAATTTCCGAAATGTCTGATTCTTCAGAAATCATTATCAAAAATATGCTGGATTGGTTGCTCAAAGAAAGTGTTTCTTTTATCATCAATTGTGTGGAAAATTTTTTTCTTTTTCTGTTTTGATGAAGAGAGCAGCATTTACTTGAAATAGAATGTATCGTCTTTTTGCCACTTTTGATCCATTTGATGCATCCTTGCCAAATTAAAAAAAAGGAAGAAAATATAGTACTGACCCCAAACTTTTGAATCGTACTGTATATATACACGTGTGTGTGTATATATTAATATATTAGATTAGTATGGTATGGTCGCACCATGATACTTGTATGGACCATGAAGGAAAATAGAGCTTAAGCTGTGTTTTGAATTGATTGCTGGTTATTTTAGTTGGTCATTAGTTTGTCAACCAGCCACAACGTTCCAGAAATCAGCCTGACTAAGCTGGTATGGCCACTTGGTGGTTGGTGGTCCAAGATGGTCTACCAGCATGGACCACCTAGAAACCAGCTACCAAAGCACAGACCAACTACCACCTTGTTATGGATTTTCCAACAGACGAACCATTACCAAAAACCATGTCTAAAATCCATGTTACCATGGTACTTTTTTGGCTCTGAATTCAACCTCACCTGTACATTTGTTTCTCTGGAAAGAGGTGGCCTGCAAGTGTCCTCAAAAGCTTTCCGGCTTCTTTTGTTTTATTTTGAATACGTCGTCTACTAAAACAGTCTAATTATTGGCAGTGAGAGAGCTTTGCTGTAAACGTCTTTACCATTACCGCTACAGCCCACCTTAGTGAGAGCGTATCTGGCAGACTGCCAAGCCTCACCCAGATATTACCCACCTGTGCGAGCGAGGGGGGCGCAGCCTGTCAGTCATGCCGCACGTCTTTGTTCATTTATGCCTTGAGGTTTTAAAGCCATCAAAACTATACGCTCTAAATTTGGAAAATACTGGATGAGGTACTGATTTGTGTCCATTTGGAGCGAAGTCCTGGCTCTGCCGGAGGCTAGAGGGCGGTGGGGGATGTAGTGTTAAGGGGTTAGACAGAGGGGTCTCTCTGGGACCCAGCACGCTCATTACTGCGAGGAGTCCATCACTGACAACAGGTCACCATGGTAACGGTTGGTATGTGAATCCCACAACAATGCCAAACCTTCCCCCAGCCACCCTCACCATTTTCCCCAATCAGCACACGAAATTCTCTCTCTCGTTCGCTCTGTTCGTCTCTCTTTTCTTGCTGTCTTACTATATTACATTATTGTTGGCCAAGAACAGAGTGAGGGTGTTTTTGACAGCTCGTAGAATGGCGGTGGTGGTATGGCGGCATGCATTTGCATGTGAGCGTTGCATGGAAGTGTTCGGTGCAGACTTACAGGGCAGTAATTTTGTGCGCTAGATTGTTCCGGTATAATTGTGCAATGATGGATGACACTGCTTTGGATTGAATCCACGCCTGCCCTCATAAGGGTGCGCTCTGGAGACGGTTGTGTGTTGAGTGAAGAGAGTTAGGGTGTTGTGTGTGTGTGTGTGTGTTGGGGGTTGGAGGGTTGCTCGCAACAGGATGATCACTGGTTGGCCTGCTGCTCTTGCCCAGCATGTCCATCTTGTGCTGTTTCAAAAGCATTTATGTAAAGGTACAATGGTAAAGCCATGTTTTTTGGAAATTCTTTGAAGTACATGTAGCATGTATCAAATACCATGATATGTGAATGTAGAAAATACAATGGTATGCAAATGTTAATCCGCTAGTATGCCGAAGAAAATGATTCTCTGCCAAAAATTGAGTCATCAGCTGGTATTTAAATACCTGACTATACCATTTAATACATGACGTAGCTGTGTCGAGATCCATAAGGTCTGAGGTTCGACCTTTTGATGATGAATCAATTCGTGATCATTAAACAAATATAATTTTGGACATATTTTTTTTTTTTTTTTTTTTTTTTTTTTTTTTTTCGCAAAGTTTGGAATTATTATGAGTTTTGTAATATTTTTGAAAGAATTGTATGCTTACCAAGGCTGAATTTATTTAATCAAGATACATTTAAAACTAGTGATTTCAGAAATAACACAATTGTGTTTTCCTATATTGTATTATATTTTAAAATGTATGTATGTACTTCCAGTCTTCAGTGAGATTTACCTTCAGAAATCTTGTAATATGCTGATTGAGACTAGTGCGCGAGTTATTTTGAGTTATTCATTTGTACAAATCAAAAGGTCCTGATTATTATGCAATGTTGAAAACGGTTTTAGAAGCCATGATACATTTTTCAGTATTCTGTGAAGTGAAACAATATTTCAAAAGGATGGCATTATTTGAAATAGAAATCTTTAGAGATTTCACTGTTTTCACTGTCACTTTTGGTCAATTTAAAGCATGCTTCATAAATAAAAGTATTAAGTTATTTAAAAAAACACCCTAAAGTTTCAGCTACTGATGCCATTGCAGATTAATGTATTCCTCCAGCTAACATGTTGAATAATACAGGAGTATTTGAGTAAAAGTGATTAATATTTGACAGTTCATGTGATTTCAATACTGCAGCCATCATGACGCAACATGCTCTTTTTAAAAGTGCGTTTTTATTAGGATTTGACTGGAGTCTTTCTTAATGTGTGAGGTCCTTTATTTTAAACCGTTTTTTTGTTTTTTTTTTTTTTTTTTTCCAAGAAGTATATTCATTTCTTAAGCTGTTTAATGGGAAGAGACTATATGACCTTTAAATTAAATCTCTTCCAGGAGTCCCTAAATCAATGCTGTTAGTAATTACCAATTAAACAGACCCGCCATTCATCCAGAGCTGCTTCATCCACTACTGCAAAAACTGTGTAAATGACTTCTCATTAATTATTCCCTTTGCCATTACATACACATCACTGCTAGGGAACGCAGCTAATGATGCAATTCACCCAGTATAGCTAAAGCTCAAGAAACTGAGAAGCCAACCCAAATATAAGCGTTCTGATTATGAGTGAAAATGAATGTGAGTAACTCTAAATGTGAGCAAAAGCGTCTGATGATTTATGCTCTAAAACAGGCAGTCTTGATTGCGCCTGCAGGGTCACAGCGCTGTCTGAGGTCAGATACATGTAACGATACCATATGCTCCCGAGGGGCCATGATGCTGAATGTGCAGAGGATGTACAGGAAGTGACATGTTGGCCCTCCAGTCCCATGCTGCTGTTGACTAGCCCCCTGGTGAGCTGACACCTGCTCGCTCACACACTTCCAGCCATTCTCTGGAGATTTCCAAGAAAATGAGGCTCTGCCTCACCCTGATCTGACTTGGGGCTGTGCAATTAATCGCATGCGATTGTCATGCGCATCTCGTCAGTAAAGCCGGTTCTGTGATTAATTAGTAGTAATGTAGTAGTGTGAACTCGGCATTAGGCAATATCGCGTTCATTATCGCAGATTGAATCGCCTGCAATAATGAATGCGATATTGCCTAATTGTCAGTGAACTACGGCTCTGTGTAGTAAATGCCGCTCCATCTGAAAGCAGATGATGGAGATTTACTACCAATCACGGAACCGACTTTACTGATGAGATGCGCATGACAGTCGCATGCGATTAATTGCACAGCCCTAACTGACATTATTATCCCCTGTTGCGATACAATGGGCTTTGCTCATTTGTATCTCGCTTTTGCAGCCTTGTATTGTTAATGCAGTTCCTCTAAATTCAGTCATGAATGAAGAGAAAGGGACTTTTGGGAAAATGAAAATCTCTCCATGTGTTTTAAATGCATCCAAGATTTGAGACTCTTGCGTTGTGTGGATATAGGATGTGGATAGACGGCCCAATCTTGCCGAGAAGGGGTTATGTTAATATGATTAAAGCGGATTACAGTGTTCATCTGCAGATCAAAGGAGCCGAACCAATTAGCACCCCCACCTTTAACACTGCCGACGACCAAGTCAGAATACAGCCTGGAAAGCCAAGATGGGCACATTTTATTTGACATACAAAGACGATTCAAAGAAAGAAATTTCAAGGAACTCTTTCCAAAAGCCATAATCTCTCTCTCTCTCTCTCTCTCTCTCTCTCTCTGAATGTTTTCCTTTCATTTGGTTTGTGTTGTCTACAGATGAGAAGTGAGAAAGGGATAACAAAGCAGTCCTGAAAAATGCGGTAATACTCGTCTGTGGGCCAGTGACTGGGAGCTTCAACAAAGGTGCCCCATGAATTGACATGAAAAGGTGTTGTGGAGTCGGCCCAGCATGCTGTCAGGACTGAATTAAGACATTCAAATCCTCCCGTCACTCTCTCCAGCTTTCACAGCTTTATTCACTTCTCAGAGAATGGCAGCCAAACTGGAATCGCCTTTGTTCAGTCAGTGTAAGGAGCAGGCCACTCAAAGGACGCTGTAGGAACCCTGTGGCCTAGCTGTGATTCTGTTATTGCTGTTAAAGTCATTGATTTAAACAAGCAAGCCTGTGTTCTTTCTAAACTGATGTGAGAGGAAAGAGGAAATTGTTTTACTCTTTGATTGTAGACATTGCTGAATTGGTTATGATTTAAGTATACACTTTTTATCAGGTGTTTCTCTTAAAATTCAGTTGGAGAGACAAAAATGAATGGAAATTAGACAATGCTTGACATTCATTCATTATAAGACAATTTACAATTGTTTCAGACTTTGGGTATATTGTCAGATCAGAGTTTGAGAAATTGTTTAGATCTCTTCTGAAACTCTATAGGAGACATTTTTCATTCAAAAGGCAATTCCAAGAAGCTAGAGACTCAAGAGACTTAAAATAAAATATTTGACATACGTATTTCACAAGTGTGCAATACGGGTTTGTTTTAGGGCTGTTTTTCACTACTCTCCCTACCATGCAAAATCTGCAGGAGGAGAAGGTGGGTGAACAGGTTGGTGGTTTGCCATTTTGCACTTTGTTGATTGACACTTCCTGCAGAAACTCCAAAATACTCCCACACTGGCAAGATAACTATGTTGGGTGCAGGTTGAGTGTCTTGCTTTTGTGTCATCTCCTCTGACACGATTTTATGCAACAGTAAGTAGCTACACCATGTGGGATTATTTACAATATTATCATACGTATACTATTAACAAGTTATCAGTTTTTCATTTTTTAAATATCAAAAAATCAATGCCAGTATATGGCATCAGTCCTAGTTTGGAACAACATGAGTGTGAATAAATCAGGCTATATCCACATTAATCCAGATAAATCTTTTTCTTTACGTTTTGGCCATTCGCACACCCTGAGACAGCGTTTTTGTCCAGCAAAATGCAATAATGAATGTGCTTTTTTCTCATCAAATAAATTTGCATTGTGGTATGGACTGTGAAAACGTGGGTATTTGAAAACGATGATGCATGTTTAGTCATGTATTGTACGCATATAATACAGTATATTTGGCTGTACCGCCATTGTTGTGCCTGCTAGTATTCACTTTTAAATGTTGCCAAAGATAAATGTTACTACTTCATATTACATTCCTGCAAAGATTTGATGACCAAATATTTACTCGCAATTCAGGGCTCCAGACTGTGACCAAATGGTCACATTTTGCGACATTTTTACTGCCGGTGTGAGTAAATTTTGAGTGCGGTCGCACTGGACTTGAACAACACCGTGTTTTTCAACTCGCGTTGCCATTTCTGTTGCTTATGAGAGACATCAAATGGCAAACAAAATGAAAACGTAACAAAATCCTGCTACTCAGCACTGCGCAGTGCGGACCGTTTATCACCTCGGACTGATGTGTCGGATGAGCAACTTTTGTAAAACACTAGTTTGGACAGAGAGCGTTTTGAAACAAAATTGCAGTTCAAATATTTGGATATATCTGGATCAGTGTGGATGTAGCCTCAGTGTTTCCCACTGTTCCTAGAGCCACACCAACAGATTTTCAACTTTCAAATCAAACACACCTGATTCAACTCATCAGCTCTTTAGTAGACACTCCAAGACCCCAAATGAAGGATACCAGATAGCGTCAAGTATACGCTACACAAATTAAGCCCAATTGTTCCTCACCGACAGTTTTCTGGAGATCACAGAGAAAAGTGCTGATGCATTGTTGATGCCTGAGAAATATTTAGCAGGCTAAATGTCTGGATGTGGCTGTGATTCGGGGTCTTGCAGTGTGAAGGTGACGACCTTCAGCCAATGAGAAAGCAAGATGAAATTTCACTTTGTAAACAAGAGCTAGTGAAATATTGTGTAATGTGACACGACTTTAAAAATTATGTAATGTATGGGCAGCATAACTGAAACATCTGTCATGTTTGCTGGTGGTGTGCCTCCAGAAACAGGGTCGGAAAACACTTTTAACTTAAATTTGGACTTTTTAATGAAATATTTATGATATTTCTTTCCTATGGGCAGTCTAGAGATGAAGAAGACCAAAGGAATTCATTTTCAAAAGATCGATATCAGTCCAATCTTTGATCAGTCAAAGAGATGCACATCATTTCCAGCATTATCTCTTTTTTTTCCCTCTTAAACCAAATCCCAGAAAAATTGCAGCTAGACTGTAGCTTCTAATAGCTTGCTGCGCTACTCTGTGTGGAGTCAGGGCCGTGATCTCTGACTTGGACCTCATCAGATCATCACAAAAAGGAAATGATCTGCCGTCGCCGGTTCTGCTGTTTGTCTCTGTGAAAGCCCAGCCCCTTAGTGCATGTAAATTGAATGAGTGTGATTCATAGGCAGCGCTGCATGTTTATGTGGCACTGGACTGAGGCAGGAGCACGGTTTTACTCTATCACCAGGTCTGTGCATGTAAACAAGCAGGGGACGAGTGTAGTCGGCACGCAGACGCCACATCTCTCTCGAACCTGGTGCAGGTCCGCATGAATAATTAATCGCACCCTCTTAGCGTGATGGAGGAGACGTCGAGGCCTGGGGGGAAAAGCTCTCCAGCTGTGAAAAGAGCCTTTCTTGATTAAATATAAAAATTGTTTATTGGTGTTAATAGTATTGTTGTTTTTTTCCACTCTGCGTTTCCTAGCTCGTAAGCTTGTCATTTGTTTTTTTAACGTGATTGTGTTTTTCTCACAGATTTGCGGTTACGGATGTGCCGTTTATTCTTTTGTCATTTCCTCTTGAATTACAGAGAACAGACGTCAATTTTCCAGCTAGCTGTCTCTATAAACTCGAATAGCCTCTCCTCGTGGGTTAGTTGGGATAGAGTGAGTAATTGGCACAAGACAAACGAGTTGCTCTTGCTCCGTGTTCGAGGCGTTAGTTGGCGTACCCCCCACCACCCCCCCCACCCCCCCCCCCCCGGCCCGCATTTTAAATAGCTCTTCTTCCCACCAATCAGAAACAGCGACTCCTTGTGTATTTATACATTCATGAGAGTGGAGAGCCATGAAAACAGATGCACACAATATAAAAATAGGCTTGTAAAGGGTATGAAGGGTTCACGGCCAGAGAACCCTTGTGTTTAGAGGGAAGGGCTCTGTGAAAACACAAATAATTACCCAGCTTCAGCCAGAGTGTCTCTTTTCCAGACACTCACACAAACTAACACGCAAACACAGCTGCGGGGGAACTGTCTGTGTGACCTTCTCCTCTTTTTTTCAGCTCTGATGAGGCTGGCACAGCCCAAACTGGCAGCCATGCTGGGGTGACTCTCTATTTGCCTGTCCAAACCACGTTCATCTGTGTCTTCCTTTCACTACTGCATGTTTACTTCACGCTACTGAAGATCTGCTCTTGTTGCATTTGCGGTCTGTCTTGTTTGATTTCAAAAAATGCTTACAAGAAAGTATGTGAGATTACCATTCAAACATACTTTGGAAAGTCATGTTTTTAGATTCTTTGATTGCAAAATGAATTGCTTTGCACAGTAGGCCATTACTAGACTTAGGTATTGACTAGCATTGTTTTAGAATTATTTATATTGTTATTAATGATATTAGCTTTGATTTTTATCATTTCAGTGTTTATTTAGATTTCAATTTGTAATGTGGCTTTGTCATTTTTTTTTGTTTTAAAACATATTTCTAACTGTTTTTTTTTTTAGTTTTTCCTTTAATAGTTATATTTTATTTTCAGTTTGTTTAAAATTTAAATGAACAAAAGGTTTTTAATGGTTTTAGTTAATGACAACAACATTGATATTGACTTCCAAAGCTACTTTTTGTAATGAGTAATAGATATTCAATAAAAGTCAGGATGGATTAATCCATGACACTTTTTTTATTATTAATTCAAAAGTACAGTGCATTAAAAAAAATATTTAATACCTTTTCTACAATGAACATTTTTCATAAAAGTGTTTTTATTTGGCATAAGTCAACAGTTGAGTGTGATAGAGCTGTCATATTCTTAGGAAAAAATAATAAGATAAAATATTATTCATTTTTTAAAAACCTTTGTCATGTGGTGTTATCAACAATATCAAGTTGTGCAACAAACATTCAGTGGAAAAAAGGGAAATGATATCTTAGAGAGGGCTCCCAGCAGACCCTTAGGAATGTATGAAGGTCAATGTCTTATTAATCAGAAATTTTTTCATTTATTTACTTTTAAAAATGCAGCGTTAGTTCAGGTTCATTCTACTGTATGTCTGCCGCTTCATTTGTGGACTGTGTCCTTCAAGCAGGGATGCATTGGCCTTGCTCATTTTGATAATGCGGCTTTAGATCTTAACAGGAAATTGATTTATTGAACGAGGCTCGATGCACCCATGTATTGATGGACAGTTTTGCTCTGCAGCTGGATTGCTCTGCACATGCAGAAGAGATGTGGCTATCAAGGTAACGTTTAATGAATACAGAGAAATGGCAGGCTTCACAGTGTCTATCAAATGGCTCCCTCCTACTAAAACGTGTTCTGCTATCACTACATCTGCCTTTTGAATGGGAAAATAAGTGGAAGTGGGGGCTGAAATGCAGTACGTTGCATTTCATCTCTGTCTTTGCATTTATTGGCTTGATTAAATGTTGCTGAAAGCACCTGAAAGTCCTTGCGCAGCACATGTAGCCCATTCCAATAGAATATTAATTATTCATCATATCCACCCTATATATGATGTATGGAGAATATTAAATACATCTAGCCCTCCTCTTTTTTTTATATAGATTTTTGCTCTCATTAGAGTTGCATCTTCCAGGTCATAGATATTGTGAAGGGAGGAAGTGAACATTAAAAAAGGTTACTGCTGCTACACATTGAGCCTTGGTGCTCATGTGGGTAATTTGAGTTTGAATCCGGCTCGTGACATTTTCCCATTTCATATCGTTCCCTGTCCGTAAAATTGTCAAAACGGTCAAAAAGACTCATTGCACCTACTGTAACGATAGTATCTACAGTATTGTGCAGAAACGCATACAATGTACAATTCCACAGGCATCTCTGTGTGTCTTGTGTAGATATGAAGGTCATATTCTTGACTAGGCTGTGAGCTTTTGTGCATGTCATGGTCTGAAGATAAGACTGCTTTTTGATGGCATCTGTGTCAAGAGCTTCAGCGTGTTCCTTCCTGTGTTTATGAGAGAGGCACTGAGATGACAACGAGTAGATAGAGGACAGAGAGATAGAATCCCTCATCTCAGTCACTTCAAGTAAATCCCCCTCCAGCGTTTAAACACGCAGAGCTGCAGCCGTGTTTCTGTCTAGTAAGATTTGACATTTCTGTTATACAAACTGCATCTAGATGCTAAAAACAAATATAGACCTGTCATTCTCTCTAGATTCAGTTTTTACATTGGTATAGTGAAGTAACGGTATGAACATTTCATATCACTATAATCGTGATATGGTACTGTTTTGTTAAAATGTGCTGGAGATGTTAAAAAAGTACCGACACATAAATCACTTCACCAAGTTTTATATTTAAAAATCAACAAACAACAAATACAATAGTTTTTTTGTTTGCATAATCACTAAAACAATAACATTACCAATGATGTTTGTATTTTAAATGACAACTTGACTGACAACAGTTTAAAAGCATGTTCAAATATCTAATGTAAATGTTCAAATAAAGCTTTGAAAAAATTTCATAAAAAGGTAAACCTCACATTTCAGCCTTTAAATTAAGAAAATATATCATCAAATGAAATTGGTTATAATGATTGGATGAATGTTTATTTATATCTGCTCCATAATAATTCTAGGTAACTTACTAGATTATTTAAAAGGGGTCATACGATGCGATTTCAATTTTTTCTTTCTCTATGAAGTGTTACAAGCTATTGGTGCATAAAAAAGATCTGTAAAGCTGCAAAGACTAAAGTCTCAATCCAAAGAGATATTCTTCATAAAAGTTAAGAGTTAACCACGCCTACCTAAAACGGCTCATTCTACCAAACCCCAATGTCACGTCACGATGTGGGAAGATTTCATAACGCACCCATGTTTCCCGGCAAATAAAGAAGGTTAACTTATTCTCGCATTAGTTTTGTGTTGCCGCTTGCCGCCATTTTGTGAAGGCGCTGTGGGTTTTCGTTGTGAGAAGCAAACTACTTTGCTGGTCTTGCCCAAAAGATGACGATATCCTCTTCGTCATGCCTGAGCTATCTGTGTCTGGTCGCTGAGGGAATACAATAATACTTAGTGCTGTTGGATCGCACGGATCGGCTTTCACCGCGGACTGAAGCGGAGTTTCAGGAGCCCGGGGTCGTCACAGTGGTTGAGCCGCTCCTTTGTCGAATCCTCCGCCAGGCGCGCCGTTGATCTGACCGCATTTCCGCCTCTGCTCAACTTCGTAGCCCGTCCCTCAGCTCACGCTAATACCGTGGCTTTCACGCTACGCTAGGCCGCCGTAGTTTTCCCGTGTGAAAGCGCAACTACTTTGTTTGGTCTTCCAAAAAAAAGTACACGACTAGAAATCAGTGGTTAAGATGTATTTACAACACTGTTTCCATAAACCGTTTTTAAACCGCAAATATCCATAGGTTCTGCGAAGATGAAAACAAAATGCCATTGAATCATTTCTGAAGACAGTCAGAACCTTTAGAGGTACATTAATATAATTAATTAATTCATATATTCATTTGTATAATTCCCTTAGCACTCTTTTAAAACCTCCCAGCTTTTCCGCCCTGTTTTCACTCAAAACAAAACTACTTTGCGTGCTGTGCGCACGTGAGACTGTTACTTAAAACTGTGCTTTATGCTGGACAGTATGTATTTATCGCGAGTTGTTCAAATCGCGGTAATCTAATACGGTTTTAATGATAATTAAAAGATGAAACGGTAATACTAACTGTGGGGAATTTGATCATGATTTATCGTCAAACTGGTAATCGTTACGTCCCTAACCTTGTACATTGCTTTTAAATCAAGTATGGATGCACCATGTTTTTATCTACTGTCAAATGGCCTAATTCCAATTACAGATTTACCAGTAATTTCACAAAGCAAGCCTTTTATCGGTCACTTTACATTTCTGTCAGATGGCTTTATCCTGTCTAAAGGCCTATTTTCATGTGAAAATTCTAAGTGATAAATAATTTAATTAGAATTAACGGCTGTTCAGGCTAGCATGAACATTGTCCCTTTTTTTTACAGAGAGGTTTTCTAATCTCTCATCGTAATAGGAATTAAAAACTGGCCAACCAATAGTATTCACACTTTTTGTCACATGCCCAGAGCTGCTTCAAAAAACTATGACTTGATGGTGCTTACAAACAATGAATAGCAAAGGAAGAATCCAGAAACAACATAGTGAATGCAAGAATCTCACCAGCCAACGACGAAAATCTTAACCTCCCTTTCTTTTTTTCTCTGTGACAATTGAGTGTCAGAAACTGAAAGTTGTGAAGCGTTTTGTATACCGGGGAATTTCTGATTTTCTGTAAGCGCCACCTACGGTCATAGTTAAAATAATAGTAGTTAAAATAGTTCAATATAACTAATAGTTCAAAACAACCCAGTGGCTGGGTTTGTCCATATTTAACCCAACTTGAGTTGATTTTAACCCAGCAATTGTTTTAGAAAAGATAGTCCTGTCTGCGGGACTATCATGTGATTAACCTCTGTACAGAAGAGAAGTTCTCACATGAGGTTGGTCATTGCAGGACATTGTTTGTTCTTATTAATTGTAGAGTCATTACATTGGTTTAAGTTGGTCTAGATGGTTTTTTGGCCAAGTAGACCATCATTGTCAAGCTGGTTAGGATTGTTTGCCCACTCTGGATGAGCAACAAACCAGATGCCATGTTCCAAAAACATCCTAACCACAATAAACTGGTATGACTTGGTTTTTCCAGCAGGACCATAGCACAATGATCAAACAAAGCTCTGTGGCACGAAGCCGTCCCTACATGCAGAACGAAAGCGAACAAAGGCCTGTAATGGGAAACAGAAGAGAATCGACTGCCGGACCTGGAGAAAAAAAATTCCATTCCTTGGAATCTCAGTGGAACGGCAGACCCGGCTTTTAACGAGTGGATCCAGGAAGATAGCATCAACGCAAATAGCTGTAACTAATTATGGCTGCTCTACTTGGATTCAGTTTACCTTATCTTTGCAGTCGTGCTTGACTTTCGGACACTTATCCCCCTTCTTTTGCAACTTCCAGGAAAAAGGGAGCTGCTACAGCTTAGGATAATGCTGCCATCAAAGAGAGTTTACGAAATGACTAAACAAGAATTCATGCACACTGCAGTGTTGGGTCCGAGTCCACCTTGTCAAGTCCTAGCCTTTAATCAATTGAGTTTAAGTGGGAGACGTTTATTAATGTATTTTTATATTAACGTTATGTTGTTACTTTTTTATTTTATTTTATATTACACATGACATGGATTCATCTGTACTGTGAAAAATTTCTGCGTCCAAAATATCAGAGTCCGAGTCCGTCCAAGTCCAAGTTCATTCACAATTGCAGTCCGAGTCCCGAGTCCAAGTACCCCAACTCTGATGCACAGTGTTTATTTGTTCCCCACGGTTCACTGAATGTTCTGTTAAACTGCACAGTTCTGGTGCTGGATGCTGATTGGTCAGTGCAGCATTCCAACTGTTTTGTAATTTTAGCTATATCTTCAGAAGAATGCCACTTAATGAATTACAATGTTTTAATTACATTTTTTTTGTTCATAATATTTTTTTAAATGTAGTAACTGCGTTAAGTCGATCGAGGCCTTTAGACTCAATCACTCGGACCTTATTGCTTAGTTAAAGGCCAATACAGGCCAACACAGCCATTGATTTATTTTTAGCCTAACACAGGATTGACTTTTCTCTTTTAGTGGAAGAAAATGCATTTGTATTTCATCCAGTTACCCTGCATGTTTATGAGCCGTAGTTCTGCCGTTGACTTTCCTGAATGACTCCGACATGAGAGATTAGATCAGGAGCTTGTCTCTGGAGTTTAGAGTTGTTAGTTTTAGAATCGCTCTCTAATTAAAAAGGTTTAACAGGATCTACTGCTCACTGGCTCTGGTAATGAAGGAGTGCATGCTGCCAAATACAAAATTAACCTGTGCTGAGCTTGTGTCAGTTTTGTGCGTGTGTGAACGGGTGAAAGTGGCTGATTATTGGTAAATAGAAAAAAAGTTGGTATTAAAATTTTGTGTGGTAACTTAAATCACACAACATATACTACCGATTAAAAGATGGACAGATTTTGAAAGCAGTCTTTTATTCTTTATAAAGGTTGCATTTATTTGATCAAAAACAGTCATATAAACAATGAATTGTGACATAATCTTTAAAATAATTGTTTTCTATTTTTAATATATTTTAAAATGTGATTTAATGGCAAAGCTGAATTTTAAGTAGCCATTACTTCCAATCTTCAGTGTCACATATCCTTCAGAACTCATTCTAATATGCTGATAGGTGTAATATTTTTCATTTTTATTTTTTGAATAAGAGTGTGCATTGTAAATGACCCCTAACTAAAGCACAAAGACCATCATAACAACGTCTTACAGCCAGCCGATAGCTCTGTGTGACCCCACAGAAAAAGAAAGAACTCCGAAAGCAATAGGAGTTGATTTCCTGGTTTTTGAAATCCAATGCTACACAGTGGTTGACTTTGCTAAGCTCTGCTGGAGTATATTGATTTTTCTGGTGTGCATGTGAGGGAGGAAAAAGGAAAAAACACTATTGTATTGCATTAAAAAAATCTATAGTATATCTAATTACGACCACTTCATTTTCTTTACTATTAGGACAGAAAGATAAATGTTTCTGTCCCTCCTGTATTATTCGCTCATCTGCCTCAGGCCACTGGAGATGGAAGAGCATAGCACAAGCTTCCTGGTTAACAAAGTGCTGCGCATCACTTTCCCTGTGATATGCTTGTATAGACATGGCAGTCTCTCTTACTATCGCATCCCCAGTAGAAAACAGAACAATGAGTTTCACAGTGTATGAGCAAAACACTTCTACTAACAGAGAACCTGATACTGCAAGACATACATCAAGTGGCTTGTTTTCTGTAAATGAAGGGTGTAAAAAAACATGATTTCCTTATTATTTCTATTATAAAATTATAGAATTAAAAATAATAATAAAGTCAAAGAAATAATAATAATAATCGCTAGGCTCTCTAACTCAGTGGTTCTGAAGGCCCCTATTATCCAACACAATATCTGAATATTATATTTCCTAAGATATTTCCTCTGGTACTTGTGATGTAATTATGACAGTGCTGACTGTTTTCAAACTTTTTTGTTAATAAAAACTAGGAGTGTTGATATAGGAAAACAATTAGCTACAATTAATTTCATGATTCCAAAAGATTCAAAATTCTGTTTTGATATGTTTTTTATTTGGCATTTGAATTACATTAGAATTAATTAATTGCATTTGTAATATAATTAAATAATTTTAAGTCATTCTGTTGGCTCTTTGTGAGTTTGATTACGTTTGTTAAGAAACACTGCTTCAAACAGTAACATTTAGCTAAAAAGCTATCATTACCAAAGCTGGTGACTAAGCCAGGCTTATCTGTTGAAACCCAAAGAATCCCAACAGTTCATTTTAAAATATCAGAATGTTGGAAAGCCTTCTGATTTTGGACCTAGTATTTAGGGTAGTAGGTAACAGATGACTGGTTTGATTCTAAACATTTTATTTCAAATAGACCCATCCAAACATACACTATTTGGTTGAGTTGGAAGCAGACATGTTGGAATGAGCAGTGTTTTCAAAGTTTGTTTTTAACATTAAAATTACTGTGGAAAAAAAATAAGTAGGTTGATTTCCCCGAAATGTCTTTTGTGGTGCTTTCAAAACAGTGCTTCCCACAAAATTACTTTCTTTGTGGTCCATTTGTGGTTGTAGGGGTCCAACAAAACAACATTCTTTCCATCAATGGTGAGAGTTTGCAGTAGGACTACCAAAATTGCACACAGCACCATTAAGAAAATATACCTGTTTTAAGGTGGAGATCACCCCAATGCAGCAGTGTTCCTAAAAGTCCCAAGTATACTTCATATTCCACATTCCACCCCTTCATACGCACAGTTGAGCGTGCAAGCCATTTAAAGTGTACTTCATTGACTGAGCGCAGATGGATGTGTTCGGCATGTGTGCAATACTTTTCAACAAAAAACAAAAAAGCTTTTTATGCGTTTTTGGCTGCATTTACACAACAGTCTTTTGGGACTTGAAAACGCAAACTTTTGAAAACGGTTTTCAAAGTGCAACTTTTTGAAAATGATACCATTATTGTCTCAGTGTAAACTACAAAAAAAACAACGGAATTGTTGAAAACGGTGATTGTCTTAGCGCATTCATATGATGTGTTCAGCCTCTAGTATGAGCGAGGTGCATAGTGTAAGCTTAACAAAGTGACCTCGCCATACTGGCCTGGCATCCAATACAGCATTTGTAGTCTTCAGGATCCCGTGTGAATGGTGATTGTTTGGAAAATGTTGTGTTAGTACAGAAATGCAAAGGAAAGCATTCTGTGTTTAGGTCAGTGTTGTCGGTAAACATACTCTTAGTGCAACTTCGTGACATGTGTCTTTAAATTGGTCAGCAAACATTCTATTTGTTGTCCTGCGTGCAAGTTCAGCCCGCGGACACAAAATCAGGCTGGCAAGCAAACGCATGCAGGCAGACATGATGGTGCCGAATAAATAGAGAATCAGCATTGTATTAATAGGGTTGCATCGATGGCGAAATTCACTTTACATGTAATTTGAAAGCATAATAGTGTGTTGTCAGTGTTTGTGGGGCACATACACCGTATAATGGATAAAAATCCACCCATTGTTTTATCTTGTGGTAAAAGCCCTATAATATAATATCGCCTTTTTGCAATCAAGCCATCTCAGCTTTTGGTGCTGTGTGATGTCACACAGTACCTCAGGCTCCCTCCCACGATTGTTGATCCGACCCACTGGCGTTTTAAGGGTTGACCTTAGACGACTCGGCCGCTGAGTGAGCTGTCAACAGTGCGCGCCAACTGTTTCGACACTGGAGCAGGTGTATACAAGATTGTCTCCAAGGCGATTGGAGATGTTTTGTAGTTTGCAAACTGTCGATTAATGAACATATCATGTGCTAGTCCCTCATTTACTCAAACCTCCTAGAGCCGCTGTAAGACATAGTGGAGTACTTCTGTTGTTTTGAAGGGAATTGCGCTCCGTCTTGCCCGATACCTTAAATGTCGTCTTAGGCTTGTGCAAAAAAATACCAATCAAGTCGTGATCCTATGCTTCACTACAAAAGGGTATAAGGTTCTTTTATCAGTCTTTGCAAGCGCCTGTTCCTATAACGTGCTAGTTAGGCAAGTTCTATCCACGGCTAAGTAAACAGTTCTCTATGAAGATCGGCTCATCAGCAGTCGCTCAACGTAAGAGAGTGCGGGGTGAGCAGAGGCGCATTAGCATTTAAAAGGGCATGCAGCTAAAAACGGGCTTGCTGTGTGCAGATCAGTCTGTTTTGGCAAATACAAAGGGTTGTGATTTATCACTATCCATTGAGAAATTATAACCAAAGTATGTTATAGACTTTTCATTAAGACGCTAAAGAATCATATCAACTTGTGTAAAATAGGCATCCGATGACCCCTTTAAAACGCTGGTGAGTAAACTTATTGTGCAAACTATACCAACTATTCAAAAGATGTTAGGACATACATGAATTTTTTGTATGTGTGATTGCGTTTAAAGTGCACACGATAGATCAACCTTCTAAAACAATAAATATTGTGAAATAATGACTATAATTGAAATTTGCAGAAAAAAAAAAAAGTTTATATATATTTTGAATATTACTTACATCAAATTTTTAGCTAGCCATTACTCTCTAGCTGGACTGTTTTGCAACACAAGGGAAGTATACTTTCGGCTTAATGCGATATGATCCCTGTAGTGAGAGTAAGACTCCTCAAAGGCAGATGTGGGAGTGGTCCGAGTGGTCACTGCACTCCCTGTTAACCCCCCTTCCAGTGTCTGGTCCTGCCTCAAGCAGTCCCATCATTTATTGATAGAGTTTGTCTATCCTGGTGTGTCATATTCATGGTGTGCGGTCTTAATGTAGTGAAGTGTCACATAATGGACCCCTGTGAATTTCAACTGATATAATTACATGGGAGCCTCGGTATTTAACACATTCACTAGGCATCTCAAAAAGTGAGCAATCGTTTTAGCTACAATGAGCACATCCAATTTGTCTTGTCACAGCATTCCTTTCTTGCAGTTTTTTGACAGTATGTTCAAGGCAGCGGTGCATAGTTGTGTCTCTTGTCACAATCTGCTTTGTCTCATTTACTGTAGCACCTAGCGGAGAATAAAAGGTGAAGCTTTCTTTTTGTGTCCTCTTTGACTGTGTCCTTGTCTCTGTTCTGCTTGATTCAAGAGCGAGCTGGCCGGCTTTGATGATTGAGGGAGATCGAGTTCCAATCAGCGTGGTTAATTACTATGTCCAACTGAGATGAGAGGTGCACATGCAGCCAGGCTTTTCTGCAGCCGGGAAATTACCTGTGTGCTCCGGGGATTTGCTATCTGTTAGAGACAGCTCGCCGGCTCCCAATATCAGATTCGTATCATCTTATTTTCATTCATTTGCTGCTGGAAGGCTTTTCTGCTTCACATGGACTTCCCTGCCCTTCCCCCATCTGAGCTACACTGTTTATCTGCACCTTTGTGGGGCTTCCATCTGCATGTGACTGGCATACGGTCCTACTTTCAGATAGATAGATCGCTAACTGCAGTAGGAAACTGCAGTTTGAAGAATCCATCACCAATGTGTTACTTGAAAATGTATCATCTTAGCTTTAACCTGTTTCAAACCTAGTGAGCTGCTTACCTAGGTAGCATTTTAGGCATCATAGATGCTTTCCCAACTGGCTGTATAGGCAGACAGCAACATTATGTTGCTTTCTAGGAGCTAGTTTTGGTCAAAATCTAATCCATTAAATCCTTCAGTTGAGGGAAAATCAATACATAATAATAAAATCGCAATATTGTGGAAGATAATAGTAAATGTAGTACTCTAAGTGCAGTGGGTTCTTTGCAAACCAGTAAAGACGGGCCCGCTGGGTGCTTTAGTCCTCCAGCAACGTATCCAGGGAAGCTTATTAAATACAAAAAAAAAAAATCAACTAGCTGATACTTTTGTTTGTCTAGCTCTATATTGTTTTATTTAAGGAAAATATTAAATCACAATACTGAATCCTCTGAATCACAATATGAATCATGGTTAAATTATTTTTATTGTATTATTAAAATGTTAATAAAAAAAATTGTCATAATTACAGTTGAAGTTATGTATGCTCTTCCAGTAATGTTAATAGAACATTAATTCAGAGTTTTCTGGTCTTTAATATTATTCTCAAAACGTTAGCGAATAGAATGCAATCATTCACACACCTTTCATTGCACGTATTTATTTCCTGAAACCATTGGGGGGGTGGGGGGGTGTATTTCTTAGTTAACTTTCATACTAACTATTTTTTCCTAAATATGTTACAATGTTACTACTTGTTTTGAGGGAACATTCACACATTCAGTTTTAGAACATTCAAAAGTAGAACATTCAAAAAGAATGCCCCCTTAAAGTTTGCATAACCAAATAAAATTAAAAATTAAAAATTAACTAAAAACGGGATGTTTTTGATGTTCGGAATGTTCAGAAATAAAGTTTTCATAATAAAAAAAAACCTCCTTCGAACATATTTTTGTTAGCTTGTTTTGTTTTGTTAATTTGAATTATTGGGGCATTTGAATATTGTGTTGGATAAAGGAGGACCTTTTGAGTAAAAAAAGATTGAGAAGCACTGCTCTGAAGACATTTAGTTCATTACTACTTGTCTACAAAAATAAATTAAAATTGGACTTGTACTCAATATTTGTGTGTGCTATAGATTTTTGTACATATTAGAGAGTGTTGATGGCTTACCATCATGCTGACGTCAGGCTGTTGGAATCAATTGTAAGGCTCTATTCGTGTACTTGATATAAAATTGCAGTTTTGTGGCACATCCCTAAATCCATTGGACTGTAGAGGGTATTTCAATTGTCATTTTATGATTTATGATCCACTAGTGCGAACTCCACAGTGGACTATTACCCAGCAGTCTATGTGGCACAGTGTAGAGTCGGAGGGGGTGCCATTTGGGACGGGGCCTAAATTGAGTCTCCTGAGCATTTCATGTGAAGAGCACTATTTTTGTACAGTTGCACTATTGAAAAGCACTATAGTTGTCTTTGTAGAGTGTTTTAAAGTCAGTCACATATGATGCTTCATTTAGGTTACAGTTCTGCCTATGCAGGCAGTAGACAGCATATTATTTGGATGCCTTATCTAATACAGGTGCATCTCAATAAATTCGAATTTCGTGGAAAGTTCATTTATTTCAGTAATTCATACTGTCAATTGTTGAAACTCGTCAGTATAACGTATCAATTCAATGTTGCACACAATGATCTGAAGTAGTTTAAGATCTGGTTGGTTCTTTTAATTGTGGATGATGTGGGCCTCACTGTAAGGCATAAAACGTTCCACTATGCAATTTACCCACAGACTATATCAGTCAACAAGTAGATATACTTGCATAGACCAATAAGAAAAACTCCTTTTAAGTGAATTGCTTGGCCTCTGGAAATTAGTCATTTACTGTAGTCATGTACTCATACTTGGTAGGGCCCTTTGGCTTTATTACTTCTCACTCGGGCGTGGCATAGAGGTGATCATTTTGGCACCTGCTGTAGGTGGTATGGAATGGCCCCGGTATTCTTTGACAGTGGTCCGTTATCAGCTCAACTCTGCATTTTGGTCTCGGTGTCTCAATTTTTCCTCTTGACAGTAACGCCAGATTCTCTATGGGGTTCAGGTCTGTGAGTTTGCTAGCCAGTCAAGCACACCAACACACCATGGTCATTTAACCAACTTTTTGGTGCTTTTGGCAGTGTGGGCAGGTTGCCAAATCCTGCTGGAAAATGAAATGAGCATCTTCAAAAAGCTGGCCAGCAGAAGGAAGCATGAAGTGCTCCTAAATTTCTTGTGGTGGGTACAAACGGGTGCAGTGTACGTTGTTTTCCAAAAAAAAAAAAAAACACGAATAGGGACGCAACACCCAATGACTATTGTCACTCCTCTAAATCATCAGCAGACTGTGTACAAACTGAACACTGGACTTCAAGGCAATCTATGGGGGCTAGTGAGCTGTTTCGTGCTACCCTTTACCTCGGCAGACTCCTAGGACTATGGTTTGCCCAACTGAAATACAGCAAACTTGCTTTCTGGCATCGAAAATAGGACTTTGGAGCGTTGCACTGGGCACAGTCCAGTTTCTTCATTTCTCTCTTAGCCTTCAGGTAAAATGCCTCTGTACTGTCTGTGTTCAGAAGGTGGCTTATACAAGATGATAAAATTCTACAACTGTAGAGGCGCAAATTCCATTTTAGCAATCGTCTGTGTGTGGTGGCCTTCTTGATGCTTGACGGACCCATCACTCAGTCATTCCTTGGTGAAGTTCACCAGAAACTCAAATTCTTGAATCGGCTTTTGGGCTTAGAACAATCCTCATAAGGCCTTGGGTTCTATCAGGGTTTGTTGTTGTGCTCGTTAGTTCTTCACAGCCCCCACGTATTTCCTTCACGTTTCAACTTTCTGTTAACCATGCTTGTGCGGGATACGGCACTCTGTGAATTCAGTCCGCAGCTGCTTTGGCAATTGATGTGTTTGTGGCTTACCCCTCGCTTGTGAAGGATGTCAATGTCAATCCCCGTCTGTCCTGTATCTACTAGTCAGATTCTATGGAGTCACCGTCTTCCCCAATGATGTATAGGCCGGTATGACTACCGAACTCTGACGAGACCATTTGTCTGACAGGACTCCTGAGCAACTTTGCAGGTTTTTTGAGTGATTAGCTGATTCCAAGGCATGTCATCCATAAATTTAATTTATTGAGATGCACCTGTATATCTTGCTTTATATACTATTATAGTACTGAATTATATACTTATATTCAGTTTCTCTTCTAACCCTACCATTCACAATAGGTTATTAAGACTTGAAGAATAGTGTAATACTAAAATGCATCCCCAGGCATTTCCAAGTGGAATAGATGTGATGGATACAAAAAAAAAAAGGAAAAAAAAAAAGAAAAAAATCTAACACCAAAACCAAGCGCAATCATGATGCTAAGCGACCTTGGTGTGCTGAAACGAAAATGTAACGTATTATTTCATTATTTACTCATATCCAATCCGCACGAAGATTTCTTACATGGAGGCACAAAAGCGAGATGATTATTTCTAAAAAAAAAAAAAAAAAAAAAAAGGTCCACGGTGCTGGCTTATTTCTTATACAGTGAAAGTAGACTGTGATTTGAGTAGGTATGGGGAGAGCCTGGCTAACACCGTTAAAAGCTTCAAGAGTTGAGGCTATAACTATACTTCTCAGTCTTCAGACGCTTTAAGGAATATTGGGCTGCTTTTGTGTTCCACAGAAGAAAGAAAATCACAAAGGTTTTGGGAACAACTTGAGAGTAAGTTACATGATGGCAGAATTGTCATTTATGGGTGAAACATCCTTAAGTGTTACTCACCCCCAGACTCCGATATTAACTGCTACATTGAAAAATCCTACCAATTCAGAATTGCGCTTGTCAAAGATTCTATACTTCAATACCTCCCGTCCGTGTGCAAGGGGACGCTACACATGGCCGCTTGTCCATGTCTATAAGCTCGTCTCATATGACTCCCGGGGAAACATGGCCATTATAAATACCAGGGCCAGCAAAAGAAAGTTGGATTTTCGCAGTCTAATCAGCAGTCAATCTTACTTCAGAACTAAATATCGCCGACACGCTATAATCTGGCGAAATATCGGTGGCGGGGGGACAGAATTGGCTTCAATCTTGTGCTCAAGAGATTTTTTAAGGCTTGAAGCTGCTCCCTGGAAGAAAACATACATAACAGAAAAAAATAAACAGGAGAATGAAGGGTAGCTTGAGGTGTTTTGAGTTGCGAAAATTGTATTCTTTCGCCTCTGTTCTGCCAGCTGAGTGTGTGCCAAACTAATAAAGCCGGCATGGAGGCCTACCAATCATTTTGTACAGCCGTTATACCTTGGACCCTTGTTGAGAGGGCAAAGGCACTATCGGAACATCCAGACCGTGGGGTGAGGGGCTGCCGCTGGCCAGGGGTCCTGAGTGGGAGAGCAGCCTTTGTTCCTAGTAGCCGCTGTGAAAGATGAAGTGGGCATCTGTGAAACACAAAAAAGGAAGTGAGTGCTGAAGACAATACAGGAGACTGTAGGGGGGGGGGGGCATCTGTCAATCTCACTAGTCATGAGTTCCTTTAAATTCTTGGTGACAGTGACGTAAAAAACTGGCTCATCTCTCCGACCCGCTCCAGCTATTATCACTGTAGTGCATTCTTCCAAGATTTGAGAGGATGTCAGGCTTTAAATAGACGGTCTCTCAATGGCAAGCAAATAAATACATGACTCTTTAATGGGCAATACCCCCGCCAAAAGGATACTGATACAACGTCAACTCTTAGCCATACAAAAGCGAGCGCAAGAGTAATCCTTTCAGTCATATTCATTAGATCTGGGGTTAAATTTAATATATACATATGATCAGTCATTACTTCTAGCCGCAACAAAAGTACTATAAAAATTAAAACACTTTTGGGCTTGTGTAAAGAAATAGTTAATTGTTTAGAGTTCCCGCCCCAACGCCTCCTCCTGCAATTTCTATGTTACTGGGCTCAATTCTAATTTTGCCGTAAGACTTCATTTCACACACATTTTTCCGTTTATAATGTTTATGTATTTTAATTCAAGGCATTAGCTTTCCAGTTATTAATGACATCTCATCTGGTGCTTATCATATATTATGTATAAATATGTAAAAGCAATACTGTAATAAAGATTATTTTTTTTAATCTGAGATCCGCATGAATTCAAGAATAATTCCCAAGAAATGGTTGCCCCCTACATTTTTTTTTTTTTTTTTTTAATGTTTTTTTTTTTAATAATACGAAATAAAACTCTTTTGCATATTAATAATTAATTATTATGCTAAAAATAGCTCTTCAAGTCTAACACATATTTTGCTTTTTTTCCTTTCGCGCTTTGGAGAAAGTATCGATCTGTTACTGGTTTCATGATATTCATTCATTGCTCCTAAACTGATCATAATACTCGCAAGATACCATAATAAATTCCAGCAGTTTTCTGCGGTGCCGATAGAAAGCATGCAAAATCAGTTTTCTCTCCTAAATTTGGTACTTGATGTTCAGGCATAGTCTTAGCTTCAGCATGAGATCATTAAAGCAGACGCAAGAAAATTATTAATGGTATTATTTAAGATGGTCGATCATTCTCCAGGGGAAGTCGTCAAAACCAGGCCAACCCTTGATTCATTCTCCTACCTTCAAGCCTCGGTCTCTTCATAATGCAGATCACTGCTGGATTCCCCTGCGTGTCAGTTCAGTGACGAGATGGGATAGATAATGGATAGCTGGAAGATAAAGGCAACCTGGAGAGAACGACAAACTTGTAGGTGGACATACATGAAAGAAAAGAAGGCTTTTGCGGCATTCAGACTAATGACCGGAAAGATATGACAAAGAACTGGATAGAGTCTACGTAGAGTTAGAGGAAGTTGCTTGGTGTCCTTGGAGATATAAATCTGTACCCTACTGTGACTGGTATGTTCGCAAGTGCAATGGTTTTTGGCTCTAAGAGTCATTATTTAGCTGTAGGTCTGAACATACTCAGAAGCACCCCTTCGTACTATATGCTTATTTCGGCCTTATTGTGAATAAACTAGAAAGCAGAAGGTCGTGGCTGGCGAGAGCCATCCCAAATGGTAATTCCCGTGATGTGATCGCACTTATTAATCAGGAACTAGATTATTTGAACTTATTAATGCTTCTTTCTTATTGTGGTAGTAAAGGCAATTAGACCTTATTTTATTTTTTGTCTGCACAGACTGCTTGTTATTATTTCATGTGAGCTCTTTATTCTGAGGTTTTTGTTTGTATTTATAGTTAGTGTGCAGTTCGCTCATAATGTTTTCTGGAAATGACTTTAGCCATTAGAGGTGATCTGGAGGAAAGGTGTCTTTCGTCGCTCTCTGTTTGAAAATGAAGGTTGTGTAGCTAGTACCTTATTGCCACACAGCTTGGTCTTGTGGAGAGCAACGATATCCGATGACGTTGTTGGTGGTAATAAAGTGTTAAGATGTATGGCGTAGCTCTGGATGTAGTGGGAATATAAAAAAGGGATGCAATATTCGCATTTTTCTGAAGTTATGACGGGTGAGAATTTATATGCGATGGAGGAGCTATGATTTCTGAACCGCGTGTTATATCGAGCAAGCGGCACTGCAGTTGCTAAATCAAGGTTTTGAAAAACTCGTTGCAGGAGTCTGTTGTTTCTCTGTCTGAAAACTCTGTGTCCCTGATGTGGATATTTCACTCCTAGAAAACCGTGCTGTGCGGTAAGTTAAGCAGAAAGCCTTTCTCATCATCCATAATGATAACTTCTTAATATTCTCTTTTTATATTAACTAGATATATGAGTCACACTTAGAAAATAGTAAGTCACATTTGGCAAGCTATAGTCACCTTGTTGAGGTATGTGTGTCTCGCATATTATGAATAGAAAGATTTGCCCACTACATCATTGTGAATTTAGGAAATATTAAGTTAAAAAAAGGCGCAGAAGGAGCGATTTCAAGTTTTCGTTTCTCTTGGAGTGTTACATAGCGGAATACCGCCAAGAGATATTCTTGTATCAAAGTTAGACTCAAAAAAAAAAAATGGCCACGCACATCACGAAAACGTACTCGTTCTAACACGTGCCCCCAAGATCTACTCTCACATGTGGAATATATTAGTCATAATGCCGGCCATTTCTGTTCAGGCAAAGAAAGAAGGAGTGCTTTCAGTAACCGCAGTTAGTGTGAAAGCAGCCATGTCAGGGAGACGCTGTGTGTTTTAGTGCAAAAGCAAAAGCACTTTATTTAGCCTTCCAAAAGTAGATGCATTTAGGAACCTTTAAGATTACTTACAACAGAACAGCAATGCATTTTATTGATGACCGTTTCGTGAACCTAGGAGATGAGGTCATTCTGACTTTGCTATGACAGTCTGACGCTGGCGCTTCTATTCAGCTAACTGTTTTGTGATTATGTTTTAACTTAGTTGCTATTCGACTGTTTCAAATGTCGGAGTTTTTTGCGGCATCGTGTTGTGTGCTTGTGAGGCGCAGAGAGAAGAGAGAAGAGAGAGTAGAGACAGAGGGGGGTCGACATCACATGGAGTCAGCTGTCTTAACAGCGTGGCTTGTGTACTTAGCACACACACACGGCATCCGTCATCCTTGTCTGTCACGGTCGCTCTGTTTCCGCCTTTTCCGTGCCTGTCTTTAACAATTATGTTTAAAGATGAAGCTCGGGATTATGTGTAAGTGGTCGGTAACATTTCCCGAAGAGTTGCTTGCGGTGTTTCGGGTGACTAAACACAGATGGCGGAATGGGTCAGCTGTCCGAATCGAGGCAGACTGGCGCTTGTCGGGACGAGCATGAACTTTGTAGAAAACGAAGCGTTTGAGAGGCGGGGCATAGAGGACCTACAAAAATAATGTGTTTTTTGAACATTAAAAAAGCATGTCAACATATTCTGTTACAAATACACAAAATAATTATCTTTAAAAAGCATCATATGACCTTTTAAAATATATGTATTTTTAGTTTAACACCCCAGGAAAATGTATGTTGGCTTTCCTGAGCTGATATCTCTAATAAAAATATTATAGTCGCAGTTGATCATAAAGAACTCTCTATAGCTATCTTACCCATCTGCCCTCTACAGTCTGACAGACACTTTATAGAGGTGAAAGTCTTTGGATGACACACAAGACAAACCTTTTTTCTTCCATATCTGCCTGGCTTCAGAAATTTCTACTGACTGGAGCTGTGGCTCTGAAGTGCTCTTTGAATGTGGAATAAAATGGATTTCACAGGACTAGGGACAGGAGTAACAGCTCATACTTATCAAACAGACAACCTCATTTTCTCTTGGTTCACTGCACTGTGGGCTGCAGAACACATTTTGAAGTCAATTCCTGAGCAGTGAAAAGTAGAATAGATTAGACTTCTGCCTGCTTCTTGACACCAAAGATCCCTCTATTAAATAACGAAAACATATGATCCTACAAATATGTATTTTGGACAAATACCATGGTAGCAATGTGTTAATTAAATCTATTTCCTGTTAGCATGAGAAGATTTTATTGATGTGCCATATAGTTTCTGGGCTTGACAAGTTCAAAATCATTGAGGTGGTCAAATTAGTGGGCCCTATTTTAGAAATATTCCTTATCCTTCAGCAGGGATGGTCAAGGTTGTTCTCTCTTTCATTATTCATAGTTTCGATGACAATATTCCTGTGAAAATCCAATATTCTTCTGACCTGCTTAGTATTTAAAATCATTCACAGCCACAGAGTCCTCGTATCTAATCTGAATTTCAAGTGACTCTAAAGAGATTGTGTAATTGGTCTATGCTGCACGTTTTCCTCTGTGTTTTGAGCCCATTAAATGATAAATATGGTGCCAGTTTTAAATCCCGAGAATAAATATTTGTAAACTGAACGAGAAACTCATTACAAGAGCCACTGATATTTTCATGTTTGTGGAAATTCCCTGTTGTACCAAATTCAAATAAACTGAAAATCGTAAGAAAAAAGAAAATCGTAAGAAACAGAGTATAGATTATTTGTATGTTGAAGTCGTTTTTTTGTCCCTGCTATGGCTCATGGATGTGTAGCAGAAAAGCTTAATGAGCTTTGAAAATTGCTGAAAAGGAGGAGACCATGAATGTGGTGTCAGCATCAGCTTTACTGTGGGACTCTGGGATGCAGGTCTGAGCAGCAGCAGATGGTCATCAGTTGTAGCTGATGGTGAAGTGGTAGCTGGACAAGCTGTATCGCACACCTCTGTGCACGATCCAAACAGCCGCTAACATGCTAATGATTAAGTATGCTGATCTTCTGATGCTCTGCTGCACGGTGGAATTCCCATCTCAACAGTGGAATACAGACCTCTCCATCTGTAGAAGACACTGAGATCTCCCTTGATTACTGTGTATTTACCTATGCTTTCTTCTGTTTCTTATTAAAAGTACTATGGTGGTAACATGATATAGTGACTGTATTGGATGGTAATACCATAATACTTTAATATATAGTGGGGTCCAAACACCTGAGACTAATCTGGGCTTTCTTCTCATTTAAATCTGAAAATGAACAGTTCCTCATATAAAATCCTGAAATTGTAAGTTTTAGGATTTCGAACAATTTAAAACAATGCCAATATGATCTCTGATATATTGTGCATTCTTTATACCACAGATATATGTAAACTGCTCAAATAGCCCAGTGGTTTAGATACTAATATATACTATGTACTAAAAGATAGATACTAAAGAGTACTATGATGGTAACATTGTAAAGTGATAGTATTGGATGGTAATACCATGGTACTTTAGTATAGAGTAGAGCCCAAGCATTCTGAATGAATGAATGAATGATGCATTTACATAGCACTTTATTGTGTATTGTTGTACACCAAAAGCACTTTACAATCATGTGGGGGGATCTCTCCTCAACCACCACCAGTATGCAGCATCCACCTGGATGATGCGACGGCATTCTGGATTACATAAACATTTTTTCCTCATTTTGAAAAACTTTAAACAATATTGATATGATCGCCGATATATTGTGTGCATACTAAAACTACAGATACCTGTAAACCGTTCAGTTGCTCAGGGATGCAGATACTTAATAGATACTAAAACTCGATCTTAAGCTCATTTAAATTCCGTTTAAAACAACACTAAGCATCTAGACCAACATACCATGTATACAAGTTTATTCAGCTTGGTTTATTTAGCATTTTTCTCGTTTAAGTCTGGATATGAACAGTTCATATGGATAGAAATCCCAAGTTGTAGCATTTTGAAAAACTTTAAACACTGAGCAAAAAAAAAAAAAATTATGATTTCTAGATCACTGTAATTATAAGCAAATGTGTAAAATTGACCATTTGAACTTCTCAGGTTAGGTCAGATTTCCTTCCATTGAAGCACACCAGACATTTCTAGAGTTTATATCGGCTTAAGTGCTGCTATCATTAGAAGGGGGACATATTGTACCTGAAATTCATGTAAATATTTTAATTAACTCAGGTTTTTAGACCTAACATTAGACCTAGTGGTCTCAGACATTTAGAGCCCACTATACACCAGAGTTTATTGGTGTCTGTTATAAACACAATTACTTTATTGAAATTCTTTGTTGAAAGCTATATAACAGTTACCTCTGGACTATGAAGTGCAAATGATGTTTGTGAACAGAAAGTGCATCTATCTTACAGAAATGAATCTAATCCAGATGTGTTTATGCTGGAACAATTGTTGCCTCGCATCAGTCTTGAGGAAACTATTCGAGGAAAGCTTAACATTTGCCAGAGCGCAATTATCTTATATAGCAGTTCAGCCAACAAAAGCAGCTGTTGTAAAGCTCTCTGTGCTGTTTCTATAGAAGTCCAAATGCGAGTCAGCACATAAACCTAAGTGTTTGGTTCCAGGAGGCCTCTCTTAGTGGACAGAGGGTTGACCACAATTATTACCCACAGACCCCGATACTTCCTATCTGACCAACACCCCCCAAACGTCCACTCAGGAACTTAAAAACCATGTGGGATAGAAAAAGGCATCCACTTATTGGATGGGGCCATAGTAGTCCATAAATTTGGTAGGTAATGGCTACACAGTCTATGATAGGGCTACACAATGCAGCATTAATGCTTATGACCGGGGGGGGGGGTGGGTTGGGGGGGGGGGGGGGTTGGGGGGGGTTGGGGGGGGGGGGGGGGCGGATTGTTCATCAGTACGTACATTTCAATTGCCATTCAACCAGATAATTCTCGCCGATTGTTAAAAATCTGACATGCGTCTTTGTTTTTCTCCTGTCCAAATGCTCTATCGGTTCACAAAGCCAACAACAACTTTGTTTTAATACCTCACATTGTGGTTGTAGTAGCATACTTTGCCGAAATTCATGACTAACTTTATCCTCCACAATGAACTATCAGATGCCTAACAGATTATTCATCCTTTTTGTGTCATTAAATATTGTGTGTCGCTTGATATGATCCTGGGAATGCTGTGTATTTAAGTGCGGCTATAAAATAGTGTTCATAAATGGCTGTTAGATAAAGCCGGTTTTCTCTCACTTGAAAGTGAGTAGAGGGCTTGGACACGAAACATTTTTTGTATAAACGGCTAACATCATAAATTGATTATTCAGATTAGGTCGCAACAAACATGTTCACAGTTCAATCTAACTTTCACATTGCGCAGGGGCACGATTCTTCATTTTGTGTAATTTGTTTGCTTCGTGCATGACAGGTAGTGTCCCTAAAGAGACACTTAGTAGGGGGCAAATTCCAAGCAGTACGTTTTTGGCCCTCCTCTTGCAGGCATCTGTGTGAGGGGTCGGCACATTTAAGGCGTTCGTCAATGAAAGTGAAGCAAGCATAATTACCTCACAATGTCCTCTTCCACTTGGTCGTGTACTGAAGTCCTTCCAACGAGTTGTTCGCAACAGCCAGAGACACATTGCCGTGGCTTCCTCCTTTCAAGAAGTCCCTATTTCAGGTTCTGCCATTAGGAGTGAGTAAGGAATCGTTGGGGATTAAGATTGTAGTTATATATGACCTCGTGGAACGGCAGTCTATCACACTAGACACTTCATCAGGGGTAAGGCCACTCCTCCTCTCTGACGGACTGTCTGCCAGCAGACTTTAATTCCCCTCCCCTCTGACCAAAACACCATGACTTGTAATTTTTCAAGTAGTCTCGAATGGTTTTAATCAGCTGGAAAACAGATACAGTAGGATTTAGGATTGGCACCTCTGGACCTCGCGCTTCTACTGAGATTCTCACTGTCAAGTTCTATCTATGTATTCATAACCGTTTTTTGTGATGAAGTGTCAATGTAGAAAATACATAGATTTTTACAGCATTCTTTAGTAATAGAGTGACCTTCTGAAAGTATCTTTCTCTGAAACCAATGTCAAGCAGTTGTATTATTTCTGCAGTATCGGCTAAATAAATTCTTATCAATGGCAGTATGTCACACGGCACTGGCAGTGTGGTATCAACAATTAGCTTCATTTCGAGTTAAAGATGGGAGAAGGGTGTCTACATTATGTCAGTGATCCGGTCAACATTAACCTTGAGTTAAAATGGCAGATAGAGGATTTGGTTGCTGTGCGGGCCGCTCAGTCTGGCCATCTCTTTGCAGCACTCGCCATAAACCATCTCCACGCTTCCAGCTATATTTAGATCCGCATCATGCCTTGTGCAGTGATTAAAAAGACTTAAAAAGAAGCTTCATTCTTCATATTCCCATCCAAGAATTACAGTGATTCCAGTTTTAATTTATATCCATGCCACAAGTCCTGAATGACTCTGGCGAGGCCAATGTGAATAATTTATGGAGGAAAACTGCAAAGTAATTGGCGGCTTAGTTTGACTTTTTTGCATAGACCTTGTCAGACTTCTAACCTCGGATTTCTTTTGGAGAGAGCAACATAGAGATATTCAATGAATTTCTGATGTCCACAGGCTTCTGTTGTAAGTTTTACTTTAATAATTAACCAATGATTTAATACTGGCATTCCTGATAGTGTTACCCCGTGCATCGTTACGCATTGTCAATAGTTGGTGTGCATTTTTGAGGACTAGTTATAAAGTTTTGAGCATTGAATGGATGTGTTTGGCTGTCAAGGATGCGAGATATAAATTAAATATTAGAGATGAATCAAATGTTCGTGATTATATTAATATTTGCTTCTAAGCCATGACCCGTTTTTAATTTGAATTTTGTTTGCAATATGCAATAGCCTTCTGTTATTATTCACCTCGGCTCCTTCACCCAAGTTCCACACTAATTTCAGTTCATCATATGTGTTATGAGAGAAATCCAGGGCTGATTGAATCCTGCTTCTTTCGTAGGATCCAGCAGTGAGGAAGCTTCCTGCCGCATTCCGGTTCTCCACGAAGGCCTCAGAATACGCTGGGTCAGTGGCGAGGAGGGCATCACCAACCCGCTCAAGCCAGTGCTCAGGGGCTCCTACACGATTTCTCCTGCCAAGATCGACTATAAGAAAGACGGCTCTTTTTTCTGGCTCACTGCCTCGGATCCACAGATCGGGCGAAGTGGCAGGCTGAGGGCCGAGGGTTCTTGCTCATCAGTCCATCAGGTCACACACACTCTAAACACATAACCCATGAGAGGGTTTACCATGCGTGGCCAGCTATAACAACCTGGGCACCATCATGAGCCGGTACGCTAGCGTCAATGTTTGTGCAGGTGACCCATGTGTTGTGATATCACACCTCTAGCGCGCATTTTCAACACAGACGACTGTGATAATAATGCCCATATATTGACGGCTAAAAATAAAAATTATGCCTGTTGGGCTGTTCTTAACTGGTATTTGGGCTTCACGACTCCATGTTGTTAGAAATGTAAAGACAGAAGGACGAGCGAAGAGAACTGCTGTTTGTCGTCCTGCCTCATTCCTTCACGTGATATTTCTCTGTCAGCAGGATTTTCATAATCATCAGTGTGCTGCAAATGCTTGTAAGCGCCGCATGTTGTCAATGTTAGAGCGAGGTATGGTTGTCAGTAGCAGGCTGCTGCTAATATTGTTGGGGGCCTCTTGACGTCCGACTATGAAAGTGCCTAAGCTTCACTTTGCGGAGGCAAGTTTCATGCAGGAGTATATTGAGGTTGTTTGAGTGTTGTTTCTTTAGTACCGTGGCTCCTGAATTCAATTGGCTGTTGAAGGTGAAAAAAGGAAAGTGCAATTAAGTACATCTAGACCCTTACAGTCTTGTCATAGTTACTGTGTAACGCCGCACAAAATGCTCTGCCGAGTTTTTTGCTCTGAAAAGTCAGGCAAACTGCTTTTTGAGGTAGCTCAAGAGGTTCTTTTCCCTTGACCATTTGGGGTACTATGCCTACTCTGTTTTTTGGAGTGACACACTTCCTCTTCAAGTATTTTCCTCGACTACAAATGTCTATCTCCGTCTTCTTACCCCCTCTTTACTCGCAAAAGTGGCAATGCTGGAACTTTTCATTTGGTCTTTTTAGCGATGTATTCTCAGCTGTGCAAGCAATGGAGCCAAGTGTGTGGTTTTTCTTGTACAGTCCGCACAGTTTAATGGTGTTCAAAACAAAATCGCACGAGTTCTTTTTTTTTGATATTTCTAATGTTATTTTTGGGATTATTCCCATAGAGATGGAAAGCCAGCACAACTGAGTGTATAGAAGATTCTCCTCAAATGTTTCTCCTAGACCGTTTTCCTTGGAGAAACAGACTGTATAGTTTTGCATTTGTCTAGTTTAAAGCAGAGGCCTTCAGCCTTTTTTATACTGGAGGAGACATTGAGCAGTGATCAAATGTTTCATTGTACTATATTTCAGTATTTACATAGGTTATAATACTTACATTGCAATGTGAATGAACAGTAATATATATAGTTATATACTTGTATGTTTTATTTTAACTTAATATATTTTTTTTTGTAGGTGAGACAGTGGAACATTAAGCTGAACTATACCATCTAACTTTACCTTGAAAATGAACTTAAACAAAAATATGTGTATAATAAATGTAAAGTCAAACATTTCTCCACAAATTAATTCTAGAACAAATTATCATCTATGCTATCCATATTTGTTGTGTAACTCTGTGTTCTTAGTTTAAACTTTGCCTTGCTAACATGTTGATAAATTGAATCATTTAATTTTACAATACGCACATGACTTGTATTACACATATCTAACTAGATAAAATTTAGCATATGTACATTCATTGTAATGCCGCATAAGGATGAGGTTTTCTACCTTAAGAAATTTTAAGTGAAATCTTAGTGACAAAGTTTACATTTAATAAAAATACCACAGGTATCATTGTCATTAAGCTTGAGCTTGAAATAGAAAACTCTGAGCCATTACATTTCTGTGTACTGTATGTGCAGGTTTGCTACACAGTATGGCCCTCGACCCTTGCTCTCTGGGAGTCAAAGAGAGGAAGATCATCAATAAATCATATAGAGCAGTACCATCATCTTCCACAAACGTATACGTGCATGCACTGGCAATGGATGTCTATGAAGCCACAGTTTCATTGTAAAGACAAACATAAAATGTGTCTGCAGTAATGCACTGGA